>CAKMXY010000022.1:0-526898 GCA_928865425.1 Ustilago cynodontis | reverse complement strand
AACCCATTGTCCTGACATTGGTAACCTCACTTCACACTTCTGCTGACTCTTCTTTGCCATCCACTGTGGCTATGGGAAGTATCTGGCCTAGGAAACTCCTAGTAGTCAGCTCTACTCACCATCCCACCATTGTGAGGCTCATAGTGACTTAGCTACTTGCTATGCAGCCTTTGATAGATCAAGGAACTTATTCACCTGGCTATTCTACTGACATTGGTTGCCCCCTTGCCAGTACAGTTTCCAAAAACAACGAGTTTGAGCTCACTGTGCCCACTGGACCAAGTCTTGATGCTGTTGGGCCCCGCAATGGTCATTCACCACAATGTCGGTGGTGCTGTCACTGCTGGGATGAAATCAGCAGGTGGCAGGTCAAACTTACAAGCCACCACACAAGGGTGTTCCCAGCATGCCAGCCAGGGGGGCAATTCCTTGAGAAGCTGTGAGGCCTGCTGGACACAGTTTTGTTACCATGTCAACCATGCTGAGCTGCCAAGAACAGAGATGAGGCTACGGCTATGGGCAATCAACCCCACAGCAGCAACTGTTACCTGCTTGGGCCTGCTGCCAGGGCACTACTCCTGGGATTGCAGGTTGGCAGTATTTCAGGCTGGGTCTGCCTCCCAAGGCAACCTGACTTATCCAGGGGGTCAGGGCATGTTATGAACTAAGATACAAAGAGACTAGAGACTAGAGATCATCAGCTTGGTTGATGGAGGTGTCCACCATGTTGGTGAGGATGGTCTTGACACCATCATCAGGAAGGGTGGCAAGGGTCATCTTGAGGGTGAGGAGCTTGACATCATGGTCAGAGCTTGACACAGTCCACCTTGGCCTTAATGCAAGGTTGACAGGGGAACTGGACTTCAATGCCAGAGGGAGCTTTGCCAGAAGGCTTGGAAGACATGGTGAAGTTGGAAGAGGATGGGATGGTGGTGGTAGGGAAGCAAGATGGATGGGAGGTCAGGGAGGGTTTAAATCAATTTTCCATTTTGCTTTCCAGGGCTATTTAATGGCCTGAAGGTGTTAGTTCACCACCCAGAACAGAAACCAGGAAGAAACTGCAAAAAAAAAAATCCACTATAACAGCAGTTTTGGAGCCATTTGGACACCATTTCTTTCTGTTTTTCTTGCTGTTTGATGCTGTACACCTGCTCTAGCATCGACTGGTGTCTATCCAGTGTGTACATACTCAATTCATACCAGAAAGACTGCCCAAACAAAGGTGGGAAGGTGTCTTGTTGGAGCCAAGTTTGGTACCAAGGTTGACCAAGGTCCAGCCTAGCCTGATGTACCCTGGACTCCACTTGATGGATGTTGTACTATGTCTTGGGTACCTGAAGCAGTGTTGTATGTGCAGTTGACCCTAGGTATAGTTGCTTTGACCTGCTTCAACTTGGGTACAAGGAGGGCATACATATATAGCTGAGGTTCAGCTTGGGTCCAGCTGGGGTGGCACAGGAGGGTCAACTACCTCTGTGGTAGGGATGTGTGTCTGTTGACTGGCCCTTACCCAGGTTCTAGCACCCCTGATGATGGTCATACTATGTATGTACCTTGGTGCAACTTCAGTATACTGAGGAACACTGCTACTTGCTGGAGCAGAGCTTATGCAACTGAGGCTGTTCTGAGGCTGCTGAGGATGGTACCTGGGTGACACTCAAGGTATCTGAAGGTGCTCTGAGCCTGTGCTGAGGCTGTATGGCTGCAACTGAGGTTGACCTTATGCAAATGTGGCCCAACCATGTATATACTGAGGGTGACCTGTACATACACTGAGGTGTACATACTCCACCTGATCTACATGTAGCTAGCCCTGGGTCAACTGGGGTTCAATGTAGGCCAAGTTCTAGCGACAAGTTTGCAGCCCTCCAACTACCCTTATACCTTGATTGAAGGTACCCAGCATGTTACCATGTGGCAACTTGCAGAGAAGTTGGAGGAGGTTGACTGCAGTTCAGTCTGGGTTCAAGCTTATGGAATGAAGTTTGACCTCAGTGACATAGCACCTCACCAGCTGGAGATCCTAGGTGACCCTGAACATCCCCTAGCTTCAACCAACTTCTTTGATGTTGGCATGAACTATCCCCAAGTTCACAGCAGTAGTATATGGTCACCAGAGGTACCATGCCAAGGTCAGGCAACTGGTGGTCAACCACCTTGAGCAGCACAGGGACATGGTTGAAGCTATTGTAGCTGCCTCTGACATTAGGGTAACTGCCTTCACCCCTAGGCAAACTGTAGCAGAGTCACCTTCAAGCTATGGCCACCCTAGGTACTTGGGGGGACAATGCTACCTTGGCTGCAGCTGTCCAGATCTTCAAGTTACATCTGGTTATGGTCAACTCAGACCTTACCCACTTCACCCTCAGTCATGAGGAGCCTCCTGCAGATGATGTACAGTGGCATGCAGTCTACTATACTGGCAACCACTTTGAACTCATCTACAGGTACCCCTTCCTGCAGCCTGGCCAAAGTAGAGCCTAGGTAGGTACCCACTCCACTGTACATAGCCCCAGTGTAGATAGTTGTCCTTAGCATGTAGTACCATGTACTTCATCTGAGGTTTTTCACCTGCAGTAACCCCCAGTTGCTGGAGGTTTTCCTCACAATGAAGTACCTTCCTCCTTCCTTGTACCTAGTTCCACCTTGTATATACTATGTTGAACTACCTTGCCCCATGTTGACTGAGGTTGTGCCTAGGATTGCCCAACATTCACTGAGGTTGTCCCAACCTTGCAGAGGTCAGCTGAGGTTGTACCTATGTTGTCTGATGTTCTACCTAGGTTAGACTACCTTCCCCTAGGTTGCCTGAGGTTGCCTGAAGTTCCCTGATGTTAACCTAGGTACAGGGAGCAAACTTTGACAGCCTGTATCTCCATGACTGGGTTAAATGGTAACGTGAGACTTTGCATACACATAGCCCTATAGTATATCTACATATTTCATTAGTACAAATTCTTGGTTGTTGTGGCCATCGCCAGGGGGACCCTTGTAACCCTAACCCTAACCCTAACCCCTAACCCCCCAATCACTTCATTGTAGTTTGAGGCACAGTCAGGACCTGCACTGCCTGTTGCAAGAAAGCAATACCTACTGTGGCACTCCCAGCACATCAACAAGACAGGCACACCCCTCCTGGCTCCCCAGTTTCAATGCTCCCTCAAGCTTCACCTAGTCCAGCAGCAGGGGCCAGTTTGGGTTTCACCTTGGTTGCTTTGGTCCAAGCCCTGCAAACACAGTTTGGCCATCTTGAGCACAAGCTTGACAGCCAATTCAGGCAGCTCCTTGACCTCCTCCAGCTGCAGCACCAACAAGGCTTCACCTCAGGCTCTTACACCCCAGCCAGTGAACCCCCCAACTACTCTGGCATTGGCACTCACACCTGCTGGTTCACATTCTACTGCAGGTGAGTTGCCTTTGCTATCACTCAACCACTGCTTTGCCTGGGTCACAGCAGACATCATCTCACTTGTTGAACAAGACCAGCTTTGACCAGAACATCTGGTCAAGCTTTGCAACCCAGTGTCAAGAGTCTCAAAAGAGCCCCCACAAGCAACACCAGTCACAGTCAGTGACAGTGGCACACTCACATACCACCAGGGAATGGCAGAGACCTGGGTCTCTACATTTGTCAAAGCCATTCCTAACATTGCCACACTGGCACACATCTGGTTGGTATACATCACCATCAGAGTCCAATACACTGGCAGCCTAGCACTCAATGAGGCCCTGCTCACCTACCTCAAGCACCTCCTTGAGTGTGATCACCTCTATCAGTGGCACACCATGGCCAACTACCACCTTGCAGTCTGCCATTGGCACTTTGGCACCAGAGCCATTCACAAGTGGTCCTCTTATGACCCTCAACTTAGCAGCCAGCTCCTGTATCTCCATATCAAGACTGGCTCCCTCCTACCACAGCAAACATTGCCAGCACAAGCACCCAATGATCCAGTGCCCATCACTCGTGGGCAAGACCAACTCCAACTCTGGCTCCCAGCCCAAGAAGGTTACCTAATGGTGAGTACATGTACCTCATGGGTCCAAGTGCCCCTTGGCACCTCCCTCCCCACCTGGTCAGCACCCAATGGGACCAACACAGCTCATGGCACCACAATCCACACACCACAGGTCAGAGACACTCTCTGCACCTTCACCATTGCCTGGTCAGCATACAACTTGACCTTCCCAGCCTGGTCAGCCCAACACCACACCACACAGGTCTGCATGCCATGCAGCACCCTCGTCTCCCACCAAATGGGACCTCCTTCCCAAGGGCATCATCGACATGCCATCTGACCATGCCACCAACTTCATTCTGGCCTCATTAACAGGATCGCCACCACCACCAAGGCCCAATACCTTGTGTGAGCTTCCCATTTTCAATACCAACAACATGCCTGCCACCACTGGCTCCCTCAATCCCCACCACTGGGACCAGTTTCTAATCATGTATCCTGACCAAGCCTTCACCACACAGTTGCATGGAGCCTTGCACCATGGAGTTAAACTCGGATATGACAGACCTCTATGTAGCGCAACACATTTGGAGGTCACCAACCTGCCAATGGACAATGCCAACATCCACCACCTACACCACAAGATTGATGCATGCCTAGCAGAAGGCCACCTCTGTCTTGTCACTGAACCTGCCACCACCAAGCTGGTATGCTTGCCAGTGGGTGTGGTCCCAAAACCATGCAGTGACAAGTGGTGTACTATCTACCACTTGTCACACCCACAGAATCCAGGCTCATGACTGCCATTGGTCAACAAAGATATCCACCCTTCCTTTGTATCCATCCACTATGAGAGCCTCAATATCATTATCAAGTTCATCTGCAAGCACCCCCAGGCTGTGTTGTGGAAGGCAGATCTGGAGGATGCCTTCCAGCATGTCATTGTGGCTGAGTCTGATGCTAGACTCATGGGCATCAACTTTGACAGGTGGTTCTACCAGGAGTGTGCCTTAGTGTTTGGTGGCCGCTTGTCACCCTTCCTCTTTAATCTTTTCATGGAGTTCCTACACTGGCTGACTGCCTTCAGCCTTCAATCAGTCTTGACACCTTCTTCACACTCAAAGGTGTCGCACTACCTTGATGATATTTTTGGCACTTTCAACTCCTCTGCCAATGCCGCCACCCCCATCCAAGTGCTCAGTCTGGCCACTGCAGCTCTTGGATTTAAGATCAGCCATAAGAAGATGTCCTGGGCCATGACTCAGCTTGAAATCCTTGGCATCAAGCTTGACTTCATGGCACAGACAGCTTCCATCACCTCAGAACACCAACAATGCATCCTGCAGTCATGCTCCCAGGTCCTACACCAAGGTCGTGCCTCCCTCCTGGAACTACAGCAGATTGCAGGTCATCTTCAGTTTGTCATGCATATTGCTCCACATGGCCATGCCTTCCTTCACTGGCTATACAATGCTGTTCAAGCTCATTACAAGGCTCCCTTTGGCCGTTGCATAAGCAAACCCACTAGAGATGAGCTCTCTTGGTGGATCTCTACCCTGCAGTCATGGGATAGCATCTCCCTCCTCCAGCCCTCCCCTCTGCTAGTTGCTCACATCTGGACAGACACCTCCAAGCATTGCATTGGTGCTCACCTTGGCACCATGGATAACCCTGAGGCTGTTTTCTCACACGAGCTGGCTCGTCGTCATCACCACAAGGATATTCATTTCCTCAAAGCTCTGGCAGTCCTCGAGGTGTTGCAATGCTTCTCCCCACTCTGGACCAGCCCTCATTGTGTTGTTGTTCACGTCAACAACAAAAATGTCGAGTATGGTCTCAAAAAAGGCTCTATTCGCAATGCTCAGACCCAGGTGCTCTTCCAAGTGATCTTCTCCCTATGCTTACAGCACCACATCAACTTGATTCTGGTGTGAGTTAGCTCTGAAGCCAACATTCTCGCTGATGCCCTCTCCTGCCAACATTTCACCTTTATACAACAGTCCTTCCCCTGAGCCTTCTCCCTCCTGCAGTTCAGGAGCACGGTTCGCAACTGCCACCTAGCTTCACCAGTGCAGCAAACCTCTCCACCCAGGCAGCCTTCCTCCTGTGGAATGGCCTTGCCACCAGCACATGAGCCAAGTCCATGGCAGCTTGCTTTGACTTTGCTGCCTTTGCCACCAACAACCTTGGGGTCACCAACCCTTTCCCAGCCTCGACAACTGCTCTCATCAAGTGGGTGGCCCACCATCACATGGCCGGACAGATGTTCAACACCCTCAAGAGGGACCTTGCTGTCCTCAAATCCTGGCACATCAACCTCAGCCTCCCCACTTCAGCCTTCAACTCCAAGCATCTGGAGTGCATTGTGCGAGGATTCAAGAGAGTTGTCAGCACACCCCTCCCTGTTGCAAAGCTGCCTATCACCCTCCCTCTCCTCCGACAGCTGGTATGTGCCCTCAAGACCATCTGTAGCTCTCCACATGACCGCCGCATGTACCAGGCAGCCTTCTGCCTTGCATTCGCCTGTTTTCTGCACTCCAGCAAACTCACATGGGAAATGGAAGGCCCCAATGTACTCGCAGTCTCCACTGTCACCTTTGCCACTGACTACTCCTATGCCACTGTCATGCTGCCAGCCAGCAAGACGGATCCTTTCAGGCAGGGTGCCATGCTCACTGCACCTGCAGTATCCCTCAGCACCTGTGCCGTGGCAGCTCTCTGCATCATCTGCTTCAACCAGCCCCCCCACGAGCCCCTCTTTGTGCTCGAAGGTGGTTGCCCCTTTGCTTGGTCAACCTTTGTCTCCTTGCTCCACTGCTGCCTTTCGGCCTGCAACATCTCGCTGTTGTCTTACTCAGGTCACTCCTTCTGTCGCAGCGCAGCAACCTGGGCAGCTGCAAACAGCATGGACACAGACACCATCCATGGGCTGGGACATTGGTGCAGTGACTGTTTCCAACAGTACGTCGACCATTCGGTTGCCAACAGAGCTGCCACTGCCAGGTCAGCCTTGTACTCCAACTCGGCTGCCCCTTTGTCTCTCAATGCCATCACCTGGTGTGACTTGTGACCACACCTTGCCTTTCTCTTGGAGCTCGCCTGTCATTGCTCTCCAGCCTCAGCTCATGACCGTCTCACCATGCAGTACACCACTCGCACACCATGTGGCCATGGCTGGGAGCTCGCAAGCAACTCACTTGAGTTAGGCAATTCATGTTGTTCTGTTATGTCTCTTGTTCCATTTGCTCTCACTCTTTGGTGCATCCATCCGTGCTCTCATGTTGGAGTGATTAAACCCGAGTGCTGCCAAAGCAAGGCTGAGCATCTGGATTGGGATTGCAGGGTTGGAGATGTCAGATGCGCCAAAGAAATCATCGAGGTAGTGTGCCATGTTGGAAAGCACTATTGACAACAGCACCACAGACTGCATGGCAAAGGAAGTGAGCCAATGTAGAAACTCAGCAAAGAGGTTGGAAAGGAAGGGTGAGGAGTGTCCACCAAATGCTAGTGCACATTCCTGGTAGTGTTGTCTGTCAAATTGTATGCCCATAAGTCTGACATCAGACTTGGCAACAATGACATGTCGAAAGGCATCCTTGAGGTCTGCTTTCCAAAGAGAGGTGCTAGGATGTTCATGGATGAAGTCCATAATGGTGTTGAGGCTCTCATAATGGATGGTGACAAAGAGGAGTGTATGCCATCATTGACAGATGGCAGGCATGAGCCTGGTTTCCAGGGGTGTGAAAGATGGTAGATGGTCTGCCTCTTATCCAAGTGGGGCTTTGGGACCACACCAACTGGAGAACAGACAAGCTGTACATCACCAGGAGCTGTAATGAGACAGAGACAGCCTTCTTGCAAGCGAGTCTTGATCTTGTGGCAAAGGTGTTGAATGTTGTCCAAATCCACAGGCAAGTTGTTGACTTCAAGCCATGTGTGGTTATGCAGGGGGCCATTGTAGCCAAGCTTGACTCCATGTTGAAGGGTGCCTTGCAGTTGACTGGCAAAGGCTTGGTCTGGGTAGTGGTCCAAGAACTGAGACCAGTACCACAGTTGAAGCGTACCAGCCATTGCTGGAACATCAGTAGCATCAAAGATGGGCCATTCACATGACATGTTGGGTTGTGGCAGCAGCAGTGTGCCTGTAAGCAAGGTGGAAAGGAGTGTCAAGGCAGAGTCAGACATGTTGACAATGCTGTTGGGGAGGAGGTCTAGAAGACAAGGTGCCGAGGTTGGCTTGGACCTTATTGGTGCTGTTGTGAGTGGCACGGGTGTGGGTGAAGGTGCTGGGGTTGGCCCAGACCTGAGTGGTGCTGTTAGAAGCAGCACAGGCGAGGAGGGGGCTGAGGATTGCTCAGGCCCTGGAGGTGGTGCTATTCAGAGCGGCATGGGCTGTGGGTGGGAGATGTCACCTGAGTGAGTAGGCATACCCACCATTAGCTCATCTTCCTGGCAGGGACGGAGTTGGTGGAGGTAGCCTTGTTGACAAATGATGGGCATTGCGTCAGAGGATGCCAACCTTGGCAGTGAAGACAAGTATGTTGTCAAGGACAACCGGGGCAGTGAGAACCAGAGTTGAACTTCTTGCAAGGATCAGAGACAGTGCCAGAGCCAGTGCAAGGGAGGCGTGTGGATCGCTGGTTTGAGGAGGGGTGGCAAGAGCTAGAGCTCAGATCTCTGCGAGTTGAGGCCAAAGAGTGGCTGTAGGACTTCTGGTAGGGAGAAGTACCCTGCCTGCGATTTGGGGATCATAATGAGACCACTCGATGACAGCACTGGTCCCAAAGCAGAGTCTGCAGACAGTGAGGTGGTAGTCTGCTACTGCACACCACTGATACAGCTGGTTGTACTTGATGAGCTGCTCTAAGTGAGAGAGCAAGGCATTGTTGAGTGCCCAACTGTTGTTGTAGTGAGCACAAATGGCCACATACACCAGCCAGACTTGGGCCAGGGCAGCAATGGAAGGTATAGCCTTGACAAACATGGATGTGTGCAAATCGACAGACTCCTTGTATATCTTGAACTGTCCACCCTCGATGTTGATGCTGGTGGACTGGACAGACTCTTGAGAGACACGAGACTCTGGGTTATGGAGCTTGACCAACTGTTCTGGATGAAGCTGGTCACATTCCACGAGAGCCACTATGTTGGTGGGGACCCAGGGAAAACAGCACGAGACAGAGAGGAAGGGCAACTCACCTGTGGTTGTGTTATTGTTACCAGCAGAGGTGAGCGCCATCGATGTTGCTAGCTGAACTTGTGGGGGTGGTGGGTGGGCTTGCAGTGACAGCGAGGTCTGCAGGGCTGGCTCAGAAGTGGGTAGAGCTGAAGCGGAGCCCAGTGATGGCTGCGAGGCCTGGAGGGTGTTGAGGAGCTGAGATCACTCGATCACGAGAGCCCGAGATGGACACACAAGAACATGAGCAGTGAAAATGATTGAGATTGCCTAACTCACTAGGAGTCACTTGCAAGCTCCCAGCTGTGGCCGTAAGGGGCACGGTTGGTCGAGTGTTGCGTGAGAGCAAGGCGGAGAGTGCGGGAGACCATAACAAGGATGATAACTAACATGACAAACGTGATACGCAAGAGAAACGAGTGGGTGGGACAAGGTGGGTGTGTCGAAAGAATGCTGTTGGTGACATCAAACAGTGCAAAGTGAGTGATGGTGTGAATGATGAGAGATGGTGATGAAACGAGCACTAAAAACTGAGCTTTGTTGGAACACTTGGGAGACGGAAGGACACGTGTCCGGTCACATGCTATCTTGGCCAAGTGAAATAAGTGACTGCCTTCAGCATTCACTCTCCATTGTGAGCCTGTTGGCTCTGTGAGTTTGATCTGCGAGTTCAATAGGCTGGCACACTGTATTGCCAGCCTGTTGGCTCTACAAGTTCAATAGGCTGGCACACCACATTGCCAGCCTGTTGTCGAGGGCTAGGGATGCTCTGGGCACCCCACAGCCATGCAGAGGTGCCTTAATTTCGCTTCAGTGGGCTCCAAAGTGTGACAACAGTGCATATGCAGCCAAAACACTTCATTTGACCCACTCTCCATGCATCTTGCACCACTTTGGGGCCCTGACAACACTTCCACATGTTGCTATGATACTGTGCACACCCCTACAACGAGCTTGGGTGCTCACAGCCCACCAAAGCGAGTTTCCAGGGACTTCACTTAGTGACAACCCCCATTTTCAGCCCACAACCCTCGATTTTGGGGCCCTAGCAATGCCCCCACTGCCTCCCACCACCTCCCACACACCCTGAGCATGCCATCTAGGCCCTAGCAATGCTTAGGCACAGCCACAGGGCCCTGGAAAGCACCCAGAATTTTGTGACCACAATTAATTTGCACATTTTTGCACAGAGTAGTTCATATCACACTTTGCATATCAACTTTGCTTTTCTGGTCTCATCTGCATGCAGTGAGGCCAGCTATGGCTGTGCAGACACTTGCAACATGCCTCTAGAGCCTCTCCCATGCCCCACTGGTTGTCAGGCAGCCTCAGCTTTGAAATTAGGGGACTTCACTTAGTGACAACCCCCACTTTTCCCACCTGAGGGGCCACCCCACTGCTCTAGGGTCCCCTACAACACCATTGCTAGGTGTACACACTGTGCATAGGCCCTGCGCACGTCCCCTGCAAAGCACAGCCCTTCAAAGCAAAGTGCCAGTGACTTTGCTTAGTAGAGACTTGCCTCAGAGGTGGGTTTGGGCACTATACCAATGTCCCACTTCGCTTTTGGGCCTGTGTACTCGCTCTCCATGCTGTAGAGACTATGCTGACACAGTGGCAGCACTTCAGAGTGCCTGTAGGAGGTGCTGGAAAGTTAAATAGACACCCAAATTGATGCAATCCCCTGTTTTGGCACTTCTAGCTGCTATCACTTTGATTTCTCCAACACAACCTCCAAATCTGATTGCAGATTCGTGCTGGCCACCCCTGAATTAGTCTAGAACACCCATAGCAACATTGTTTAGGCGATTTTCTGGTGCCCTCAGTCAAGACTCACCCCTCCCAAGGCTTGTAGCAGTGAATTGGCTTGATCAACCTCTCAATTTTTTTGATATTTGAACTCCTGGACCCTGAATTAGTCAAGACAACAACCCACAAGGCTGTAGCACAGCCAAAACATCCCCTGGAAGCAAAGTGGTAAGTCATATACTTTGTTATATACTTTGTCTTTGGGTTACTTTCTTTTGACCATATCTCCTTTGTTTCTCAAGTGTTTGGACCGGTTTTAGGCTTGTTTTAATTGTCTCAGCAAGCTCTATCGACTCAGTAGCCCCTAAGGCAACTTGCTTTGCATTTGGTGCTTGTATTGCCTCTTGATAGGTGTCCTAGGCACCTTACAGAGTGTCAAACTCGCTTTCCAGCCCTGATTCAGCATTGTAGGACACTGTAGGCCTGGCCAGCCTCGTCTCACAATAGCTGTAAGGGTGATACTTAGCTGTATCTGCTCAGAAAGTCGCTTTTGGAGTGTCTCTGTACTTCAATGCCTCACAAACACCCTCTAGGATTTTTCGATTGTGCTCTAATTCCGTGTAGACATACCCAAGGATAGTATGTATTGAAATCCCAAAGCATTTGGTTTCAAGTTTTTGTCAGAGTCTCAGCTGACTCTAGACTTTGCCCACTTGTTTCTCTATACACAGGCGTTGTTACACGTCAAGTCTTGGTGGACACACAGATATTGGTATTAGTTAGGTGGTTGCAAAGTTTCACAACGTTTGGAAAAGGTTTCAGTGCAATTTGGTCACTTTGGTTTTTTCACTTGGTGATTTTTGACATGTAAACTTGGTTTTTTCATCACAATGGCACCCAGGCAGCCCAGAAAGCATCCTAAGGAGCATGCTACACTCCAGAGGCTTTGAAAGCAAAAAGGAAAGGAAGAAAGCAGAGGAAATGGTCAAGTCTGACCTCAGCAAGCTCAGGGACAAGTTGGCAGAGTATAGTGACCCAAACTTGGTCAAGTACACTCCAAGTGCTGACACAGTCAAATTGGCTAAAGATGTAGCAAAGCTGGATGCTCCAAAGTGCCCTAGAAAGCAATCAAAGTGCCTTGTGAACCAGTACACCCCTCAGAGTGATGACTACATTGGTTGGGAATCAGCAGGACTTCAAGGTGGAGCTGCACTCCATGCAAAGCTACAGGATCACACCACCAGAGTTGTCACCACTCAATTCAACCTCAAGGAGTACTTTGACAAGGAGTATCAGCTTCCTAAGCTTGACATCCCTGCTGACACAGCAGCATTCCAGTCAGTCACTTTCCTTGGTCAAGAAGACACCATCCACTTGGTCAACAGCAATGGACTCCACTATGCCAGCATCATCAAGAAACCAGACTCTGCAGAGTTTGACACCATGTACAACGAGTTCAGGAAGCTGCAGGCTGACCTACCCAAGTCAGCCGGTGCCCCAGTGGAGGCTTTGTGTGGCAACTTCTTCACATTCCATCTCATGCTCAGTGGACAAGACACAGCACACATGGACCACCCATACTTCAATCAGGCCTTTGTCAAGAACTACTGCAAGATGATCAAATTCCTCTGGAACAAACACATCAAGGCACTCTGGGAGTATTGCAACACCAAGTTTTTCAAATGCTTCCCACAGCACACAGCCCACTACATGCACATTGGTGCCTCCAAGCACTACCATCCACATGGTGCATTCCTCTGGGCCCCTTGCTTCCCCTCCCTTGCCATCAACCAGGAAGGCAAAGTGTACAGCCTCCCACACCGGGATTGGAGGGATTATCTGCAAGGCTTGGCTGGTGTCTTTAGCTTTGGTGACTACACTGAGCTCAACATCAGCTTTGCCGAGGCCAAAGTCAGCCTGGACTTTCCTCCTGGTGCACTGTGCTTCTTCCCCTCTCACGTGCTGCATCACTTCAACTCTCCCATCCTGGAGGAGAGACTCGAGGAAGCATGACCATGTTCATGTCAACCAATGTGCCAAAGTGGGTTGGCTATGATGGCAAGGCCTCTGATGCTTCTGAGGAGGTGAAGCAGGGATACCAAGAGCACTGCCTCTGTGCTTGGCAGCTGTTCCAGCCTCTGAGCCAGTAGTGTGATTGTGTCCATAATTGAATTTCAAGATTTCAACTTGACGTGTCTGTGAGCTACATGTGTGTGCAAAAAAAAGAGAAGACACAACTTTGTCCATGGCCCAGGTGACCTGACCATTTGCATCTGAATGCAGAAAAGCTAGTGACAGAGGATTAACAAATAAATTTGCAACACCACCAGGATTTGAACCCTGGTGTCTTGCATGCCAGCAAGCCCCTTTTCCCAAAATTTGGGTTCTCAATGACTCAGCTGCAAGCAGAGAGATCAGCCACTAGACCATGAAGCCCATTGTTGTCTCACTCATGTCATTTTGAAATTACATAGAGCTGCTGGATACATTGAGATTGTGCACTTGTGCCAATTATGGCAACTACATACATTGGCAACAATCCATGTTTGGCTTCTACCACACATTATGTATCTGCTCTCTTATCATTTCTCTGTGCCATCTTGAGTGCTATTGGTCTTCTTCTGTCACTTCCAGTCCTGCTTCTTTGCTGCTGCTTCTGCTTCCTCAGCAAGATAGTGAATGCTTTTCTTTGTTGGCTCATGCTCATCAACAAGCCCTTGCCAAAAGAAACAAGTGATAGCCATACAGTCACCAACCTCACTCTTTGGATTGGCAACATGGGCTGCATGCTGGAGTGTATGGTGGTAGACACTGTTGGAGAGGAACACAACAACATCCAGTGGCTGCAAAACCAACTGCACATTGTAGTGACATAGCTCTAGGATAGCATGCTGACCAAGGTTGACCAGAATGGAGACATCTGCATCTTCATTGTCAACATGAGAGTTGTTGGAGAATCCTTGGAATGGTGAGATAGTGGCATAGAGCCAATGACAAACAGTGTTGAGGCCCTTCACCCGCTTGCATGCCCAAGGAAAGTGAACATCCCTGCATGCAACAAGCTCTGCCCGGAAGGTGTCGCACAACCCAGAGTCCTTGCTGTCAACTAGTGGCTGGATGTAGCTCTTGGCAAATCCTTTGAACCATGCGCAAAAGTCTACCACTGGCTGCTTGCCTTCTTCATTGCCCACCTGCAAAGTCTCACTGGTAAGAGTCAGGTTGGTCTTGAAGCAGTCGTACCAAGCACCAAAGTGGTAGTGTGGGAAAACTTGCTGTGTCTTGCTCTGTCGTGTGTCTGCTTTGAGCTTCTTGCATTGAGCCTTCTTGGTGACAAGTTCAAACAACTCCTTTCTGTGCACTGCAGAAGCCTTCATGTCATTGGCAGTGGCTGAGGAGGAGGGGCCAAAGCGTTGTAAGATCACTGCATCATTGTTGTCATCCTTGAAAGTGATGTTGTGGACATAAGGCAAGTTCCTGTGGTCAGTGAACTTTGTCAAGGCTTCCCCAGTGTAGAATACTGGGTTGGTTAGCTGGATTGGTGCTGTTCTTGGTGGAAAGCCAGGTGTCTTCTTGGAGAAGAACTTCTTGATTGTGTGAGTTTCCACTTCAGTGATGGCCAAGGTTGCAAGCAATCACTTATCACACTTGTGTTGTTGAGAAGAAGTTGCAGGAACAGGAATGAGCATTGCTGATGATGGCAAGAGTGCAAGAACAGAGACAGTGGAGTGACAAGACAAATGCTGGCTGAGAGAAGAGGAAGTGCTGAGATTGCGCAAAGCTTTGCAGGCAGGTGTGAGTACTGCTTCTGAGCAGAAATTCCAGGCAGGTCTGACTACCACCTCTGAGCAGAAATTCCAGGTGGGTCTGACTACTGCCTCTGACTGAAAATTCAACATTGGTCTGACTACCGAGTGTTTGAAACCAACTTATCATTGCTACAGCATGTGTACTACTACAACATGTGTGCATTCTCCATGGCAACAGCAAAGATGGCATAGGCCATAGCCACCCTCTCACCTTTGTAGTTGTATGCACTGCAGAGGTCCAGCTCAAAGCATGGCATGTCTGAGCAGTCCACCTTGAGTTCCTTGCAGATTGCCTCCCTGAACTCCTTGTGACACAGGACTACAGCTACTACTGGCAATATAATGTCAGCATACAACAGTGAGCAATGCTGCATTGGGCCTGACCTGCTGTTGTTGCAGATGTGGAGGAGCAAAGCAAGTGTAGCATGCAACACCTTGAGGCTTGTCCTCCTCATCAGCCTCTTCACCTT
This sequence comes from Ustilago cynodontis, assembly GCA_928865425.1. Taxonomy (NCBI): domain Eukaryota; kingdom Fungi; phylum Basidiomycota; class Ustilaginomycetes; order Ustilaginales; family Ustilaginaceae; genus Ustilago; species Ustilago cynodontis. Next base: position 511,738 of record CAKMXY010000022.1, on the reverse strand, counting down.
ACCAATATGAGTTGCATTGATTTGACCTTCATGCCACTGAGGCAGACATGCCTCCATCTCCAACCAGCACTTGCAAGACATGAAGTTGTGCTTGGCATTGTCATCATCAATGGAGCTCCAATGACCAAAGAGGTAGCAGAGGGAGCACCGGCCCTTGAGCTTCTGGAGGAGCTCCTCGGTGCTGAGAGCCAATTCAGCACAAGTGTTGTGTGCCACCACAGGAGGGTTGGACGGCATGATGGTTGTGCTGTGCTGTGGCTGCTGTCTCTTGTGCAGAGATGGAGAAGGTGGAGAGAAGGTGGCATTGGCACTGCTGGTAGCAGGAGCAACAGCTGTGACTTTATGCTGAGGGTGTTGATAGGTGTGCTGAGGCTTGTCGGACTTGGGTGGTGTGTCGAGAGAGGTGTTTGGCTTTGGTGGTGTCTTTGCATCACTGCCAACATGCCGCTGGCAGAGGTCACAGAGAGCAAAGTCTGGCTGGCTGAGACAGGTCACCAGCATGTCATCCATGTAGCTAGAGAGTGCCACATGTCTGCACACTGTCTCCTTGACATACAGATCCACCTTCTCCTCCTTCAAGCGTACACCTTCCTGAACCAGCATCACAGCCTTGGCTGGTTGACTGTTCCTGCCACCACGCCCTGACTCCTGCACATAGCTGACCATGTCATAAGCTCTGCCAAGATGCACCACCAAGCTGACATGCTGAGGGTTGATGCCAGTGCCAATGGCAGTTGTGCCCACCAAGACATGCTTGCTGTTGTCTGTCTCTGCTGCTGAACAGGCAAGCCACAGCAAGAGAATAGCCTTCTTCTCTTCCTCTGCCATGTTGGAGCAGAAGTAGCAACAATGCAGCAACTGAGCTGTAGTCTCTGCCTGTGCTTTGGATCGACAGATGAGCATGACAGCACCATGTGGATGGGATCAGAGGAGTTGCTGCATGTAGAAGTCCATCAAGGCTGATGATGGTGCCCACTGGACAACATAGCTGATGTTCTTCCAGTTGGTGGCAGCACAGATGATGCCTGTACCATCTTGAGGGAGGCAGAGAGCAGCCTTGAAGGAGGAGAGCAGGCTTGGCAGAAGGGTGGCAGTGAGGAAGTACTGAGGAACACAGATGGTGGTGACCAGCTGCTTGATCTTTGCCATTGATGGACAGAAGTCCTCCTGCATGATGCAGACATGGCACTTATCAAAGAAGATGGCTGCCAAGTGCTCCTGCTCTGTCAAGTCCTGTGCCCAGTCACCAAACTGCTGGCTGTAGCAATTCTTGGCAGCAACCAATACCAGCTGACTTCTTTCCACCTTCTTGGCACAATTGTACCCAGACCACTTGCTTGCAGTGATGCTGACATGCTTGCACTGCTCCAGAAGATCCTCCACAAGTGCAACAAATGGCACAACCACCACCACCACCAATGTTGGCAGGAGCCAGAAAAGGGGCACCATGAAGAGAGCAGACTTGCCAGTGCCAGTGGCCATGACAATGATGAGAGGAGACTCCCTCCTGTGGATGGCATTGAGAGCAAACGCCTGCTCCACAGTCTTGGTGCAGTGGCTGCCGGTGACCTTGAAGAGAGCCTTGCTGACTGCTGGAGGGAGCACAGCAGAACGGTGGCTGCTGATGACCAAGGATGAGGTGGAGTGAGCAAGTGATGGAGACGGCTTCTCTTCCACCTTCCTCCTGATGTGATGGACATCTTCCTCCAACTGCTCCAGCTTCTGCTTGAGATCCAAAGGCATGATGTTGTTGATGGATGCTGTTGCTGAGCTAGCACAGGGAGGAACAGCTGTGCTGGTGCTGAAGGGCTGTGCCGAGTCTCCACACCAGGAAGCAAGACCCCAGAATGCATGCCACTGCTTGGAAACAACAAGCAGATGATCCATGCTCTCCTGTGTGAGCTGAAGCAGCATGCTGCTGTCAAGGCCATAGTGCTGCAGAGCCATGGAAGTGGTGTGACCTGCTTGCATGTCATGGGCATGGTCAGCATACTCCTCTGCTGGTTGACCAGGGTGGATGAGCTTCATGTCAATGCTGACTGATAGCTGATGCCAGTTGCGCATGTGGAGAGATGATGCTGAAGGACCAACAAACTCCACACAGAGACTCTGCATTGCCTTGCTGATGTTGTTGGTCTGCCATGGCTGACCCTTGTGATCAACAAGGAGCAGAGCACTTGGCTCCTGTGGACCTACCGCCGAGTTGAAGAGGAGGTGGAGGAAAGGTACAACCTCCATGACATAGAAGAGTACCAGCTGACCAACAGCATGAGGGAGGAAGCAGGGGATGAGCTTGGGAGGGCCTGTGCCTTTGTTGCTGGCCAGCACGGTGACAAAGTAGCCATCAGCCAGGAAGAGGTTGCACTGGCTGATGAGTGTGTTGGTGTGCTGGAGCTGAACCAACTCTGTACCTCTTGCAGGCAGACCGCTGGTGAGCTCAATGAGCACAGCAAGGAGCTTGTTGAACTCATTGTGCAGTGCAAAGTAGGCATGAGCAGCATCAGTGTCAAACTCTGGCTCTGTTGAGCAGACATCAAGTAGAGGTTGATGCTGAGGGAAGCCTTTGATGGCCTGACAGAGGCAGAAGGTGCCAGTCTCTGACTCTGAGGCAGCAACAAAGTTGTAGCCTGGCTTGTGGTTGCAGAAGTTGTCCTGATATGTGGACAGATCCACCTGAGTTGACAGGGTGCCATCCTTCAGCAGCAGCTGCTCCAACATGGAGGTGGCATGGTCCAAGGTGCCTCGAACAAGAGCTTGAAGGCTGCTGACCTTGACTGTCTCTGTGCCATAGGTGACAGAAGCCCTATCCTCTGACCATCGGAAGTAGAGACTGCCACCATCATCCTTGGCAAGCTTCATACCATAGCAGAGGAGAGACTGCAGATGGGCACTTGCTGAGCAGCTGTTGTTGAACAGGTACCACTTCATCGGTGCCTTGACCACCTTGTCAGTCTCCACCACTGACTTGTCCCTGAGAGTGCCATGCTCTGCATCAAGGAGCTGCTGGTGCAAGACAGCACAGAAGGCAAACTCCAAGCTCACCAAGGTAGAGGTGGCAACATTGACTGGCTTGGAAGTGCCATCAGGAGAGAGGCAGAGGTGAAGGAAGGTGTGGACCAGAGGGAGGTGCTCCACTTCTCCATAGGCAGGAGGATCTTGCTTGATGAGGTGAACACTGACCAACAAGATGCTTTCAGCAGCTGCTTGAACCATCTTGGTATCTGTGTAGACCTCATCACCAAGCTTGGGGTTGTGGAAGAGATCCTGCAAACTTTCGATGAGCTCGGCCATGATTGCATCCACACCAAGGTGCTCCTCCTGATTGTCATCCCCATAGTAGCCAAGAATCTTGCCATCTAGCATGACGTGAGCCAGCATGGTGATGAGCTTGGCCCAGCAATCAGCATGCTTGATGACAGTGGTCTTGTCCAAAGAGTATGGATGTCTGACCTGGTCATCAAAAGCACAGAAGGTCTGCTGGACCTGATGGCTAGATCGAAGGAAGGCAACCATCCATGGATGTGTACACTCTTCTGCCATGGTGAGGAGCCAGTGTAGGAAGCACTGGTGGTTGCCGGGCCACTGGTGAGGGCTAGCAGCAAGAGAGCCAATGGCAGCCACTGGCTTGCCTGCCCAGTACTCCTGCCAATGCAACTCCTTGAGCCAGGGACTGAGGTTGCCAGTCACAGTGCATGGCTGAACACCCTCCATGTCCAGATCTGCCTTTGCCATGAGCTCAGCATCCTTAGTGAGGAAAGCATCCACCCGCTCCTTGCATGCTGCATCTGCATCCTTGTTGGTGTTGATGTTGAAGGTGACCTGAGGAGGTGTTGGCTCCAGCTTGTTGTTGAAGACCCACACATAGTGGTGGAAGGGACCAGAGTGGTAAATGAGCTGGACCAGGACGTTGGGGATGGTCCTAGCCTTGCCACCATGCTCAGTGTGGGTGTGCTTGTATGCTGAAGAGGAAGACTTGACAGCATACTCGCAGTCACTGCAATGGTAGCCAGCAACAACATCAAGCTCCTTGATAATGTTGATAGGGAGCAAGTCATTGTTGATGGTGGCAGTAGCAGGACTGGGCAGGTTGAGAGCACCAAGCATCTCCTCCAACAGCTTGACACCAGTCTTGGTGAGAGGGTGGTGGTGAGACTTGAGGTGCTCAGACACCTTGGGTTGGGATCAGAGGGAGATGGTGGGTGCAGTTGGGGTGGGTGCAAAGAAGTAGAGTTGGGTGCTGGAGGAGGCAGAGGTGGAAGCAGTGGAGCTTGGCAGCAAGCTTGAGGTTGACAGGAGCAGCAAGGGCAGTCTGGTTGGTGGCAGGGAGTTGCAGAGGACTGATGATGATGAAGAGCATGGAGAGAGAGCATGCCAAGTCAGTTGATGTTGACATGGAAGACATGCAAGGATGGTGAGAAGGAATACATACATGTCATCATCATGGTTGATGGCATCATCAGCTTTGGCAGCTGGGAGAGTAGAGGTGGAGTTGGTAGAGTTGGAAGCAGCATTGGTGCTGTTGGCAAGGTGATTCTTGAGGGCAGCAAGAGGGACTTGGCTGTCGGAGAAGGAGTGGATGCTACTGCTGTGACAGCAAAAGCAGAGCTCAGTGAGAGACAGAGAGCAGTCAGAAACTGGTGTTGAGTGGCAAAGAGAGAGAAGGCAAGTACATACCTGAGCACAGCAGTGGTGTTGATGCCAGCATTGGCAGAGAAGGTGGAAGATTGAGACATGGTGAGCAGTGATGTTGCTGATGTAGTACAATGTTGAGAGTTGCAAGTGTTGGGTTGAACTTACCAGAGAGGGCAGAGAGCAGTGGTATATATGTATGATGGTGATGAGCTGAGATGCCGACAAGAGTTGAAGAGAGTAGAGACACACCAAGGCACACATGCTGATGACAATGGACAAAGTGATTTGATTGCTGATGATGTGCAGTGATGACTACAAAGGGATGAGTAACAGCAATGGTCAATAGCAGAAGAGAGATAGCAGATGCAATGAGTGTGGCAATGACAGGGAGCATGGGAACATAAAGGACAAAGGCAGATAGTGTTGGCAAAAGTGCCACATAGTTGAGCGGGGATAACAAAGGCTGGTGATGTCGACAAAGGTGTAGCAAGGTGGAGCAGAAAGAACAAAGGCAGATGATGTCAGCAAAGATAAAGGTGGATGATGTTGACTATGGTGTTGCAAAGTAGAGCAGAAAGGACAAAGGTGGATGGTGTTGACAAAGGTGTTGCAAGGCTGAGGAGTGGTGGGGTGTGAGCATGGTTGATGATGTTGAGTGCAGTGAATGGAGCAAGACAAAGCATTAAAGAAAGTGTTGTTGGTGAAGAGTGGTGAAGAGCTTGAGCAATGGTAGTGAGTGTGAGCAGGAACAAAGAGGGTGAGCGGTGATGGACAAAGGTGATTGATGGAGACAGAAGTGTGGAGTGTATCACAAAGGGTTGTATTCAAGTAGCATGAACAAAGGGTTGTGCACTGAGGATCAAGTGTGAGAAAGTGTGTGCAGTGTGCACAGCTCAGCACAATGGATTGTGCAATGAGTGCAAGGCACTGTGCATTGCAGCAAAGGACTGTGTGTTGTGGCAAAGACTTTGTGCAGTGATTGGCCTGTTGTTAGAACCATGCTCTGTGCACACCACATCCAGCATACTTGACTCTTACAGCTTGGGTGGAATTCCACCATGCTTGGTGCTCTGTACTTGATCGGCTCTCTGATCTGCCAATCTTCCAATTTTCATCCAGTGCCCTGACCAGCTGCAAGCTCAACAGATTCAAAGTCACACACATTCACTTGGCTGCAGAGACCAGATGTGTCAACTTGAATTTCATGGAATTTTCCAATGCACAAGTGCACTGATAGGCTGTGTGCTGCTGAGCTGTGCACTGCCCAGCTAGGAAAAATTTGATTATGCTGTGGCACTTGAGCAGTGTAAATGGCATGTGCACTGGGGGTCAACACACAATGCATCCACATGGGATTTGGCAGAGCACACTTGTGCACTCCCTGCCAACAACGCACACCACCTAGGGCTAGGGACAATCTCACTCAACACATTCGCATCTTAGATTGAAGCAATATGATCACATTCGGAACAAAAGGATAGCCTACACACATAGCCCAAGGATGCCTTGTGGAACCAGATCGGCTCGCTAAGGTTAGGATCAGTCGAGAACGTGACAGAGGGAGAGAGCATTGGAGACAGGTCAGGTCACTTCGAGGCTCTTTCAGGCTCTTCGAAGCGCCCATGCCCTGCCGTTTAGCTCTGCTAAGGGAAAGCGATCAGGTGGTATCCATCTGCTCTTCTTCAAAGCTTCCATCGGCTGGACAAGAGGATGGAGAAGAAGTTACCATGGCCTCGACATCTTCAACATCACCTTTGATGTTGCCCGTTGGTGCTCTGGCAAGATGGCCAAGGTTGGCGTTGCCCAGTGCCATCGGATCAGGAACCAGATTGTCATTGTTCAGGTCCACATAGTTGGACACTGTGCGCAGGAACTTGACCGCGACGTTGCGGATCTCGAGCTTATCGAGGCAGGGGTAATTGTCGACGCCGTCAACGCCTCGGATCCAAACTTGAAGCGAGTCGCTCTCCTTGATATCAACCACCCTTGGTGGATGAGATTCTGTTGTACCCATGTCAGCAAGAAGCGTGAGCAGTCCACGACTCGACAACTCAGAGATGTCACCTGTGGCGTGCCTGGTTGTCGGTCCCGCATGACGTGGTTTCGCCGCCGCTTCGTCAGCCATAGCAGGTCCGCTCTTTTTCCGGTTCTTAGCTTCCCATGCAATGTAGGTCATCTGACGAGCGGCTTGTACCTCGCCCTGAATCCCAACACTGGGAGCAGTCTGCTGACTGGATGCTGTTTCGTCGACTCCAAGAGCAAATCGGCCTTCCCCTTCCGGATCCGGATCGGACGTTTTCGATTTGTCAACCATCGGCCAATCGAGGTCGCCAATGTAGACGGGTATGATCCCATCAATACCGTGCTGAGGATGCGACATTTGGATGCCTACACCACGTTTCCAGCAATACCAGAGATATTCCGTCGAGATTGCTTCCACCTTGGTCTCGAGAATGTCAAAATGCGTATAGTGGGTCCAAGCTTGCACTTTGGCGGCGCCGCCCAACTGGTTTTGAACGGTGCTGCACGCATTGTCGATACGCCGGCGCACCGTCTCGGCACTCGACTCGTCTAGCTTGACTAGTCCGTTCAGGATGGCGTTGAGCGTCACCGGCTTGAGCAGCTCTTGCGCCTTCCAATCCTCGTTCTCTGTTTCACGAAAGCCTGGGATGGAGATCTTGGTGGCGTCCCAGGCAGTCATCAACAACAATCGTGCCATGAGCTCGCCGCGCGTGCCTTTGAGAATGTTGATGTCGGCCGAAGCTAGACAGTTGTTCTGCAACGTCTCCAGCATGGACCCATACCGGTTGCTGGCCTTCTGGCCGACTACACCAACGTCACGAATATCCTGCAATGGCGTGGGCATCATGATGAGCGATGCAGCAACGGCGAGGACGGGTTCCGAAGGAGATCGGATGTGCAAGGTAGAATCAGTCTCGACCTTTACCAGGATGCACATGTGTCGATCGACAGCTGTGTGAGCGAAAGAGAGCTGTTCTCCAAACAAAGAGCCGCTGGCGCCGCGAGTTGGAACACATCTCAGCGCAAGTCTCGAGGCCAAGACGTTAAAGCACGTTTGAGGGAGCCCACGTTGGAAATTCTGCGTACCGAGCAGCTTGTACGTAGCCGTGGCCCAAAAGTTGTCGGGAACCAGTGACTTCCAGAGCGGACGGCCGTAGACCTGGATGTGTTTCTCGGAGGCAACTTGGATGGCAGCTTGGAGTGTCGGCTGCTCGGTCCTGAGAACGTCGAAGCCGATGCCAACAAAGGTGGGAAGGGCGATCGCGATCTTGTCTCGATCAGAACTCTGCTGTTGCTGAGGTCGAACGAGAGTGGAGGCGCCACTGCTGGTGCTCATCAGAAGAAGCCAAAAGCAGATGATTCGCTTATTGGTGTTGTCGGAGCCGTCTCCGGCTTCGAGCTTTCCGATGTGGTTCCATGCACGACGAATGCTGACGAGCAGAGTGGGCGGTAGTGTAACACATTCGTCGATAGCGACAAAGACGGGAATGGAGTCAGCACTCAGGTCGTCGCGGGCATGAGAGTTGCGTACGTCTTGGAGCTGCTCGCTGAGAGCGTAGATTGATGGGTTGAGATGGCGGTCAAAGATAGCCTTGTAGCCTCCTGGAGTGGGGCTTGGGGGGAGCAGAGCACGGGCCTTTAATTGGACCGCCTGGAAGAATGCATGGCGGTGGTGGCGGTGACTTTCATCGCCATAGTTGTTGAGTTGGAAGAGGAAGTCGGACTTGGCTTTAGCATTGGACAGAGGTTGGAGCTTGGATGCGAGTGTGGTGAACCAAGCGGCGAGCAGGACAGCGGCGTGTTCGTCAGATGTGACTTGGGAGCTGGCACAGTCTTCAAAGACAAAGCTCGTGATGGGCTGGTCGCCAAGCGGATAGCCGTTGCGGACTGTTGAATCGGTTGGTCGGACGCAGAGGAAGAGAAGAGGGCTGATGCGACCAAGTTGAAGGACCATGCGCGTCTTGCCTGTGCCGCTGGATTGGACGATAGGGGTGCACTTCAAGTAAGGACGCTGGGCTTGCGGCCTCTCGTGAAAATAGGTTCGATTGACGTTGATGACAAAGTTGAGAAGTCGACGGTGAGCGTTGCCTTTGTAGTCGCGGCGGATGCCTTCTGCTAGACGCACAAGAAGAACACCCTCCTCTTGAGGCGCGGCAGGCATGGGGGTGTTGGATGTGAGAGGCAAACGGCGAAGGACATCGGGAAGGGCTCGAACGACGTGCACGTGAGGACACTTTGAAACTAGATTGGCGACAGAAGTGCGAATAAAAGCATGGCACTCTTGTTGTTGGATGACGTTTCCCAGATCGAAGTGTTTCCAGTCGGGGAAGGAGCTGAGACATGATAGTCGATGCTTTCCGATGTTCATGAGTAAGGATGGGATGAGATGATCCGCAATTTCGGTGTCATGAAGGCGCGTATACTTCACGATCTTATCCCAAGATTTGACCAAGTCGTCCCAGGCGGATTTGTGGGCAGTCTCGTACTCTGCTATCTCATTGAGGTCTGCGAGAGGCGGAAGCGACTGGGTGTCTTGCGGATGTGAAGGGTTGATCTGGGAATCGAGGGAGGAAAAGGTGGTGTGAGCTTCGAACCAGACGTCCTGAGAAAGATTGTGGAGCTGATTGACAGCTCGGAGCAGAGTATCAAGAGTGATGCGGTGTCTGTATGAGTGAAGTGTGCTGATGAGTGATGCGCAAGCGGAAGCAATAGGTGCAGGATCAGATGTTGGAGTGGCGAGAGAAGAGGTGGTGGATATAGATTCGATGAGGGGCTGAATGACTTGAAGATTGACTCTGTCATTGAAAGACTCATGAGCCGAGCTATGCGCAGCTTGCATCCTGACGGCTACAGAGAAACGTTTAAGAGCACGTATGAAGACCAAGGTTCGCCACCGGATCGGAAGAGCCAGAGGTGTTGGCGAGGCAACGTATCAATGAGCGGCGTAGGTGCAGGACGAGAGCGACTGACGGATCTGGGTATCGCGATAAGACGGTTTGTTTCAGCAGCTCAAGATGCAGAGCATGTATACAAAATGGAAGAGGGTAATGGTGATGGTGATGGTGATGGTGACGGCAAGAGCAGCATGGGATGATGGCGTGAGCCAAGACGAGATGATGGCTGAGTCGCCACTCGAAACCCTTTGAATAAAATGGCTGAAGATGCTGCTGGTCCGTGTGTCCGATCACGTGCTCAAACGGCCGAGTGAAGGTAGCGACTGTCTCTGTACGCTCTCCAGGGTCCAGGTAAAGTCGGAGCACCGTGCCACTGCCACCGTCTCATCGACCACCATCTTCGAACACGCTGCCTCAACTGTTTCGGTCCTTACATCTACGCTCGCTCACTCGGTTTGTCGCATTGAGTCCGGCCTATCCTTGACCTCTCAGCGCAACCTTGGCTCAAAGCCATCAGGGCTGAAACGCAAGTCGGCTTGAACACGCACATGTTAATGGCTTTGCCGAAATACTCTCGACGCCAAGAGTACCACATACTCTGCTATCTGCCTATGGCTTTAGCGTATCTATCTACCGTTATCCAAGCAAGCAAGCATGAACGCAGACAACGGTGGCATCCCGACCTCTAGTGTGCTGGGCCGTAATGCTGCCAAAGCGTGCGAATCTGCGATCGACACAAAGATGGAGGAATGGATCACCGAGTGGCTTCGCACGAACAAGAAGCCAGATTCCGAGCATGATCCAGCCGGATATTTGTTTAGGCTCGCCAGAAATGTCCTCGAAGATGCACTCTATAACACCAAGGGCATGCTAGGGATTCTTTGGGAGAGCGATGACTTTAGCGATCTCATATCTCATGTCTCACGACAGGCTTCTCTCCTGCTTCCTCAAGCACATCAGTTAATTACCAGACTGGAATCGAGACAGCTTCGCGATTCTTCATCTGTCCTCGAAACAATCAGGTCCCAGATACACCAATTCGAGCAATGCCAGGATGACGAGCGCCGTTGCACCCTCGTTCTCCTCCTCGTCCTCCAAAGTTCGTACGATGACCCAGCGAGATCTCGTCAGCGCGATTAGATTGCTCCCTCGACAAACCCTGCAGATGACTTTACCCCCACTTTCAACGGCAACGGTCTCGACTTGCTCATCAATCATATCATTGCCCACAACGGCCTCTTTCCCAACGATCCTCCAGAGCGAGTCCAGTACAAAGACAAGAGCTCTGCTTCCTCTGCTACAGTAAACCCCAGCTCACGTCAAGCAAAGCGTCGTACATTCTATGCAAAAGTGATTCCAATCCTTCAATCTTCCGGCTTTGGCAAGACTAAGTTATGTGTACAACTCGGCACCATCAAACCCGGCATGCTTGTTTGCCTCCGCACGCCACCTCCAAACAAAGATGCTGCTGAGCAACAGTCGTTTCCCGAGCAAGACAAGTGCGTCTACGATTACTTCAAACAAGTCGAATCCCTCCTCGAACTCATTCCCAAGACTGATGGCAGAACCAACCCTCGGCCGAAGGAGCCCAAAGACCATGAGCTTTTCAATCGTGCCCACCTCAAAGTTCTGGCCTGGCTAGCTACCTACTGCAAAACCATGGCCCGCTATCTTGACCAGCTCAAAGCTGCCTCCGGCTGCTTCGAAACCAATACCAGCGCTGCTGCCATGCATCTCGCTTACACGCCTGTCCACGGAGATCCTAATGCTTGCTGGCGTACCATCGTCTTTCATCTGGCCAACGCGTCCAGCTTCAAGAAGGGTCACTTCTTCAACGAACCTCCCAACCTCTGCGAGCACAGCAGGCTCAAGAAACTCTTCTCCAAGCACTTGGTACATGCCCACAATCCTCTCGCTTTCCCTCCGGCTGTCCGGGATGGCCAAGATTCCTCACCTCCCAAACTTTTCGGCTTGGACGACCTTCGCCGCGATCTTGTCGATTACATTTGTGAAACAGCGACCAAGATGTCGCAGACCCTTGAGCAAGACCACGAAACAGAGCTTGTTAATCCAGAGTTGCTCTCCCTGGTCGTCCGCGAGCACCTTACGCCTCCTCTCGAGGAGCTCGAGAGCATCGTCCAAGCTTCTGGGCCGGACGCACTAGCCTTTGTTGCTCTGGACGAGTGTGGCTCCGTGCCCTTGACGCTGCCTATCATCCGTCGTGTCTGGTTTCACGCCGCTCCCGCTTGCACCTGGATCCTGCTCATCGACACCAACTCGGATCTCGCTCCTTTGGCCGGTGCCCAAGCTACAGATGGCTCGCGCCGTCTCGGCGAAATTGATCAGTACGTCCTTGCCGAACCCTTCACCAGTCTGCCTCTCGATGTCAATCTGACCATCGAGGATCGCCAGGCGCTCATGTCCCGTCAAAGCAAGCTCAGCCTACGCGAGGTCAACCTCAAAGTGCCCAAATTAGGTCGTCCGCTATGGAACGACACCAAGTATCAAGGCAACGGTGTCATCAAGCCCAAAGCTATCCTCAAGAAGCTTGTCTGGCCTATTCAATGGAAATGGCCATCCATATCAGAGGTTCCGGAAGCTGCTCTCCACGAAATCAATCAGAACCTTCTCGCACTTGCCTCGCGTCGCCTCCATCTCGATCTCACCAGCAAATCGAGTAGCGAGCACTGGTACGGGTTTGTCAGTCGTCAATTGCAACATCACTTGCGCTTTGTGGGACGCATCACGTCCGCCTCGGAAGCCATCAAGTCGTGTGTGCAGAGCGAACCGCCACTCGAAGCCGCTGCTGCCTGGTTCTTTCGTAGCGAGCCACACAACACGGCCAAGAACTGGGCCTTGGTGGTCGGCGCCATCGTCAGCGCCGGTCCGCCCGTCGGTATCAACGTGGGCGCCTCGGGCGAACTGGGCGTCGCACTGCTGTGCACCGCCGCAGCAGACTTGGCGGTCAGCAACAGACACAAAGAGTCGCTGGAGAACTACGCCAAGCAGAGCGCCGCTACGGATGAAGAGAGATACGAGGCGATCTTTGGGCTCATCAGTGTAAGCGAATGGCTTCGAAAGCTGGCTGGCTCCCGATATGACGACACAAAACGAGAAGATGTAGCACCAACAGCCAGCAACATTGGTCCAGGACAGGGAAAGCGCGCAACAAAGAGAAGGGGCGGAGGAAAGGGAAAGCGCGCAGCAAAGAGAAAGGACGCAGCAAGCGGCTCAATCCATGTTAATGACGATGACCAGGACATGCCGGACTGGTCAGAGCAAAGCCCCAAGCCACAGCAAGAGACATTGCCACCGCCCCTGGCCTCGTGGGCAAATCGCGCATGGATCAACTTTAAGCATCCCGTGATCCTACCCAAGCAGGTGCCGCATGACTCGCGCATCGATCTTGATCTGCTGGCTGAGCTCTGGTGCCGCCATGCGGCCGCACAAGGCGTGAGCAATCAACCGGGATGGGACCTGCTCATTCCTGTATACGTGTCTGACACTGACGCACCGCCAAGCGACAAGGACCTCTTCGACATCTCGAGGCTGTCCTACATTGCCATTCAAGTCAAAAACCGCATCGGCTCGCCTAGCGCAGAGGAGAAGGATGCTCCTGTTGGACCCATCCTTACACTCGGTAAGCAGATGACCAAGGAGTGCCTCGAGATCTTTTTCGACATCAACGGCACCTGCCCGTCCAAGGGTCACATCTATTCGCGACGACGTCACCCTTCGGAGGAGCTGCGGGATTTCCAGAAGAAGAAACGGAAGAAAGCCGACGAAGAGCTCACCAAGGAAGAATTGGAAGCCAGGGAGCAAGCGCAAAGGAAAGAAGACGAGATCGACCGCCGTCTTTTGCGACACCATGTCCTGATCAGCGGACTGCATGCGGATTTCCTGCCTATCCGGCAGACCCTCAAGATGGCGGGTGCCAAACAGATTGAGTTGTTGTTTGGAGATGTCGACTCGCTGGACGCTCTTGCTTTTGAACAAGCGCTGACAGAACGCGTTCGTCACAGCAAAAGCGAAGAGCGTCAGAGCACCTGGAACGAAGCACATGCTCGAGCCCATGGCCAAGTGGTCTTGTTCCATGAATCGCTATGACCATCATCACCAACGATCACTGGACCAGACCTCGAGCAGTCGCAAGCTCGCAAGCTTCCAGGCGCGGAGATCCTTTCAGACCGTATGCTAACATGCAAACATGGCGACAACTCATCCACATTGAACGGCTCCTTTTCCTCTCTCCTACTCCCTCTGTACCTCGCTTCCAGCTTGGTGCTTTGTGCAGGTAAGCGATCGCTCCACTAGCCTAGCATCCAAGATGGAACTCTCTGTCCAATCACTCGTACTTGTCGCCTTGCTATTTCGTTTCCAGAGCTGCTGTGAAAATGTCAAACGTCAGCTCTTGTCCATCATCAAATGATAGCACAGCCCGACGGCAACTATAGCATGTACCTGCATTTGTCATGTCAGGTAGCATCTCACGTGATCTCTCTCAGGTTTAGTCTTGAAAATGTCATTACAAGCTTCGATTCAAGTAAGCACATCCCACGAATACATGATCGATGTTGCCAATTTCGTTGGTCAATTTGCAACCTGAGCGTGCGATCAGATTGCTGAACCATGATTGATCAAAACAACGAATCCAAAGTCAGCAGTCATGCGTCCAGATCAGGAGGCAAAGAGGACATCCCTTCAATGATGCGACTGGCGATACTGCCCCTCAAGTGACCACAGCGATTGGTTCTGGAGCCAGGCACACAGCATGAAGAAGACAACCTTGCTATCTTCACAGTCTTGCACATGTGTCCTCACTGGGTTTGGGATCTTTAATGCATGATGTATTGCTTCAAACTGTGCAATTGTGTAGCCTGTGTCGGCGTGGAAATGAGCATTGTCAAGCCTGTTCTTGATGGAGCTGAATGATTGATGCTTGAGGTCTGTCTTGGGTTGCCGCTGCAGTAATGCAATTAAGGTTATATCATATGCACCATCGTCGAAAAATGTGTTGTTGGCAAACACTGCCTGCATGATCGCGACTGGAAGATGCCAAAGGTGAACCGAGGCACCACAACAAACAAATTAAGGTTTAGTTACCGGTGTGGGGTAAGTTGATATGATGGTAGTGCTACTGCCATACCACAAAAGCAATGAGACTACTTCAACACACTTCAATTCCTCACTATACATTCACACATTCTCATGATTAGTCATTATACTTTGTTACATTGCAATAAAAAAAAACACTCTATATACATCATCTACGCCACAGCATGCAGGAAACGACCGTGACAAGAGACCTCCAACTGAGTCGATCAACTCACCAGCCAGGAATGATCCAACATGTTGACATCAAGGTAACCTCACCGTCGCTGTTGGCTTGGTTATGCACGAGTTTTTCCGAGTCCATTGCAACGGCTTTGCCGAGCTCAAATTCATCGCGACGACAGTCGGCCAAAACCGCACTAATTATAGTTCCGGGGTCACGCAGAAATGTATCACTTCGGCTTCTGAATTCGGTGTTGACGCAAAGACTGGGTTTTCTCGGAAACGTCAGACTCAAAAAGCCAACGTGTGTGTGATATTACATACTTTGCTGGGGATCTATGCGGAAAAAGTGACACGCATCCGGGTCAGCGGCGATCGTTTATCAGAGCCGCAAACGAGGCTGAGATCAAAGATTAAGCGCTCGGCGTCCAGACGTTAGTCTTGAGACCCGATCCACCACTCTTCTTGCTCTCTTCAAACGACTTGAGCAAGGTGGAAAGCTCCTTTCCGCTGCCGCTTCGTCGCATCTTGGGCGTCAAAGGCTTCTCGGGAGCGTGGAACTTGCTCAACGCGGGTGCATCCGAAGAAAGTTGCTGTTGCATGCCCGCCTGACCACGCAATCTGGCTTCTTCGATGGTCATTTGAGGGAAAGACGATTCGTGAGAAGAAGCCGATGCGTCTTGCTTCTCCTCCGCGCCTTGCTTGGCGCCCTCACTTGTAGCCTCGGTGACTGCTTGATCATCGGCTCCAAGCGCTTTCTGTGCTACCTTTGCCGGCAGACTGGCAGCCTTGTTCTCTGGTTCAGCCCCGCCAGCGCGACGTTCTTCACCGGAGGGCCTTCCGTCGAGGTCCCAATCTTCCTCATCAGCAGGCAACGCGCTTGTCTCTGCATCATCTTCGTCGTCGGTCACATCGCCGTCCGAGCGTTTGCGAGGCAGTGATACAATCTCGTTCATACCACCATCAATTCCGCCAGATGAAGTACTGGGAGTGATAGTACCGGCAGTTGACTCTTTGCCTTTGCCACTCGATGACGAAGCTTCGGTCTGCGACGAAGATGGTTTCGACGCAGATGCAGCGCTTGCAGACTGCTTCTCCCCTGTTGCAGGGTTCGCTGCCTCCCCTTCAGCGGTCTGCATCTTGCCGCTGGCCATCTCCTTGTTGACCGCCGCCTCTCCGGCCTTGCCGGACGAGGTTCGCGACTTGCCCCTCTTATCGAGCGCGGTGCGCACAAAGTGTCGGGCACTCTGCAACGCCTTCCTGCTGGCGTCCAAGAACAAGAAGGCTTGGAAGACGTGGACGCAGTCTTCATAGAGCTCGTGACGCACAGCGACGCCCGAGAGAGAAGCTTTGTGCGCAAGCAAAGTAACTTCGTCTCGCAGGACCTCAGCGTCTCCGCACTGGATGAGAAGCGGTGGAAGACCGTGCATATCACCGAAGAGCGGAGACACGTAAGGGTGGGTGAGGTACTTGTCGATGTTGTCGCCGAGGTAGGCCCAGACTGGGTTCATGTGGTCGCCCGACTTGGGCATGGGCAGATAGTCGAACTCGGCATTGGTGTCCCAGGAATCGCAAGACATTGTCAAGTCAACCCAAGGACTGAACAGCATGGCACCGCTGGGGAGCGGGTAGTCGTTGTCTCGAAGGTAGTACATTAGTGCAAGGGCCAGTCCACCACCGGCACTGTCAGCACCAAGTACGATGTTGCTGGGCGGAATGCCGAGGTCTTCGGTCAGACGGAAGTAGGAAGCGACGCAGTCGTGAAGCGCTCCTGGGAACTTGGTGTCGGGGGCAAGACGGTAGTTGATACCAAAGACCCGGCATTCGGTGTACTTGGAGAGCGAGATGGTGAGAGGTCGATGGGTGGCAGCCGACATGACAAAGTAGGCACCTCCGTGGATGTAGAGGATGACACGCTCCTTGCCCTTTTGCTTGCCACTGCGCCACTCTGCCTGCAGTCGTCGCCAGGTCTGCTTGCCAACGACCCACTCGGCACTGATCTCTCGCTTGCCATCCTCGGCAGCGTCTGCCTCGGCGAGGAAGCCGCGCAGTCCACGCTTCTTGACGCGGAAGGTGACTGGAGTGATCAGGCCGTCTTTCGGTGTAGGAAGGAAGGCGCCCAAGTCGAAGAAGCCCTGGAGACCCTCGATGGAGGCGAACTCAGAGTATTCGGCAATGTCGCGGAGAACACGGGTGAAGACAGAGGTTTCGATGCCCCACGACTTTTTTGGTGGACCGTAGATGGCGTGCGATGCGACAGCAGTACCGATGGTGACACCCTGCGATACAAGGAAGGGTAGGTAGCGCCATGCATTGGCGAAGGTAAGCTTTTTGGGCTGCGTCCTCTCGGCAGCAGGATTGAGACGAGCCGAAGCAGGCACCTCAGTCTTCTTGTATTGGTCTAGAAGCGAGTTGAGCGTCTTTGTTGACTCGCTGTCTTTGCGATTGACAGATCGACTGGCACGGCGAGGCTGATTGGCTGATGCGGCAGGTGGCGCTGGTGGGCGGACAGTAGCCTCGGAGTGACCGGTGGACGAGGTGGAAGGGCTTGCCTGACCATCGGCTACAACGTCGCTGTTCTTCTTCCCATCGGATTCTTGACTCTTGTCTTGCGGATCCGATGTTGGGTCACGACCGCGGTGGATGGTAGACTCGACCGCATCTGCGACGGCAGCGGTGCCAGATGCATCCAGTTCCTGTGGAGCGTTGGACTGCGAAGGGAAGGCGGAACGGCCCCAGCTCTCGGGCATGGTGACCATCATGACCGTCAAGTCGAGAGCCATGGCGGAGTCGCCGCGCTCGTTGTTCTTTGCGTGAACTTGGGATGGTTCTGCTTCAGGATCAGTTGGCGAGGGCAGAAGCGAGTCTTCGCTTTGGGATTGCAGATACGTTGCGATACTAAGCAAAGATTGTTGCTTGTGAGGAAGTGCATCACCGTTCTGCTGACGCAAAGCATGCAAACGTTGGAGGTGGTTGATGGCCTCGACGGCGGTGACAGCCTTGCGTAGCTTGCGCATGGCGGTGAGGTTGCGAAGTGCACCATTTTTGAGACAGGCTCCCTTTGCACTCTCCTCGTGAAGTGGAGGCAGGTCGGCAAGCCATGGGTGAGCAAGAGCCTCGCGAGCCGTCATACGCTTGTCGGCGGGGCAGAGACAGCGGAGGATGAAGTCCTTTGCTGTATCCGAGACTTCGGACCAGTACTCTGGCTCGAACTGGACGTCCATCTTGATGATCTGTTGGAAAAGAGAAGGTTGATCCTGGCCGTAGAAGGGGGTATAGCCACCGAGAAGTGCATAGGCAATGACACCGCTGGACCAGATGTCGACCGCAGCATTGTAACCCTTGCCAAGGAGGACCTCAGGCGAGACGTACTGTGGAGAACCGCAAGCTGTCATGAGGAGACCTTCCTCGGGGATGAAACGAGAAAGCCCAAAGTCAGAGATGACGACATCACTGGGGTCGGTCTTGTCGCGCAAAAGGATGTTTTCGGGCTTGAGATCGCGGTGAATGATATCGTGTTCGTGGAGATAGGCGACGCCTTGAAGAATCTGCTTCATAATGTGACGAGCGTCGAGCTCATTGTAGTGGACCTTTTCGACTAAGCGATCAAAGAGCTCGCCGCCTCTGCAAAGGTCTGTGACAATGAAGACACCTTCTTTGGTCTCGTAGAGATCCCACATTTTGATGATGTTGGGGTGCTCGACTCTGCCGAGGATGGTGATCTCTTCTTTGAGCATCTTCTCATTGCTATCCTTGAGCGGCTTCTTGGCAATAATCTTGAGTGCTCGTTGCTCACCGGTAGATCTCTCGACTACAGCTTTGACGACTGCAAAGGAGCCTTGACCAAGAACCTGGGGAAGGACCTCGTACTTCTTGGAAAGCTGTACGGGGAGGAGCGGTGTGCCATCCTTCTCGGTCTCCTTGAACCAGGAACGGAAAGCATGATGGATGTGCGAGCCAACCATCTTGACCTGTTGTCGCTTCGAGGACCTGCGACGGTGAAGCGAGGCAGTGGGGCGGTCTGCGGTGCCGACAGTAGATTCTGTATTGGTTAAAGCTATGATGTTTGATGAAACCGGATTGCGGGGGTCTGAGTGAGGATGATCGTCTCTAGAGTTGCGCCTTTTCAAGAAAGCTGAGAGACGTTGTCTCGGAGAATAAGGATATTCAGACGCAGTGGTTGGCTTGTCGGTTGACTGTAGTGGAGATGCCTCGTTGGACGAGGACGATTCGGACGATGACGGCTGCGCGGTGCGGAGGGGAGAGCGATGCTGTAGATGTGCAGCAAGTGAACGATGAATACCTCGCAATGAGAGTGGAAGGTTTGTTTCGTCTGCTGCAGACTGTTGTGACTTTGCATGAGCTTTGGAAGGGCTGGATGATGTCAAGGTGTCGACGGTTTCTCGTAACGGGGGTGAGGTAGAAAAGTGAACCGCGCGAGATCGAGGAGGAGAGGCCGTGGTGGGATCGATGGAAGATGGCTGGCGGGCTGGATCTCGATGGACTGAAGTAGGAGTTGTGGTGGTGATACGGATGGAGTCGGAAGTGATGGAAGAGCGACGTTTTGGCGTGGATGGGTTGTCGGCCATACTCCGAATCGAAGGATTGAAGACGGTAACGCCGGCTGTTGAGAATACGAAGAGAGAAAGAGACAGAGACAGAAATGGTTGGATTGGGTTGTGTCACAAGTGAGACGAGCTAAGCGGCTGAGCCTGCAGTGCCTGTATCTGTAACGTGGAGGTGAAAGGGAGAAACAACGCCAGAAAGCGAGCTGCTGCTGCTGTGTGCGTGAAAGTAGTGTGACGTCCACTCACACACACACACACACGTTCCCGTAAGAGAGTGAGGGAGTGAGGGAGTGAGGGAGTGGCTCTGCCAAAAGTCGGAAAAGTGCAGACTCCGACACGCTTGCACTGCGTGTGTCAGTTGACCGCGTCAATGTGGAAAAAATGCAAAAATGATTTCGGTAAAAAGTTATCTTTTCCTCCACACTCCCACACTCACGCAAAGCACAGTCAATGGGCCTACCCCCCAAAAAAGCGGACGCGCGATGCAAACTCGCGTTCTCTCTTGCAGTTGTTCTGCTTTTCACGCAACATCGCCACGAAGCAACATCTCTTCGACATCATCAACTTCAACAGTGCCTTGACTTAACCGCTCATTCTCGTGACAAATCTCCTTCCAATCTTCAATTTTTGACTTTGAGCAATGCGCATGAGGTGACGAGTTGCAAGACCATGAATGGACGTGGCATGTCAAAGACATAGTACAGGAATAGAGCAAGAGTCGTCCAAGATCGTGAGCATCTACTGTATCTAGGGATTGTCGGCAGCTCTGGCCGCACGATACAGGCGCTCGTCGTGCCTCTCTTTGAGCACATCGAATCCATGCAGCGAGCTCTCACCCACCAATTCCTGCACGATCGCCTTGAACTTGTCCAGCTCTGTAGCCAGAGTAATCGCCGCCATACGTGCTGTCGTGTAGCGCAGATACATAGGGTCTCGCAATACGCTCCAGCTGAGCACATCTTCGCCCTCCAAGGGAGATAATTCGTCATTGCTGCCCTCTGCCAATCGCCTCTTCGCCGCTGCATCTTTGCGAAGGAATACATCTACCCTCCTATTGCAATCGACATACTTGAAGTGATTTTCCAGCAGCGAGAAAGATGCGTGATTGAGACGCTCGCCGTTTCTCAAGGCTTTCGAGAGCAGATCAAAGATCACGCAGATTTCTGAAAGGTATTGTGGGTCGAGCAACGATGTCGAAGATGAAAGCATTAGCTGCCAACCCATCTGGTCGCCAGCGCCATCACTGTTGGCTTTCCCGCTGATCGCATCATCCGCTGAGAGAGTGGCATATCCATCAAAGGCTCTAACCGAAGACAAGATGGCTCCAAGCGACTCGACAATCGTCGCATGCACACCAGCAATCTCAACGTATCTCTCTGACGGCCATCGTCCACGAATGTGAAAGTCCATCGATGCGAGTCCGATTTGCATCGGATAAGTCGCTACGCGTGTGTTGACCGCCATGAAGCGTGCTCGAATCATGGACTCCCGTTCCTGCCAGAGCTTGGCCACAGCATCCGCATTCGAGACTTTCTTCTCGCCATCCGCCTCAATTCGATTGGCAAAGCCGGCACGTTCTGCCTCCTGTTCGTAGATGCGATTTCTTGCGATCCAAGCCTCCATCACTTCAACAAACAGCTCGTTCAACTGTCGCGTGACTTTGGCCATGTTCTTGCGCAGCAACAGTCGACTCGAAACCGGCCGAGGGAAGATCATTACAATCAAAGCAACAGTCATACCAATGATGACCAGCAGCGTTCGCCTCCACGCCACCTCGATGCCGATACCACTGTTGGCCATCACCTGCAGGTGTGTGTCGATCCACGAATAGCCTACGATCAACACCACCGAAACATTGAGCATGATGGCCGGAAGCAAGAGCATTTTGGGCACATAAACACGCAAAAAGACGAGCGGAAGGAAGCCGACAGCGGTCGAAGCGCCAAGACCGTAGGCATTTCCGCGACCGTTCCCGGTAGAGATGTACCACAGCACAGCCCCGTACAGCAGGCCTACAACAGTCCCTCCAAGGCGCATGGCAAAAGTGAAGATGAGCTCACCTCCAGAAAGGGCTGCGGCCGTTTGCGCCATGATGAGCGCCCAAATGCCTCGATGCTGGTAGACAAAGTAGGCCGTGTTCGGCAGCACCGCCGTGATCCAGACCGCAAACGATGCAATGCACATACGAAGCGCAAACATGCCCGTGGGTCCGCTGATAAAATAATAGGTAGCGGCTATGCCCCTTCCAATGCGATGTGTGATGCTGGTAGGTGGGAGTGCATCAGGGTCACGGGCGTAGTAACGCTGCTTACTGGCACGCTTCCCCTTCTTCTTCTTTTTGGTCTTTCCGGAGCTTCCATTCGAGACAGCAGCAGCTTTCTCCTCGTCCTTGGGTGGAGAAGAGCGATGAGACGAGTTGAGGGTGTCATCATCGTCATCGTCCGAGTCCAGGTCACTCTCGCCTTCGAGATGGTCGGCCACAGTGGCAGTCTGCGCATCGCTGCTCGAGGAGGCAGTGTGGGCGCGATCTTGCCTAAAGTCGTTGTCCATGTCCTGCTCCCGGTCGAATCCGCTATCGCCGGGACCAAACCCGTCAAGGCCGTCAGAAGAGCCTCGCTTGTCGCTACTGAGAACTGCAGCCAGACGTCCCAGATGTTTTGGCCACCAGATGCGTTTCTTGTTGCCTGCTCGATCTGCGATGGAGAGCATCTCGGCAGCAAGTTGCAAAACTGTGTCAAGAACATCAATGAGGTTCGTGATAAAGACGAGGCAGACGTGCAAAGGTCGAACGCCGGCTCGAAATGAGCGAACTGACTCTCTGGTCTGCAAAAAGTGTTGTTCGAGATCGAGATCGGGATGCATCGCTCGGAAGTGCTCAGCGTAAGGCTGCAAGAGTTCAAGTCGCTTGTCATTGAGCAGATCTTTTCGAGCAGCTTCAAGGTTGGATTTTGTCTCGTGAAGCTGGAGCAAGACGTCATCAATGGAGCGCTTTTGTCTCCAAGCCACGTTTGCTTCGAAATAACTCTGAACTGCTCCGACAGAGTCGGCTGCAGCGTCGAGGGAGGGTTGAGCAACGTGATTGAGGATGTTGAGCATCCTTGACATGGTGACCTGCTGCTGTGCTTCGCTTTTGAAAATGTCACGACGGACTTGATGAATGGCATGGGTCTCATGAAGCCTGATGGGATCGAGGCGATCTTTGGTGGGCAAGGCCTTGGTGCCGTGTTCACCGTCGACATGGTAGCCTTGCTCAGCCTTGGACGGATCCCAATCTTCGTTGAAGGTCTTGGGATCGGCGATGCCGAGTTCGCGGTGTACAAGACGCCAGAAGGCGTTGAGAAGTGTGAGTTGGAGGTTGACGGATCGCGTCTTTCTGAAGATGAGTTTCATATCGTGCGCGTTGAAGTATGAACGATAGAACTCCATGCCGAGGAAGGCGGTCATACCATTGATGTCCTCGATCTGCTCGGCGAGGGCCGCCCTATTGAGCTTGACCTTGCCTAGCAGACCTGCAGCTGTCTGAGCGGCATGATCCTCGGCTTCGAGGCTCTGCTGCAGGAAGGCGCTTGTGGGTTGGTCGAGATGCGAACGTGTTGCAGGATCGGATCCGGCAATATCGTGTTTGGATGCGTCGGAAAGTGCATCCGAGTGCAGATGAAGCAAATCTTTTGTGGTGGTCAACATGGAGAGGAATCGAAGCTGCCATGCATAGGAGAGTGTTTCTGGGAAGATGAGAACCTGGGAAGCAAGGCAAATGGCGAGCGAGCAGCCAATGGGGATCATAAAGATCTGGCCGAGGGAATATCTTGGATAGGGGAAGAGGGGTCCATATGTGACCATGATGTCGAGGACAATGAGCATGAAGATGGAAGCAATCTTGAGCTTAGGTAGCTTTACTTGCAAGACGGCGCAGAAGTAGACGCCGACCATGAGAAAGACACCAAATACGGCGGTGGAGCGAACGTCGAGATATTCACCGCGAAAGACGGAAGTAGTGACGTAAGCTTCTGGATTTGTTGAAGTGGCGGCGGAAGAGCGTACCCTCTGCACTGCAGCGGCAAGAAGAGGCTGGCTATGAGCACGATCAGCGGCAGCCATGGCAGCACAACCAAAGGCCCATCCAAGCAAAGCGCCAATGGCGATCATGGCAAAAGCGATGAGGAAGAGAAAGAAAGGCATGGAAGGAGGGACCATGAGAGAGAGCATACATCCGAAGAAGGCAGCTTGACCGAGCACGCGGAGAGAAGGACCTGGAATCATGAGAACAAAGTTGGCCCAAGAAGCGACCCAGCACCTAGCAAGGATGCGCAGAGAGCGAGCTGAGGTGAGGTTGTTGGAGATCCAGGCAGTTAGCGTAGAAGGCGAGTTGGCCTTCGCCTTGTTCTTGGCCTCGTCGTTAGTCTTGCCATCGTCATTGACTTTGCGTGTTGTTGAAACAGCCACAGGTTCGGACGGGTTGTTTGCAGAAGTGTTGGAAAGGTGAGAGACGGTTCGCGTGGGCTCTTGAGCGTTCGCACTGGTGTCAGCATGCACGGTCATATCCGGAGATTGCACATCTTGGCCAGTCTGCGGGGCGGCCATGCTGGAGAAGCTCGAGCAGAAAGTGAAGTCGAAGGTGGAGACGTAATCGGAAAGGGCCCCTGCTCTTCGGTGGTGTATAAGGATGAGACTGGTGAAATGGCGCAAGGTATCAAGAGCTTTCCATGGCGATGTTAGCCGAGGATTTGGCAGGTATGCAGGCCGAGTAGGAAGCGCAAGAAAGGAGTCGATGTACAGTACTGTACTGTACAGTAGGATTGGTGAGTGAAGGGGACACGAAAGCAAAGAAGAAGCAAGGAAGGTGTGGGCCCAAAATCGTCATGATGCCCGAAGTGCGGTACAGACGAGGCTCTTGCGTTGCATTTCAAAGAAAACATGTGCAATACGTGATTTATTGCGTGCGCGTCTGAGTCAGCTTGTTTCCGCACCTTCAACCTCTCTCTCTTCTCTCCCACCATCATCTTCGCTGCTCGCAACTCATGGCAGCTCCCCTTTTTTCATTTGTGGTACCCTCGAGGTACACAGCATGGCACCCGATCTTGACTGCCACACATGCCCAAAGTGTAGCCAGTCCTTCCCTTGCGACCATTTCCTTGGCCGTGGCAACTGCATGTGCAAGTACTGTGCTTCCTGCCGAGGTGCACCAACCATGGGCCTCTCCTTCCCATTTCCAGCCTCTCCTGTGGGCCCTTCCCTTCCTTCCACCTCGACGTCTATTCCTGCCCAGTCCACCCCTGGCCCAGCCACTCCAGCTGGGCCAGCTCACCCTACCACTGCCCAGACCTTGCCATCAACTGCGTTTCTCACCGAGCACTCACCAGCCTTCCTCACCCTCCAGCAGCACCTCGACAACCAGTCCACCTTGCTAGTCAGCATTGCTGCAACCCTCCAGCAGCTCATCACCTTGCCACAGGCCTCACAGCCTGCCCATCCGCCTCCTGCAACCACAACACCTGCGGTTTCCCCCTCCCTCCCCCAGGCCCTACTGAATCCCTCGCTGCCCAGCGCTCCGCCAGCCCCCTTGCTTCCAGCTACCAGTGAGTCGCACGCCAACTGCCTCTTTCCCTGGATCTCGTGTGAAGTCATCCAGCAGGTACTTGATGACACCCTTCTACCACAGGATCTAGGTAAACTCCACAACCCAGATCGGCTCTCAATCCCAGCCGAAGACGAGAATGCAGTCCTCATCAATGGCATAAGGGTCTGCACAGCCCCAGCCCCTTCAGCTACTACTCCAGCCCATTCCTTCCTCAAGTTGGTCCCAGACATTTGTAGTTTTGCCCAGGCCTGGACCATATATGCCCACCTGCAAGCCTGCGCCACCAACAACCCTGTCCTAGGTGCCAGCCTGGGTGCTTTCCTCATCCACATCCTCAAGACCAACTGTTCTTACGTCTGGTCCTCAGTTGCTGGCTACATCCTGGCAGTCTGCCGCCGTCACTTTGGCCATGGCTCAACCCCCCTTTGGGCCACCTGCGACACAGAGGCCTGGCAGGACCACTTGGGCAATGCTGCTTTGCGCGCTCCCTGCAAGAACCCCCTCAGTCTTCCCCTCACATGCCCAGCGACCACCCAGCCCAACCCCACGTCTGTCAAGTGTGCCAAGTTGACTGAGATCTGCTACTGCTACAACTGGACGGGCTGCCCAGAGAAAGACTCGTGCTGGTGCCTACACGAGTGCACCAACTGCAGGGGCAGACACCCAATCAAGGACTGCCCCACTCGAGCTGACTTTCCTGGTCAAGATGCCAAGGCCCCAAAGGCCTAACCCATGGTGAGTCCCACATCTTCATCATCCATGCCCCCTGACCAAAGGCATGGACCAAGAACCCCTCCGATGCAGGGCTCGGCATGGCAGACCGCATCACCTAGGCTGGGTGATGCCTCCAGAACCCCTCCACTGCAGGGCTTGGCACGACCCTCCCTGTTGGCCCCTAGCCAGCACTCCACACCACGACCCCCTTCGCTGCAGGGCTTAGCACAACCTGAGGCTTCATCTTCGACAGTCGAGCCTTACAGAACCTCTCTGATGCAGAGCTTGGCACGGCCCTCCCCACCTGATGCAGGCACATCTCTTCGAACCCCTCTGCTGCAGGGCTTGGCACAGCCCCCCAACTCGGTCCTGGCAGCCCTTGATGTTCCTCCAGCTGACTGGTGCCTCCAACTTCTCCTCGAGGCCCAGTCCCACACCCCAGCACCTCACCCCAATACCACCTTCTCCACCAATGTTTTCGACCCCACTACCCTCCCAGCATGGCACAGCTCCATGCAGGCATGCATCAACAATTGGTCCCAGCTGCTAGACTGCTACCCTGACCCCACTTACTGTCAACAACTCCTGGGCATGATCAGACATGGCTGCCTCCTAGGCTATGATGGCCCCCTGTCACCGAAGTGAGTTCTATTTGAGTTGGAGGTTAATCGACCGTTAAGCTCACTTCAGCAGGTATCGGAGGGTAACTTGGTGATATCCCTGATCTTGTGCTGGGTGTAAGTTAGTGGTGGGTAAGCGTCCATATCAAACTACACTGTCGCCGGCAACACAGCCTGCAGCTGCAATGGTCATTACACACAGGCAAGCAGCAGTAGGCACTTGTCATGATCAAGAGAATGTCAGTGAGGCTGCAGGGCAGCCGGTTCACTGTACCATGGGTTGGTCATTGTTAGGTAATCCCACTCAGGCCTCTCAGGCACATGCAGGTCATGGGCGAGGGGACCAAGATATATATATACACACACTCACTAGTCACAAGTGGTGGGCAAAGCTCATCCACTCTATACATAACTTACTCTACACAACATACAATCTATATGTAACTAATGTTACCAGCAACTGTCTCTTAGTATTCAGTCATTCAGTCTCTTGGTAGCAATCGATCCCCTTGCTACTCGACATCGTGTGCCTCTGTTCAAGTCAGAGAACTGTGTGACTACACTGTCAGTATTGCCTCCATTCGAGTCGGAGCTTGTGACACATTGTACTTGCATCCTTGCAGTACATCGACCATTGACTTCATCCCCAGGAGTCACCACAACGCCAGTGACTAGGAGACACTATCCTAGCCACTCACGCACCACAGTTGATAAGAACACTCTCGACATGGTGGCATCCCGTGTGACCAAGAGAACGTGCCGCACTACCTCTGGATGGAGCATTCAAGGGGTTTGTCGATATCGAGGCTAACAGGCACTTAACATCCATCTCAGATACAGTTGACCGTAACTTTCCATTAAAGCCCAATTTGACTGAAACAGAGGATAAGACGGTTTTAACCTCCGAGTCAACCCTCAACTGATATTGGGCGCGCCACCCCTAACACTGGTCACCTGGTTGGGTACCAGCATCCTCAGCCCCTCCCCTCTCATGGTTGTCCACATATGGACTGACGCCTGCCCCAGTGGCTATGGCGGTTACATGGGGCCTGCCAAGGCCCCCCTTGGCATTTTCTCCAAGGTGGTACCTCATTGCCACCGCTCGAAGAACATCCATTTCCTCAAAGCCCTTGCCGTCCTCGAGGCCTTACGCCATTTCTCCACTGCCTGGACCACACACACCCTGGTGGTCGTGCACATCAACAATGAGAACATTGAGCACAGCCTGCGCTTGGGCAGGTCCCATGACCCACTCACCCAGCAACTTCTGTGCAAGATCTTTGGGCTCTGCCTCACCAACAACATCATGCTCTGCCCTTGGCAGGTATCCTCGACTGACAATGTGCTTGCTGACCTCCTGTCCCACCACCAGTTCCATTGTATACAGCAGCTCTTCCCAGCTGCCCACACATCACTCTTCTTCC
This sequence comes from Ustilago cynodontis, assembly GCA_928865425.1. Classification (NCBI taxonomy): domain Eukaryota; kingdom Fungi; phylum Basidiomycota; class Ustilaginomycetes; order Ustilaginales; family Ustilaginaceae; genus Ustilago; species Ustilago cynodontis. The sequence continues at coordinate 484,012 of CAKMXY010000022.1, read as the reverse complement.
ACCAGGGACCTGCCCATCCTTGTCAGCACCTCCACCATCCTTCTCCCATGGCCTTGGCATCTCCAATGACACTGCCACCCTCCTCTGGCATGGCCTTGCCCCCAGCACCCACCAATGCACTGGTGGCACTCCCTCTCACTTCCACTCCTTCTGTCTCCACCACTTTGGCTTCAGCACCATATGCTTCCCAGCCACCAGCACCCAGCTCCTCAAGTGGCTCAGCCACCTCTCCACTTCTGACAAATCCTTCCACTCTGCCAAGCACGAACTGGGCACCTTGTGCTCCCACCACATCGACCTGGGCCTCAACCCCTCTGGCTTCACCTGTGGCAGGCTCGAACATGCCCTGTGAGGCTACAAACGTCTCCATGGTGTGGGCAGGACTGGAGCTAAGCTCCCCATCATGCTGCCTCTCCTCAGGTGCATCCTTGGGGCTGTCTCCATGCTCCCCTCCCTCTCGTGGCATGACTGGCTGGTGCTCCAGGCAGTGTTTGCAGTCGCCTTCACCTGCTTCCTCCGCTTGGGCAAGCTCATCTGGGGCCTCACCACTGATCGCTCCACTGTCCTCATGGTTGGCTCTGTGGCATGGGAGGTGGACCACACCATCCTCACCCTACCTGCCTCCAAGACAGACCCCTTCTGTGAGGGCATCCATGTCATTGCCCCTGAGGTTGGGGGCCTCGAATGCCCCATCTCCAGGCTCTGTTTCCTCACAACTGGGCAGCCCCAGGACAACCCCCTCTTTGGTCTGGGCCCAGCCAGGCTGGACCACAGCACCTTCGTGGGGGTCTTGCACCAGGCTCTGCTCGCCATTGGCCTGCCAGCCTCCTCCTATGCTGGGCACTCCTTCCACTGTGGCGCTGCTACCTGGGCTTCTCGCAATGGGGCCTCCAATACCAACATCCAGTCCTTGGGAAGATGGAGCTCTGCCTGCTACAAGCACTATATCAACAGGTCTGGCCCCAAGTGGCAGGCACTTGCTGCCCATGCACTCTACTTGGTGTGCGATGGCCCCCTCCTCCCAGAAGGGCCTGCCTGGCATGACCCAGGCTCTTACTGATTGCTCGGTCCCTACTTGGGTCTCCCAGCCAGACTGAGACTGCTCTCAGCTGCGCTGGTGCCTCGATCACCAAGCTGGCAGGCTGGGAGCCACAGAGCTCGAAACCTCTTGTTTCGACACCCACAACCCAAGTTTTTCTGCTGTCCTCCCGGCCGAGTCCGCTCCTTTTCGTGTGAAACAAGCTATTCTGGGATGCACTTTCTGACACTCTCCGGAAATCCATATCCGACGCATGCGAATAGCAGCGAGTTCGGGACTCGGACAGAGAATGCAGGGTCGTGCTGATTGTTGACAAGAAATGAGTAAAGCTCATCAAGACTAGAAGTGGCTCTGCGCAACATCAGCTTCTTCCACCTTCACCTCACTAGCATCTCACCGGAAGGGCCGAACCTGAGTACGTTTCAGTAACGATGATAGAAGAAAAGTCGCGACAAAGAGAGGCTTCGCCATCGGCATCGACCCGACCGTATTCTAACAAGCGCAATCGGTCCGACGATCGGAAGCTTCCGACATCCGATGACAACAATCAAGCTTCTTCGTCAGCCAGCACCTCAGAAATCACACAAGCATTCGGCGCATTCAGAGATGAGATCGATGATCACAACGACCGACGTGAGCGTCTCATCAAAGTATCGCGCGATGTGACGAGTCTCTCGAAAAAAATTATCTTCCTCCTTCATCGGTTCGATATTAACGACTTTGCTTCCAAAGAGCCATCCGGCAAGACACGCAAGCTCTTTTCTGATGCAGAGACAAAGCTCGAGGAAACTATCACGATGCTCCGTCAGGCTGCTATAGTCGAAGGTCTCGGCTCGACAGATGGCAAGATAGATGGCTCAGGACAACACCGCGATGTAACAGCACGGATGCTAAGATCGCATAGATATGAGAGGAACATCGGCGGAGGACTCGAAGAGTTTGTGAGTAGAAGGCCTTGGACAACCACATTTACACTCCATCTTCGAGCATGATGACCGTATGCTAACTATATTACCTCTCATCCACACAGATCGAAGCTATCTCCTTCTACCACTACCTCCGAACTACCGAGCTTATCACCTTACGGCAAATCCAAGACCGTTTTCGGGCCCGTCCAGTCTCTGAATCGCACTTCTACGCACAGCCGACACCTGTCGTATCAGATGCATCACAGCCCGATCAATCCAGTGGCTCAGTTTCAAACTCGGACCCTTCCATCGCTTTGCACGTTACCACGCATCGATACCTCTTAGGTCTCTCCGACTTGACCGGCGAACTCATGCGCTTCGCCACCAATGCTGTGGGTCAAGGAGACACTGGCACCGTCGTCAAACGAGTCTTGAGCGTCACTCGCCAGCTCCGCGATGCTCTAGATCCTTTCATTCCACTCGTCCGTGATCTCAAGAAGAAACAGATCGTCACCAACCAAAGTCTACGAAAGATCGAAGACAGTAAGCTATCTGAGATAGATGATTTCCATCAATCGCTCGCGCAAATGTAACATGCCGAGTACAACCTTGCTCACTTTCTGCGATACTTCCTCACTTTGCCACACAGTCCTTTACGCCATCACAGTTCGCTCGGCAGAATACGGCTCAGACCCTAAAGCTTTGCAAGAGATGGTTCGTCGCACTCTTGCCTCTTCCTCTTCCGCTCCAAATCATGCCGACCCAGACGATGATTAGATAGACTCCTCCGCAGACGGTCTCAGCACTCCCTGCAGCTGGATAGAAAGTAGAAAGGATGGTATTACAAGATGCAAATAGAGTAACAGTACGATAAAAAGCCTAAGAGAGAATGCGAGTGCAGCGAAAGACAAACGAATGTTGATGATGAACCCCCTCATGCAGGTGAAAGAATGTGTGAGTCAATTGACCAGAGGTGCCCATCGCAGATAGGCGCTTGTAACAGCTCGAGTGTTAGTAAGGAGGATCAAGTGGCATCTGTGCCCGTGCAGCGAGCTTGGCATATTGCTGTTGAATCACTGATCCGAGTTCTGGCTCCGCTTCGCCTTCTGCCTCCTCCTCTTTACGCAAGGATCTAGCTCGAGATCCCCGGCGTGACGTTGAAGGGAGAATGCCAAAGCCAAATGGCTTCACTGCGTCTCCTACAGCCGTAGACGGTCGAGTACCACTACCGCTATCGTCGCTACGGCTGCTTCCACTCGTGCCTCCTCGCTGATTGCGACCACCGGACGATGAAGCGCGGGCATCGGTCCGTTTCGTTGTGCGATGAGCTGAGACGGCTGATCGCGAACGAGCAGACGAACTCGCACCTCGTCCTCTGCCGCTGGCCTCATGACCAAGGACTGTGCTTAAATCGCTCTCGTGCCCTTCGTCCGTGTCGTCGCTTTGGCTGGAAGAAGCTGTGTTGCCTCGTGCGGTACGCGGTCGACCCTCATCTGCCGGTGCTTCCGACATCGCAGGCAAGTCGGCCACTGACGCACGACTGACTGCCGCATTGGAGCCGGTACAGTCTCGCGAATCTTGCTCTACTGTGTTGAGAAAAGCCAGCAAAACATCCTCGTCTGCCCCTGGTGCCTCCGCAGCTGGACTTGGTGCAGTGACGGCAAGGTGAGCTGCGCTGGTTCCATTACCTGCTCCCAACGGGTCAGTAGTGACGTTGCGAGGCATTAGTCTCCTGTTGGAGGCTATCGAATCTGAAGGTGAGATGGAAGGCGAAGGCCAGCTCGGTGCTGTTTTTGGTCGGGGAGTGCCCTGTTCCGCACTGTGAGGATCTTCCCGAAGAAAGGCGAATGATTGGGGTTCTGCTCGTTCTTTGCAATGGACGATCTCGCGTCGCTGTCGTGCATCGTCCTCTTTCATGCTGTCAGAGAGCACTGTTGCAAGGGAACCGGCGGGCGCAGTGTCAAATCTCGCGGAGCGTGAGACAGAAGATGCTGTTGCAGGACGTTCAGATGTCTTGTTGGCGTGTGTCGGCCGAGCTCCTAATCGAGCTGCGGCTTTGACAGAGTCGACGTCGTAGACTTCCTTACTGTTGAGTTTCACGCCTCCAGCAGACAGAGGCGGAGATGTGATGAAGGTGCGACGCTTTTCCTCCATCACAAATCCGTGCTGATCGTCAGAATCCAGGTCTTGATCTCGAGTTGATACGCCAACGCTTTGGGACCTTGATCTTTCGGGCCACTGTAACCGATCTGCTCCTGCCACGCCGGGTGGCATATCCCGATCCGCAATATCTAAAGACGCAGTCGTTTCGCGTGCGTCTGCCTCACCGAGGCTTGAGAAGGAGATCAGAGAGCTGTTGATTGAAAGTGTTTGCGATCCGGCGGTGCCAAGGCGGCCCTGGCTTTTCGAGGCAAGGAGGTGGGGCTCGCGTCGGACAGACAGCGTCTCGCCAGCAGATCTTGGTCGAGTCATGGCAGAAGTGGATATGGGATCTTGATCAGCCGTGCGTGGCCGAGAGGACGAGGAAGAACCCAATCGACGAGAGTAGGCGGGAGCAGGTCCTCGCTGCGGTGTCAAGGTGCCGCCATGCGGGCTACGCAAGCCGGATGTTGGTACAACCAGATTGTTGCGTGTAATGATCATGGTGCTCGGAGTAATACTAGCAGCATCGTAGTGGGGGCTGGTGCTGACGTTTCCAGCTTCCATCTCTCTCACTTGCTGGTTGGCGCCCGGTGAGACGGGTGTTCTTGGGAGCGAGCGTAGCGACTGACTGGACATAGATCGAGACTTGAGCTTTGGACCGTACTCACCCTCGACGTAGAAAGCGAGCGAGTCACGGTTGTCCTTAGTGCGACTAGCGCGCGCTGCGTCTGCTCGAGTAGCATCGCCAGCTTCGGCACCAGGGTGGAGGCTTTGACCGTCGTCGTTACGTTGGAAAGATGCGTCGCGATGCTCCTCTGCCCATGCTGGAAAGTAGGAAGGCGGTCGGTTGATGTTGTGTGGAGCGAGCTCGCGCGTCTGACGCCATGCTCTACGGAAGATGCGACCGGCCATGGAGCTGGCCACAGCGACACTAGCGACAATGTTCATCATGCGGTAAGCGTAGGTGTTGGTCAAGACGTAGACCAGAAGAGCTGAGATCAGGAAGAGGAACTGGATCGTGAAGAAGGCGGTGGTCTTCTGCACGAGCATGGTCTTGACATCCTCCGAGTCGAGATTGTATCGACTAGATGGAAAGATACCATGGAGTAGACCCCGCCAACCAGCTTTGTTGAGCTTGCAGACGGTGAGTATGAGGCAGAGGAGGTCGAACAGCAGAAGTGCACCGAACACACCGACGACATAGAGACCGTTGAAGTGCCAGGCGCAAAAGCTGGAAGTGGGAAGCTGATCACCGTAACTCATGACGGGAAGTAGCACGGCGAATGCCACAACCAGAAGCCACGAAGAGACGACCAAGGAGACTACTTTTTGCTTCATGTGCCAGATGGAGCAGGTGCGAAGACAAAAGACGAGCATGGTTGCGCTGATGGCGATGCTGAAAAGGGCCGTGCTGCCCTTCATCCAGACGTCGCATCTGTTAGTCATAATAACGCTGTTGGTGACGGCAGTGATGAGCCAAGCGAGACTGACATAGCGGGAGCAGAGATAAGCAACGGAATAGATACTGGAGAAGCTGCTGGACCAGGTAGTTTCCTTGATGACGCGGAGGTCGAAGTGGATGGTAGAGACAATGTCCCAACCGAGAGCGCCCATCCATATGGAGAAATAGATGAGGCCGATGATGGCAGCATGTGCGCTTTCGGTATTGACATGGCGAAAGATGTTGTCGGTGGTGGGGTTGACGACGAAGATCTGAGGAATGGTGACATTTTGAGATGTTGCTATGGTGGAGATGCTGTGAAGATGAGAGGGTGTAGATGCATCAAGATATGGCGAAAGGAGTTGGATGATATGATCGGAGCCATGCTGATCAACAAGCGAAGCTGGACTGAGATGAAAGGGCATGTCCAGTGCTGGTAGTGAACGGCACCGTGACCAGCAAGAGAGCTAGTCGGTGGTGCCGAGAATGGCTGAGATAGATGTGCTTGGTGACTCGAGCGTCGGAAAGAGCGACGTCGGCAGGTGGACAAATGCTGACTTCAATATGGGGAGAGCATGTGAAGAGTCGGCAGTAGCGTGGGGTGCTGCTGCCAAGATCGTTCGCAGAACGACGGGATGTACCCAAAAGTGGATCAAAGGAGTGGAGCGCGTGGAGGTGAAGACGGGATGCGTGAGCACTTATATGCGGACGACGCTTGGACGAGACAAGACGGGGCGAAAGCAGTAGACACGGTGTGCGGCGGAGGGACGGTAGATGAGCAAGGGTGATGAACAATTGAGAATATGGAAATGAAGGTTGAGGGTGCAGCAAGCTGTGTTGTGTGGGTCGATTGTCGGATGATTGGCACCGGCGATTAGGAGTATCCAGACGTGATCTGTGAATGTGACGTTGACAAAGAGACAGACTCAAGCTCGATCGATGATGGCGTGGCGGTAGGCTGTCAGGGTGGGGTAGGGACAGTCGATGGTGACGAAAGCGAGGACAACAAGTGGTGGTGGTGGTGGTGGCAGTGGACACGGAAGAGCCGAAGATGAATCGGCCGTTCCGACGTTGCTGATGGCCAATGGAGTGGAAGAGCAGATGAAGGAATGCTATGCATGCAGATCAGACGCCTAACTCAGGTCGCAGTTCACATTCTCACACTTGGCTCATTGAGACATGACCAAATGCAAGGACCGCCAAAGCGGCTAGCCGACAACTGTTGTAGTTACAGTAACTTATACGCAGGCGACGACGACGTCAAAGCGAGTCTAAGTCAAGAAAAGGGTGCAAGAGAGGCCCAAAAAGGCCAGAAAAGTATATGCAAGCGTTGAGAGAAACTGCAGAATCACGCAGCTAAATTAGCCGTTTGCTTGGCGGTGGCGGCTGGACTGGCAAACATCTTCCTGATGTAATCTTCGAGCGAAACCAACACTCGCCTCGAACCGAATTGCATTGCACAGCAGAGACAGCAGCAGGGAGCGGAAAGAAGCGCGGTAGAAACCTTGGAAAAGGACATTGAATTGGACTCATCGCTGCAAGGGTGGGGGAGAGTGGCCAGCACGAAGCGACCAAAGAGCGGAGGATGAGCGTTCGACGAGTGACAGGCGGGTGAAACAGAGCCGCCGCATAAGAATTAAAAAGGAAGAGAAGCAGAGGCTGCTCGTCTGTGAAACAGACAAGAAAAAAAAAAAAAAAAAAAAAAAAACGGAGCGCATCAAAGAGCATCGTTTCAGTTGACTGCGTTAGCATTACTTTGATAACAGTTACCATTGGATTGCGCCGGTTAAAAGCGGGCGTGTGACATGTCGACTCTGCAAGATGCAACATCGCATCCCCTTTGTCGACCACCGCTTCCATCTCTTACACTATCGGTTCTGCAATTCCGAACAAAGTTGCTAAGTTAGCAGCAAATTGAAAAGCAGAAGGGAGATCCGTGCGCTTCCAATGGATGTCGCAAGAAACTTCTGCTGCGTTCTCAGGGCTGTTCGGAAACATTCCGAACTTTTGAATCGAGAGGTCTGCCGAACTGTCAAGCCCCTCGTCATCACCATTCTAAAAAAAAGAGGTAGAATATAGCCCTCTGCTTTGCCAGGTGAGCCAAGGCTCGTTCATGCGCATGCAGCAAGTTGGTGGCAGATGCAAGTCTGCAGCGGTGAGAAAAAAGGCGATATTGTTTCCAAGAGCTCCGATAGGTTGGGTTCGACGAAAACGATTCGCTTCCAACGCTCTGTCTCGCTGTCTGGCTCAACGACCAGATCCCGCAAGGAGCGAGCATGCACATCATCCCTTCTATCTTGTCCTTTCGGCTCCGCTTAGAACGACAACGAACGACGTTTCTCGGATAATCCTCATCCGAAGCGCAGTGAGCTCTGAAGCCGGACGTCGAAGATGCTCAGAAAAATTCGTCTTAACTTGTGAAGAGGTTCGTTCACTCGATGATAGCACAGGTTTGAGCGTTGCCGACCGTTGCCGACCTCTCGACACGAAAAAGGGAAGGGTCTTCGCTGCTAGTTGATGCATCGGTCTAGTTGTTCGGTATCGAGGATAGCGGGCCTCCAACCTTGGACCTTCCCGTCCACCGTGTGAGCATGGGAACGATCTCTGAAACCCACGCTAAGCAACACACACTGCATGGGCTTCACTCACTCATCGAGAAGAAATTCGTGGCTTCGCTGCAACTTCTGAGTTTCAATCATTCACCTGTCATCCTGCTCATCCTTCCTTGAATTCCACACGATCCGGCGGGTAAGCCTCGTCCGCTTTCCATCGTTGCGTCACTCTCCTGCTCAACTCTATGTTGATCCGCCTTTTGCTCTCTGCTGCTTTGGAGAAAAGAAGAGTGTCCGAGAAACAGGCTGCGAGAGAGGTCAGCTCTGGTCACCTTGCCAAGAGTTGATCCACGTTTAGCGAGCAGCAATCGGCAGGCAGCAGGCTCCAGAGTGATTTCCACGCTAAGGATGCGGAGCGGGAAGCAACGGCGCGCACTAAAAAAAGCCGTCTCAGTCAGAGCATCGCTCTCGTAGCGTCGTCGATACCTTTTCGGATCACAAACAGCAACACCGCAACGCACACCTCAAGCAAAGGAAAATTGCGCAAATTTGCGAAAATCCAGATCTGGGAAGTAGCCCGATCAAAGGCACTTCCATTTCAAGATGATCGGGTCAGCGTCGTCGAGATAGGACACGCTCGGCGCTTATTTTCGAGCGCAAACGTTCGCGTTGTTCTTGCAATCGATTTCCCTACCCCACACTCGCCTACAACGAGGACAGACGGGACACCCACGCGAGCATTATTGTCAGGCCCTTTTCGGTCCATATCTCCGCTCTTGTTCGAGTAAGTAAGACTTCCTCCAGACCGCTGCAATAGAATCGCTTGTCTTTTCTTGCAGCCGGTTGCCAAGTAACCGGTTCTGCGCTCCCAGCATACCCTGAACTTTTCTCTCTGAAGCTTCGACACCATCTCATATACAAGTCGCCGGCGCCCTTACGGCCATCAGTCTGTACATCATAATTTATTGACCGATCTGCATCTCTCTTTCAGACTCTCGTACCTCGATTTGGAATTTCATTTGAGCCAAGCTTGCTCACTACTACCAATGTTCCTGCACTTTCGCCTGCCGCGGCATCAACAAGACGGCTGGCTATAAAGTCACTACCTCTCTACATCGAGCAACACTCTCGACCGCCATCCCAAATCACATTGCTTGGACGCTCTTCCATCATGGCGCAATCCCAAGCTGGCTTCGACATTCCACTCGGGCCTTACACAGTCTATGATAGGAAGACTGGAGTATACGCTTCGCGACTTCCACCTCCCCAAGTGCCCGCGGAGTCAGTCTACCAGTTCTGCCTGGGCAATATCAGCTTCGATGATGCAGGCGCAGCCATCACCGAATGCTCAACCGGTCGTTCGATTTCGTATGGCGAGCTCAAGCTCAAAGCCCAGCGTTTCGGGCTTGGTCTTATCACAAAAGCCAAACTCAAGCCAGGTGACACCGTTTTTGTAGCCTTGCATTCTTCCATCGAGTTTGCCGTCTCCGTCATGGCAGCGCAGTTCGCTGGTCTTCGAGTCGCCCTAGCCAATCCTGACTATGCTCGCAAAGAGCTCAAGCATGTCTACAGGCTCACCAAGCCCAAAAAGGTCATTGTACATAGTACCTATCTTGGTCGTGCGGCACAGGCCAACATCAAGACCTTCAACATCATCCTTTCAGACACCAAACTCGGTCGTGGTGGTGTGCTCTCCATCGGCGAACTTCTTGCCGACGAGAGCGCAGCGCGGGCAGCCAAGCCATATGTCCCAGAAGACTTGAATACCACCGCATACCTCCCATCGTCATCCGGCACCACGGGACTGCCCAAGGCGGTTCAGATCTCACATAAGAACCTCGTCTCGATGCTCTCGATGAACCTCAACACCCCCGGCTTCATACCGGATGGCCTCAATGGAGGACAGATCCGTATGCTTAGCTTCTTGCCTTTCTTCCATGCCTATGGTCTCGTCGGTCAGCTGCATCTCGTTCTGAAAACGCAAGGTCAACTGTTCATCCTCCGCCCTTTCTCCCCAGATACTCTCTGCAAGGCGTTGCAAACACACAAGGTCAACTTGCTCAACTGTGTTCCACCCGCACTCACCAAGCTTACCAAGCATCCCGGCACCAACCGCACTGCTTTCGCTTCAGTTCTGCGAGTCCGATGTGGTGCCGCTCCCTTGGACGCAGAGACCGAAGCCAAGTTTTCTGACATGACCGGCGTCGAAGTCAGGCAGGGTTGGGGTATGACTGAGCTCACCTTGGCTGGTCTTGATCCTTCCAGTGGTCAACAGACTCCAGGTTCTGTTGGATGTTTGATCCCTTCCACGCTCGCCAAGGTCATCGACGTCTCAGACGGCAAGCCAGTCGCACCAGGCGAAAGAGGCGAGCTCCTTATCAAAGGCAACCAAGTCTTCTCTGGCTACCTGTCCAACCCTGAAGAGACCAAAGCTTCCTTCACTCCAGATGGCTTCTTCCGCACAGGTGACGTCGTCATTGTCGACAAACAAACAGGGGAATTCACCATCGTCGACCGTCTCAAAGAACTGATCAAGTACCAGGGCTTCCAAGTCGCCCCCGCTGAGCTTGAGGGTATTCTGATTAGTCACTCCAAAGTCGCCGCAGCTGCCGTTGTCGGTCGATACGACAAGGCGAATGCTACGGAACTACCGTGTGCGTTTGTCGAGATCAGCAACGCCGCCAAGGAAGAGGCAAAAGATGCAATGGCCAAGGAAATTGATGAATTTGTTCGCTCCAAAGTCTCGCATCACAAGTTCCTTCGAGGTGGAATTCATTTCGTGGAGAAGGTTCCGGTTAGTGCAAGTGGTAAGATTCTCCGCAAGGAAGTACGAGGCATGCTCCAATCGCTGGAAGCACAATTGACTCAGGCCTCGCCGAAGGCCAAGTTGTAGACGATATCACCTCATGTCCTGCTGAAAGGATTTCTCGCTGAAAACAGCTCATCACATTATCAACGAGTGCGAACAAATGTGTTGAACAGAGTCAAGTGTAGAGTACAGTGCGTTACATTGGATATAAGAATAGCTAAGACTGAGCAAGAAAAGGGCAATGCCCTCACTGCGGCGACTGAAAATTCCAGCCTTGCTGCTGCTGCTGTTGTTGTTGCCGGTCGAAGCCTGACTGAGGGTTCATGCCTTGAGCCTGCGCCTGTGCCTGCAAGTGCGCCATATACTGCTGTCGGATCTGTTGCTGAATATGTGGTGATAAGTTCTGGAAGTTGGGCATGTTCATCGCCATTCCGCCCATCATCATTCCCTGCTGTCCTTGTTGTGGCTGTTGCTGCGGCTGCAGTTGTTGAGATTGACTTGGCGAAGAGGCAGAGGCGGGCGAAGGCTGCTGCAATCCAGGAGGTTGGAAGCCAAACGGCATTCCAGCTTGCTGTTGCCCCGCAAAGTCAGTCACCGAAGCCATCGTAGCCGGGCTGGGAGCAGATTGCATCTGAGAAGGATCGAATGCAAGATGCGAAGACCCGGTGCGATTACGACCACCAGCGCTTGTCATACTGCCGACAGATCCTGAGCTTCCAGGTCGATTTTGGAAGGGAGGTTGTCCACCAAGAGGCGTCCCAGTCCTTCCTGGTGTCTGGCCTGACACAGCGAATCCACTCGCCGATGGACTCGCTTGTGCCTGACTCGGACTGTCCGAATGTCTGCTGACCGGGCGCGTATTGGCCGGACTAGAGACTGCACCACCCATCCCGCCATTCGGCATCATCGTTGCAGGACTGCCAATTCCTGAATTTGGACCCGCCGAGCCTGGACCTCCTCCTGCTTGCATAGCCTTCTGTCGCTGCTGAGCTGCATTCTGTAAAGACGTCATGTGCTGCAACTGCACCTGGAGTGGCATCGCCTTGAAGCCGGCCACATTGGCTTCCATGAAAGCAACCCAAGGGTGTGTGCCTTGTCCACGAAGATGTGACTGCAGCGCGTGCAGATTCACGAGAGCGTTGGGGCCGAAAGCTTGCATGAGTGCTTGCGCCTGAGGGTTGTTGGGAATGTTTTGGGCTGCAGCAGGTGGTGCGATGGGGACAGGAGGTGCCATGGAAAGATCAGGGCCCTTGCCTTGCTGTTGAGGCTGCTGTGGTTGAGGGGGTTGCTGCTGCTGCTGCTGCGGCTGTGACGGTCGCTGTGCCGCGGAAGGCTGCTGCTGAGGCACTTGATTTGACACCGCCGTATTCGAAGTCTGATCCGCATTCATTGGTGCCGTTGCCGCTGTGACACCCGCTGGTTGTGACGAAGACATAGCATTGGTAGAAGATGTCGGCATGCCAGCAGCTGAGACATCCTGCGAGCGATCGATACCCTTGCTTGCTGCGCGCTTTCTTGCATCCTCAGAGCCAAGATCGGCGGTCGAATCGCGAGAACGCTTTTTGCCGTCCGCTGCAGGAGAGTCACCTGAACGCGCTGCTCCAAAGAAGGCATTCAGCTTGTCGTAAAGAGCAGGAAGTAGTGACGATGGTGCATGCTCGCTGCGTGGGAAAGGTTCCAGCCTCGGTAGGGCAGCACTGGGGGCTGACGGACGGTTGGGATCGTTCGGCTTGCCTGATTTGTCGGCAATACCTGCAAGATAGCCAAGGTTGGCTTGCAAACGCACTGCAGCTTCGCGATAGATGGGGTCCGTGGCGAGCTCTTTGGATTGCAGCTCAACGCAGAGTCGGATCAGTTCCTTGTTGATGCGGAGGATGAGTGCTACCCTTCCTTCTTGTGCAGGTGTGGATGGTTGCGACGAGCTTGTCGGACCTGCTGAGGCATCATCAGGCTCTGCCTTCTTGTCAGGGGTGGCTGGAGCGGAAGCAGCGGCAGTCTCGGTGGAAGCAATGGCAGGAGCTACCACAGCTGGAGGCGCCATCTCAGTGTCGATTGAGCCTGTTTCGGTATCATCTGCCTTGGCCTCTACTTGCTTGGCCGGTTCAGGGATGGACACAGCGGGACCACTGCCATCAGCCGGACCTGCAGATGATGCAACTGCAGAGCTGATACCTTCGCTTGCGCTCGTGTGTGGTGCTGTTGCTGTCGAGGGCTGGATGCTGGTTTGGACGGCAGCGCTGACGTCTGCGTTGGCTGCATCGGCCGCTGCTGTGCCCTCAGTCGACGTGGCGTCCTCTTTCGATGTTACGTCTGCAGACGTGGGAGCAGTCGTAACAGCATTGATGGTAGTCGCTGGTGCTGCGAGACTGGCTTCAGCTGTGGGCGGAGCGGCAGCAACAGCAGGAGCGGGAGCATTTGACGATGCAGTCACGGCCTCGGCCACTCTGCCATTTTCTGTCGATGAGCCGGTGACAGGGTCGCCAGTTTTGACGTGGGCTTCGTTGGTTCCCGTTGCAGCGGCGGGAGCATCGGATGGTAGAGTCGAAGGGGAGACCGTGGCGGCGTCCGGTTGCAGTGTCGCAGTCGAAGCGGCCGGCTCGGCTATCGAGTTCGAGGCTGAAGGATCGTTCATCATCGACGCGTTGACTGAGGCTGATGGCGAAGTGCCTTGCGGATCTGCTACCGAAGTAGTCGGTGCTGCGCTCGAACTCGTTGAAGAGGGGGGGAAGGCTTCTGAGCATGCAACATTCGGATGAGAAGTGGAGCTCTCGGGTGCTGCTGGAAGAGCAGCCGCGACGTCTGCGCTGGCGATGCCTTCAGATGCTGCTTTGGCATCATCTTTGCTGGTCTCGACAGCAGACTGAGCAGTCTGGACAGCCGACTCGCCGGATGGTGGTACTGATTGCGAGACAGGGGCCGATGATGTGTCCACCGACTCTGAGATGATGGGGTCGATCGACCGGACTACAGGCGCTGGCTGCTCTTGTGGTGCTGGTGCTGCTGAAGATGCTGTTGATTCTATAGCCTGTGCCGCAGACGACGCAGCTGGAAGTTGTGATGGTGCCTGCAAGCTGGACGCATCCGGGAGACCAGCTCCTTGGGCGGGTTGTGTGGATGGCTGCGTTGGCTCGGACGAAGGTGGTACAGCTGAAGCATCTGCTGCTAAAAGCTCAGCTGATACTGCTGGTTGTGTTGTCGAGTCCATGGTCTCAAGCGCTGGATCGAAGCTGAGACTGCTAGGTGCTGAGATGGTGGACAACGAGGAGAGCCGCCTCGGGGCTCGGAAACCAATCGGAATCCCCGACAGAGGCACACAGGCTACGAGGATGAGCCTAACTAGCGCCGAGGGTGTTCCTTCGACCAGTCGGGCCGAGTTGGTCTGGTTCGCGACAAATCCTCGCTATCTGCTAGACCGGATGGAAAGTCACTAGCACTGCCGACGTCCGAACGTCTGCTATCTTTTCAAGCGAGACGAAGATGGCGGACAAACGCGCTCGAATAAGGCGCAGACCGGGGAGGAAGAAAGGCTCAGTGCAAGCCTTGTTGTGCAATGAGGGAGGAAGGAAACACGGAGGATCGGATGAAACTGGATGTTGTGGTCAGAGCGTCAGAAGGAGAGGGCGCGAAGAAAGCGTATTCACATACAGTACAGTTGTATCAGTTAGGGTAACCCTCAGCTCCTGGACCCGTCTTCCACGTTCCGAGTCTTTTTTGTCACAAAAAGACAGTAGGGGGTTTCAATTTTTTCCAGGTCTCCAAAAACTCGAGTTTTTGAATACTCAGATATAGTCAGGAAATTGGTGCCCCCAGAGTGTCGGCCTCTGTGAAGCGAGCTGCAACAGGAAAAGTGGAGGCATTAAGTGCGAGTAGATCACGTGCAGCATCACGTGAGTGAAAATCCAAGTCGAAAACTCAGTCTGATGGCCGCAATTTTGCCCAGAATGGCAGAGCTTATATAAGCAATGAATATTCAATGTTGATGAAAACTCAACAAAAACTCGGAAAAATTGAAACCCCCTAGTGATATTAAGCGCCTCAATTCTGTCGTGTCTTTTTTCGAGGACGCCTGCGGAGAAAGGCAATTGCGTCTCGACATCAACAACACCAAAGCATTTCTTCGCAGCGAGTGACGGTGGTAAATGCTTGAGGGGTCAAGACACAGCTATTGCGATGCGAGGTCCCTAGTAGAATACATGTGTCACAAGACTTTTCTTGTAGATCAAGGCAGATTGATGTCTCTTGCGAGCTTGAGACACTCAGCTAAGACCTGCAGCAATCCCTTGCGAGCTTCTTCGACATGCGGTGGCTTGGTTCCTTTCTTGAGCTGTACGACATGGTGACCGAGCGTCTCTTGCAATGTTGACAGCACTGCATTCTTATCGAATCCACCCACTAGCTTCATATTTTTGCTGCCGTCGTCTTTCAGATACTGAAGCACGTTGACGAGCACATAGCTGGCACGGAGACTGAGATTGATAACATTGAGCTGCACCTCAGCTTCCGCATCGGCAGCACCTCGCGTGACAGCCGCATTGGCGGGCAACAGGTCAGCTCGCTCCCACTCGTTTCTGTCGCTATCCGTAGACCTGTCGAGGACAAGGTTGCTGAGCAGAATCGGGAAAAGTCTATCGAGTGTCAGCAAGGCGGAAATGGCCTCTTTCGAGTCTGTAACCATTGCCAGAATGGCAAGACAGGCCATTCGTGTGGCCAGAGAGGGCTCTCCGCCAACACCTTCAGAGCTCGTTTCTTTGGCTGCGTCGTTCGCATCCGGGCTGCGGCAATTGACGTAGGCCCATTCGTCAACCTCGGATAAGCCCAAAAGCATCCTGAGTCGCAGAGTGAGCCGGTCCTGTGGTTCGCTCGTGCTCTCAAGACCCTGGCTAGTCTTGTTGCTACCTTGTTTGGAAGGCGTGGAGTTGGTTGAGACAAAGAATGTGAACACTTCCTCTACTTGGAGAAGATTGACAAGGAGCTCAATCCACGCTCTTCGTACCATGACGTGATCTTCCATCAGCAGCTGCTCGCATGCCTGTGTCAGCACGGATGTGCTGTTAAATTGCTGCGAGGATTCTTGAGCTGGTTTGTCATCTGCGGTCTGCAAGGAGAATGAAGCGATTCTGAGCCCGACTTCTGGCGAAAGTGAAGCCAGATTGGTGAGTGCCAGGAGTGCCTCAAACTTTTGCAGGCGCGAAGCCGGGGGACAGAGCAAAAGACTGCAAATGATAGGGGCGACCGAAAGGAGACCATCATGAGAGGGGAACAGCAAGCTCGGATTCAGCGAGATCAGGAGCTTGGCAAGAGCTTGGAGCGGCGCCAGATCTTCAGATGTCACGCCAGATATGGAAGCGCCGGACGTTCGCGAGAACAGGCCGTTCGGAGTTGATGCCTCTTGTTCAGGACTGTTCGTGGAAAGCAACATATGCAGCACTGGAGCGGACAGAGCGATTACGGCTTTTAGTGCGCCTTGCTGTACTGCTTTACCGCGCATGATTCGATCCTGCTTGGTGACGAGGGATAGCAAAGCATCTCCACAGGCTCGTCTTACACCCTTGCTTGGGTTCACCTTCCAGCCTGAAGAGTTCGACTGCGTATCGGAGGCAGACTTGCTTGACGACGGTGGAGGACCCGCTACGGCGATCGCACTAAGCACTTCAACGCCTTTGGCTTCCAAGACAGCGGTGCATCTCTTTTCTACTGCCAGTGTGGATTCGAGCAGCTCATCCTCGTCCGCCTGATCGCCGCCTTGCTTGTTCCCTTGAGCGTTGGCAAAGCTGCGTAGCTTTCGGACCTGTTTCTCCTCGGCAGTGAGCAATGGCGGATATGCGGTAATGTTGGAAAGGATGGTGGCAAGGCTGAGCTGGAGGGCCCCATCAAATCTTTGACCATCGATATCAAGAGGCTGTTTGGCATCTGAGCTTCTGGGTCCTGCAATGTCAAAGCCGGTACATAAGATACCCAGAAGTGTGGCATCGTCCGTGACCCTTTGCTTGAACGCAGGCTGAACAGTAAGGTATGTTAGCACTTCGAGACAGCTAAGCTTGACGGTCCGTTCGTAGTCGGCTCGAACCGCATCTTGCATGGAGGAGCTACCGAGGATGTTCTTCTGGGAGGCAAGAGCCGTCAACTCGGCTTGCGCGATCTGACAGAGTGATTTGTCTTTGCGCCTGCGTTCTTGTCGATGCTCCTGAATCTTGCGGATGTGATCCTGCTGGGAAGTGGGCTGTGATGAAGCAGGTTGAGTTAGACCTTGAGCAGCCTCTGAAGCAATAGCGCGATAGATCTTGACATCAGCAAGGCCAGCGACGACGGCTACTCGATCGGACTTATGCTTTTCGGTGGTCGAGGATTTGCCGTTGCGCGATACACTCGCAATATCGAGCCAGTCAAGAACAGCTTGCTGCCCGGCGAGATACTTTCTTGTCGCTGTGGAATTGGCAGCTGAAGAGATGAGTTCGGCTACAGCGAGACGAACGAGATTTTGGTCCGATGGAAGCTCAGTCGAGGCCGCGCTCTCGGGAGAGGATGTTGTGGTCCGTGTCAGCGCATTACAGGCATCGGGTGCTTCGAGGACGAGGTCAACGATTCCATCTGCTGTAAGAATGTCGTGCGCCTCTGCGGGCAAGACGCTGAAGAGAGCCGAAAAGAAGTGCAATGCCGAGAGAAGGCTGTGTGGCGTTGTATCAGCAAGTCTGGATCGGATCACCGGAGTCAAAAGCTGTGCAAGATTCTCATCGATCCTGTTGGCACGAGAAGGGGCATCTTTCGACTTGAGTGTTGGAGCTGTTGCCGACGAAGAGCGCGACGCAAGAGTCAGCAAGGCTGTGCTGCGAGCCTGGTGGAGCTTTGTTGCTGCTGAGATGCCGTTGCTCGATGACGATACTGGTGGCTTCCCCGATGAAGGTGTGAGGTTGGCGTGGGACAGTGGTGTGAATGCATCGAGGAATGTATGTGCTGTTGAAGTGGAGAGCGGATCATTCGACACGGAAAAGCGCCGAATTGATTCGATCAGATCGTCCTGCATTGTTCAACACTTGAGTCCTGCTCAGGTGTCAGAGACAGTGAGTGTGACTCTGTCCGAGGTGTTTGTATTGTATCGTATGGATACGAGGATAGCTTGTCTTGAAAGTGGCACAAGTGTTGCTTGGACTCGAGACCCTTGCTGTTTAAGTGCCCGTTTCACACTCTGCTTTCTTCCAAAGTGGAGTTCCTCTGTTCGGAACTCGGAAATTCCAGCCTTGAGTCTAACAATCGTCCAAATTTGACCGCACGTTTGCTGTGTCTCTGCTGCGCCTTTTTGGTCCGTCTCTCTCGCGCCAGGGAAATTTTTTCGAAAGGTCATATCGAGAAGGATTCCAACGTGGAGCAATCGACGCCATCATCTTCTCGCCATCTCATCCTCATCCCACCCTACTTGCGACGACTCGGCTGCCCACAGACTATTGCGACTGCTGTCAACAGCTGTGCTGGCTCGCATCTCTCTCTCAGACCGTCGCTGTCCCTTTACTCAACCCTACACGCCAACGAGACCACTTTACGACTCCAACCATCTCTGCTGCGAGACGACTGTTTGACGGTCTCACCAGTCTCAATTTGACTTCTTCTGCTACACCGTTGGCCACGCAGCAGCACCGAAACGGCGAGTCCTTCGGACCTGAAGTCAACCGCTCGCCCTGCATCGTCTCAATCCGGCGAGTTACACTTCCACCTGGTCTAGAGTCCAGGTCCATCTCCCTTCGCCTCTTCGCAACAATCATGCCTTGCATGGCATAGCTGCAACAACGTATTCAGCTCTAAGGCAGGCAACCGTGCGCTCTAAAAAGGATCAGACTTGCTTTGGCTGAAAGCACGGCGCTCTCAGCACACGACAGCGCAACACAGCTTGGGAAGGAGCACTTGCTCGAAAAGTCGCAAAGATCTCCACCACCCTGACTTGCCAGTCAAATAACAGTTTACCATCACGCTGGCCACGCACGGCTTCATACCTTTGCCACCATGAAGCAGCTTGTCTCCCAAGATGCGCCCAAAAAGATCAAGCACATTCAATTCGGTGTCCTCTCCAAGCAGGACATCGTCAACATGTCCGAGATCGAAGTCACCACTCGAGATCTCTACACCATTGGCGAGGCAGAGCGTAAACCAGTTGCGAACGGTACTCTAGACAGGCGTCTTGGTGTGTCAGATAAGAACTCGCTCTGCGAGACCTGTCACCTCAAGATGGCTGACTGTGTCGGCCATTACGGTTACATCAAGCTCGTCCTTCCTGTCTTCCACGTCGGTTTCTTCAAGCACACCGTTGCCATCCTTCAGAGTATCTGCAAGAATTGCGCAACTGTACTGCTCGAAGAGCCTGACCGACGAAAGTTCTTGAAACGCTTCCGTCGACCAAACCTCGAAAACCTCGACCGCACACGCACCTTCAAGGCTGTCAACACCATTGCACGCAAAGTCTTGTACTGCCCAAAGTGCGGCTACACCAACGGCACTGTCAAGAAGCAGGGTCAGCTCAAAATCGTTCACGAAAAGTTTCGCGCCAAGAAGACCGCCGCAGAACATGACGAGTTCAAAGCATCCTTTGCTACAAACATCAAGATGGGCAACGGCGATATCTCACCACATCTCAATAAAGCACAAGAAGATCTCAACCCGCTCAAGGCGCTTGATCTTTTCAAGCGCATTTCAGACGAAGATTGCGAACTGTTGGGCTTACGGCCGGAATTCGGTCGTCCTGAGGAGTACATCTGGCAGTACATCTGCGTCCCACCAGTCTGCATCCGTCCCTCCGTAGCTCAAGATGGTGCCACCAACGAAGACGACGTCACCATCAAGCTGACTGAGATCATCTTCACCAATAGTTTGCTCAAATTGGGCTTGGTCAAGGGCGGCAAAGGCACCACCACCAGTCAGCTCGTGCAGCAATGGGAGTTTCTTCAGTTGACTGTCGCCTTGTACATCAACTCAGAGTTGCCAGGTGTACCCACACAGCCAGGTCAGAAGCCAAGCAGAGGTTTCTGCCAGCGTCTCAAGGGTAAGCAAGGTCGTTTCCGTGGTAACTTGTCAGGCAAGCGTGTCGACTTCTCCGGTCGAACGGTTATCGGACCGGATCCTAACCTGAAGATCGACGAAGTGGCTGTACCACAGAGAGTCGCCAAGATCCTCACCTACCCGGAACGTGTCTTCGAGCACAACATCGAACAGCTTCGCCAGGCTGTTCGTAACGGAACAGACGTCCATCCCGGTGCCAATTATCTCATGGACGGCAAGACGGGCTTCAAGCGTTTCCTCAAGTTCCCAGGCATGCGTGAGGAACTGGCACAGAAGTTGCGCGTTGGTGATATCGTCGAGCGACACATCCGTGACGGTGACATTGTCCTCTTCAACCGACAGCCCTCATTGCACAAGCTCTCCATCATGTCTCACAGAGCCAAGATTCGTCCATGGCGTACTTTCCGTCTCAACGAATGTGCCTGTAACCCGTACAATGCCGATTTCGACGGTGATGAGATGAACATGCACGTTCCTCAGACCGAAGAGGCCAGAACCGAAGCCACCATCCTGATGGGTGTCAAGCACAACTTGGTCACACCGCGAAACGGAGAGCCCATCATTGCGGCTATCCAGGATTTCATCACGGCTTCGTACCTCATCTCGAAGCGTGATCGCTTCTTCGATCGAGCGCAGTTCTCCCAGGTCTGCAGTTACTTTGCTGACGCAGATCTACAGATCGACATCCCACCACCTGCCATCATGAAGCCAGTTCGCTTGTGGACGGGTAAGCAAGTCATGTCCTGCCTCATCCGGCCCAATCGTAAGAGCCCGCATCTCGTCAATCTCGAGGCACAATGTCGAACCTTCGAGAAGCCAAAAGGTGGCCACCCAAAGGACATGTCTCCAAACGACGGTTGGCTCGTCATTGTCAACAGCGAGGTCATGTGTGGTGTCTTTGACAAGTCGACTGTGGGTGACGGTAAAAAGAACTCGGTCTTCGGTGTCATGCTTCGTGATTATGGTCCTGACGCGGCCATCACAGCCATGAACCGCCTTGCAAAGACGTGTGCCAGATGGCTCGCAAATCAAGGCTTCTCGCTCGGTATCAACGATGTCATCCCCGGTCCCAATCTGCGCAAGAACAAGGATGCTAAGGTCGAAGCGGCCTATGCCGAATGTCTCGACTTGATCGAGAAGGCCAAGCATGGCAAGCTTGAGAATCTTCCAGGTTGTGATCAGGAACAGACGCTTGAGAACATGATCTCAGGTGTACTCTCGGGAGTTCGAAGCGATGTCGGTGAGATCTGCATGACAGAGCTGAGTCGACACAATGCTCCCTTGGTCATGGCAGTCTGTGGTTCCAAGGGTTCCAAGATCAATGTGGCTCAGATGGTTGCTTGTGTAGGTCAACAAATTATCGCCGGTTCGCGTGTGCCCAACGGTTTCCAAGATCGATCGCTGCCACACTTCCCCAAGAAGTCCAAGGATCCACCATCGAAAGGTTTCGTTCGCAACTCATTCTTCAGCGGTTTGACACCCACCGAGTTCCTCTTCCACGGTATCTCAGGTCGTGAAGGTCTCGTCGATACTGCAGTCAAGACGGCCGAAACGGGTTACATGCAGCGTCGTCTCATGAAGGCGCTTGAGGATCTCTCGACGCACTACGATCTCAGTGTCCGCAACTCGGTCGGTGGTGTGGTGCAATTCATCTACGGAGACGACGGTCTGGACCCTGCGGAGCTTGAGGGTAACGCTATGCCCATCGAGCCTTTCCGTTTGTGGCGTCACTGCTTGGCTATCACACATCACGTGCCTGGGCGTGGCTTGTATCCCTACGAGATCATGGAAGTCGTCAATCGCGAGCTCAACAGTCCTCGCTTCGTCAACACCTGCACAGAAAAGTACCGCGACTCGGTCCACGAGTTCCTCAGCGAGAATGTGTATAAACGTGCTGTCAAGGTGCGCCAGGCATTCGGCATGTACGGTGCAGAGGAGCGCGAGGAGCACTGGGACGAGCACACCGACCTGTCGTTTGGTGCCGACCGCGATGCATGGGCTATTGTCAACAACAAGACCAAGATCAAGGAAGTCGCCATCCTCGAGTTCCTCAACCAATGCTACATCAAGTACATGAAGGCCAAGATCGAGCCAGGTTCGGCTGTCGGTGCTGTCGGTGCGCAGTCGATCGGAGAACCTGGTACGCAAATGACGCTCAAGACTTTCCATTTCGCCGGTGTCGCATCGATGAATGTCACGCTTGGTGTGCCACGTATCAAGGAAATCATCAACGCTGCCAAGGTAATCAACACACCCATTATCGAAGCCAAGCTCGTCTCAGAAAAGTCGGAGCAGTCCGCCCGAATTGTCAAGGGTCGAATCGAGAAGACGTACCTCGGTGACATCGCTTCGGTCATCGAGGAGGCTTGGGCAGCGCAATATACCTACTTGGGTGTCCACATCGACATGGAAGCCATTCAGAAGCTGCAGCTCGAGATCACGCTCAACGACATCAAGTGGGCCATCGTCAATGCACCCAAGCTCAAGATCAAGGAGGAGCGCGTCATGGTGGTGCCCAAGAAGAATCGCATTCGCATCTACGTACCACCCGAAGGTATCGATAAGGAGGGCGAAGTCTACTACAACCTCAAAGCGCTCAAGCGAGCGCTTCCCTCGATCGTCGTCAAAGGTATCCCGCAAGCTGCACGTGCCGTCATTTCAGACGAAAAGGGAATGCGCAAGCTTCTCGTCGAAGGCTACGGCTTGCTCAAGGTCATGACGACCGAAGGTGTCATTGGCACTCAAACCCACACGAACCACGTCATGGAGATGCAGGCAGTTCTCGGTATCGAAGCAGCCCGCACATCCGTCTACCGCGAGATCGAACACACCATGTCGGCGCACGGTATGAGCATCGACCCGCGACACATTATGTTGTTGGCAGATACAATGACCTACAAGGGTGAGGTGTTGGGTATCACACGATTCGGTGTAGCCAAGATGAAGGATAGCGTGTTGATGTTGGCGAGTTTCGAAAAGACGACGGATCACTTGTTCGACGCCGCACTGTTCGGTAAGAAGGACGAAGTGCTTGGTGTCAGTGAGAGCATCATTATGGGAAATCCTGCACAGACGGTGGGTACGGGTATGCCGGCGCTGGTTGTGCCCGCGCCAACATTGCCGCCTCGAAGAGCGCTTATCTTTGATCGCTAATTGTACTACTCTGCGCAGTGTAGTCTCACACAAGCATAAGCACAAGCACGTCAGGTAGAAGCAAGATACAATAGTGTAAGACTGCATGAGCATTGTGACGTTGATCGGTATATCAGCGTGAGAGTGAAGCGACAGACTTGACAAATTGCTGCCAGATGGACGAGAAAGAAGCATAGACATCCGTCGACTGGATGTCGAGGTTGGTGATAAAGAGGCCACCTTTGGCATTGAGGGCGTTGGTGGTAGCTTTGACAAGGCTGTTGAGCGTAAATTTTTTGCCGTCTTTGGTGACGGCGTTGTCAGGGTCGACGTTGTAGAAGATGTAGCTCCGGTTGAAAGGTGTTCCTGCGTTCTTGCGCGAGGTCTTTTGCTTGTACTCGGTCAAGCTGTTCAGACACAAGAATAAAAGGCAGGGTCAACTTGTCAGTAAGAAACACCATGAGAACTGAAGAGGGCAAGAAAGGACAAGGACTTACTTGAAGTTGGACAACTTGTCCTCAAAGACGACTATGTGATCAGCAATGTCAAAGAATTTGCTCGACTCTGGCCAGGTTCCAGGGTTGAGAATCGTAATCGCTGATCTCTGCGCTCGCTTTGTGACCTTTTGCTTGTTCTTTGCTACATGAGCTTTGTGAGCCGCGCTTGAGCTCTTCGTTGTTGCGAGCCATTTGCTGCCCCTCACAGCATCTGTGTAGCTCGTGTACAGCTTGATCCACTTGCTTTGGGTGCTAACTTCATCAAAGAAGATCCCATCCATCTTGACGTTGTCCGGCCAGCCGACGTACTTTGCAACATCAGCCTTCACATCGGCCGCTGCTCGTTTGCCGTAGTCGGTCCTGACATAACCCACAAGCTCGAGGATTTGATCCGCACCAGCAGTGGCACGGAGCTGCTTGATAGCCGCCGTGTAGTCCGAGTCGGGAGCCTTGGAGTTGCCAGGGCCGGAGTTCGGGTTGATGACGGCAGTGAATGCGGCAGAAGGGTGGTTCTTGATCGCTGTAAAGAGCGGATCCCAAGCTTTGCCTTCAGGATAGATGTAGAGTGGAACGAGAATGCGTGGTGTTGTTGTAACAATACCCTGCTGTTTCGCCTTTTGGGAGCTACCTGTCGAAGCGCCTGTGACGGTCTGCAGTAGAGCAGCGAACATGATGATGGCCACCAGAAGCCAAGAACAACTGGTGAACGAGGCGCGATGCTCTGATTTGCTTCGTGCCATCTTGTACGTTTTGTCAAGATTGAAGGGATGGTGGCGGGATGTCTACATTCTCACAGCCAACCAAGACGAATGGATTTCAAGCTCGAGTGTCGATCAGAAGAAAGGTTTGTTGTGGCATGAGCAGTGTTGATTGTGTGTACGGTAGAGTTGGTTTCAATGCAGCTAGCTCGGTATCAACGCCGGGCGGAGTGTGAATATATTTGACCTAAAAAGCAAGGGCGGTGTCGAGAGCTGTGCGCTGGGCTGTGACAGCTCGGCAAGGGCGGTGTGTACCAGTCTCAAATTTGTATCAGGGTCCAAACTAGACTCGCTCAGACTTTCCAGCCAGGAGAAGGATACTCTTATTGTACTGTACTGTACAGCATAATCATGAACATGAAAAGGTGACTAGGATTCGTAACGGGCAGCGTCGGTCTTGACCGTGGTCGAGATCTCTTCAGGATCGTCACCAAAGGCGATGCCGATTTCCTCGAGGGTCTTATTGGCAGTCTCGGGGAAGGAGAAGTAGATAATCCAGAAGTAGACAAAGCTGCAGCAGACAATGACCAGATAGTACTTCCAACCGACCTTCTGGAAGCCAATTGGAGCTGTCTGAAGTAGAATGAGTGTCGCAGCAAACTGTCCGAAAAGAGAAAAGCCGCTTCCAATAGCGCGGATCTGCATTGGGCTGTAGCAGTGATAGTGAAGAAAGTACCAGCCACGAGAGGCAAAGCGGAGTCGCCGGTCAGTAAGGGTCAAGTAATCTCTAGATTATAGTGCATGATCGAGAGATCGAATGTACTCACAATATCTCAGAAACATAGAGGTACATACTGCAGTCGATGCAACTGCCTTGAATGGCAAGATACAGGAAGATGATGAAGATGGCGAATCCATTGCCCACCTTACTGTCGGTCGAGGCATACCTTGCCGTCAATGCGGCCTCAATGGCAACGAGGATGCAGCAGCCAGCGATACCGACAAGCATCGCTGTTCTTCGCCCGATTCGATCCATCATATTGGCTCCCAGGATATTCCAGAAAACGGCGGTGGTAAGCCACACCGCGATGAGAAGGAAGGGCATGTAGCCGGTCTGTCCGAGGTTTCGATAGATGACAAAGCTGTAGTTGTTGATGACCAGAGGTCCGCCGGTCTGGGCGCCGAATTGGACCAGGAAACCAATCAGCAAGCGCTTGCGGAACGAAGGGACCGAGATGGATCGCTTCCACTTGTTGCCGTGGACCTTGGCTCGTGCCTGCTCGTGGTTGATCTGGTCAGTGATTTGTCGATACTCTTCGATTGCAAGGGCGACGTCAGGATGACCGCGAGCAGAGGATTCTGTGATATGTTGAGAGATTTCTGGCTGCGATGCAGGTGGCATCGGGCCCGCAAGGTCGACGCCTCCTTTGGCATGAATGAGAGCCAGCGTCTTCCACGCCTCTTCTGTTCGACCCCGAGAAACCAGCCAGCGTGGTGAGAAGGGCATCCAAGGCGATCCAAGAAGCAGCAATGCAGGCGGAATGCAGAGGACTGCCAGTGGGAATCGCCATGCAAACTCGAGATCTTTGGCAAAGTAGCATCCGAATCCATTCCATGCAGAAAGGAAGTAGCCGCCCACCAGGCACATGGCATGAAATCCTACCTCTAGTCCTCTACTCATCGGCTTTGCAAGTTCCGACTGATATAGAGGGACTGCAGTGACCAAGGTACCGATGCCAAGACCCGAGATGAAGCGAGATGCGTACCACACATCTAGATTGTTACGGACACAGCCAGCCTGCAATGCCGCGCCAAAGACTTCGATGAGTGAACCAAGCTGAATCGACCTCTTGCGTCCGATCAGATCCAGGAAAACCATGCAGATCAGACAGCCCACTGCGCCGCCTGCAGCAAAAAGTCCATTCGTAGCTGCCGTCACATCCGAGTAACGGCTGTATGCAGGGCTGGTAGTATCAGCAGTGAGGCCGAATGCCGCGATCCAGCCAGGCTGACCGACGGTGGTAGACACGATGGAAGCTCCATAGCCATATGTCATCGAACCCAAGGCGACAAAGGCAATGATGAGCCGGTTGGTGCGGGTAGCCTTGTTGCTCTCACGGTTGTGAGTGTGGTTGCCTCCTTGCACAGCGGTCGGCATCTCGAGGTTGCTCGCTGATGAGTAGGGCAAGGCTGCCTTCTCGGCATCGGTCGTCGCGTGGTGGACGCTGCCTGCTTTGGACGTCGTGCTCATGTTTGAACTTGTTCGATCCATGCTGTTGGTTGCGGGAGACCAGGCGAGAGAATCGGGGGTGGCTTCAGAGGAAGAGAGTTAATGGAGAGGGCAAGGATGAGCCCGGTAATATATCGCACATTACTGCATTGCACCAGACTAACAGAGCATGTAGCAAGAGCTGCCTTTCTGAGCTGCGTTGCAACGCAGTTGCAGAGGTGGCAATAGTGGACAGGTAAGAGGCTGCCCCTCTCCTCTCAAGGTGCCGTGCACTGCAACAGTGACACTTCGAGCGCGGGGAATCTTCACACAAAGACAAAAGCAATGTCATCCTAGGAGCACCAATTTAGTCTACGAGCATCATCGTTCGGGACATGCTCCTTGACACGATTCGTTGCTTGTTTGTGCGGAGCCCCATAAAATTTTTTTGATATATGTTTTCCGCGTGTTGTCTGTTGGACAATATTCATATCTCCTGCCGTGATCAAGCATCATCCACACTCAGCTTGCTTGCAATTCGCAGCAGCAGCTCAAGGCGGCATCCCAATCTGTTGTTCGAGGCCATCCTTCACAACGAGTCTTGACGGAGTTAGGCATACAATGAGATGGTGGCGTGCAGCATTGAGCTTTTTTGCCATCTCGCTTCGGGTTGCGAGTCATTAAGCGAGGCGCAATCCCGAATGCGCGTGTGCCGACGATTGACGACAGGAACAGGATCGACAGTTTACCCGCGTGGTTGTAGCACTTTGACACGATAGATTCATCTGACTTTGAAACAGTCATTCGCAATCACGTGAAGGATCCGCTTTCCTGAGGTTGTAGGACAACTTGATAGCGGAAGAGCTTTATGACTGCGGCGGACTCAAAGTCAGGCAGCTTTCGGGTAGCGATGTGAAACAGACGTCGGACTTGTGACACACTTGGTGCAGCAGTCGCATAAGGGAAGGGGTTGCATCTTGACTTCTCAGCACAAACTGTCTTTACCCCCGCACCTCTAGCCATGGGTTGGTGACGCTGCCGAATGCAAGGCAGAAGAAGGCTCATTTCGTGAGTTGACAGAACCGGATTCCGCGTCTGGAAATCTCGGGAACCGACTTCTCACACATGAAACGAAGCGGATGTTGATGCCAATGCATTCCTGCGCCATCGCACATCCTCAGCAGATGCCTGCATCTGCTGGTTGACCATGATTTCGCTCCTATGATTTCGGTCTATACAGTACTCCTCTCATGATCTAAAGCAACACCATGACGGCCAGCGCGAGCGCAAAGAGCCTGTCCTTTGACCAGCTACCGGAGGGTGGACGAGGGTGTCTTGCCGACTTATGGGGTCCTCCTGGCACTCCAGAACGATACCTCAGTACGCTCAACCACATCGACTCCACTGCTATCCTCAACGGACGAGCTGCAATCGAACATGGTATCTCAATCGGTCTCAATCTGCCCCTGGACCAGCTATCGCCACCTGCTGTGGGTCGCGCAGAGATGCAGCACGAACGCAAAGGTCTTGTCGGCTTCTCAGCTATGGATGATATCTACACGATCAATCCTCAGCAAACGTCGCAATGGGATGCGTTGCATCATTGGTGTCACACTTCTCGAAAACGTGTCTTTGACGGAATGACGCAGGAACAGGTGCTGGACAAGGCTGCTTCCCAGCCGCCCATTCTACAAACATGGGCACAGCGAGGCATCGTGTCTCGAGGCGTACTGCTCGATTTTGCGCAGCACGCTAAGCGTCATGCCATTCAAGACTTTCACCCGGTCGAAAGCTTTGCCATCACAATAGCACATATCGAAGCCATGATTCGCGAGCAGAACGTACAGCTACGACCAGGAGATGTGCTCTTTATCTATCAGGGCTTTACTAATCACCATCGCTTTGTATACACCGATGCCGAGCGCAAAAGGTTCGCAAAACAGATCGCAACACCTGCTATGCCAGTCGCCGGTCTCGAGCAGAGTGAAGCACTGGCTCGTTTCTTGTGGGACAACAAGATCTCGGCCATCGTAAGCGATAATCTCAGTGTTGAAGTGAGTCTCACTGGGGCTCGATCTTACTCTTCGGCACACGCAGACCGTCCTTCAACTGATTACACTGTTCCTTTCTTTGGCTGAATTGCAGCGCTTTCCGCCATTTGACAGTGATTGGATCCTCCACGACTTGCTGCTTTCTTCGTGGGGCATGCCTATGGGCGAGGTACGTCTATCCTCCTATTACTGGAGATACGCACAGCTTCTGACTTCTTCACGCTTCCGGTGACTGTTGCCTCCCTGCTTCAGCTATTCGATTTGGACGAACTCGCAAGGACATGCACGAAATTGAACAAGTACACCTTCATGCTGTGAGTAGCACAGCGAAAGCCATCATCCTCTCGGTTGGGAGCATCTGTAACTGACATCCGCTTAACCTTCATTGACATTAATTTGACTGCATAGAGCATCGGCTCCCTTTAACTATGCCGGCGGACTGTCTAGCCTTGCAAATGCTGTCGCTATACTGTGAATTCAAATATGGCAGCAGTGCCTCTTCCTTTTCGACTTCCCTAGTGCTCCGCTCTGTAGTCTTTGAAGGCAACGAGCCTAAGCAGTCACGGCAGTCTGACAGATCAACAGCCCTCTATCAGCGTTGCGCTAGGCTCTCACGAGTCTCTTCCATCGTCTTGGCTATAATCGTAAGTCTCGTCGCCAAAACTGAAAGTATTCTTGATCCCGTCATGAAAGAGTACCGGCAACTGCGAAGCAAAGTATTGTCCAGTTCGAAGGACTCCTTCGATTTTGACCTCGGCGTCTGGCTTGTAAGAATCCCAATCGATCGAGACGAGAAGTACATCTCCCGTCTTCAGAGTCTCTTCATCGACAATTACGAATGTCTGACTTGCGAAGCCGTCGGTGGGGTCTACCGCCAATTTTGGCATGACATATCGAGCTGCTATCTGAAGAGGTGTCCATCCGACAAAGCCACCTTCTTGCTGTATCAGCTCGATTTGTATGGGAGGATCGAGATTACATCCCTTGCCGGCTTCTTTGCGGATGTGATCGATGAGGGAGGCGTCGATGGGGGTTGAGGCTGTCCAGAACAGTGCAGCTTCGTCAAGAGGATGGGCCCGAAAGTCGTAGTCAAGAGGCGCCATCTTGTCGAGATTGCCTGCCTTGCTGCGAGTGATGGTGGAACAGAAGCCACCAGAGAGGTCACCCCTTCCTCTCTGATCACCATTTGTGCTATCCATCGGAAACGCTTATGTGATGAATGTTCGACTCTTGACGCTTTTATCCATTGTTCGGTATGGCTATTCTTGGTGTCGAATGACGACGAGGTTCGGCGCAATTCGGTCAGTGTGGGGGAAACAGACCCTTCTTTTTGCACAGACCAACTCAAATGTTCTTCTCATTCCTTCCCACATCCACACTTTCTCTACACAAAGCGATGGTCTTCTTGAGACCTTTGACCGGCACTACACTTTCGCTTCGAGGTGCTATCAGACCAAATCCAATCCTTTTCCTGAGGAAGTTCACAATGCCTCCCGCAGAACCGCGTCGTTCTTCCCGCTCATCTACTCGACCTGTATCCTACGCACCACCAAAACGAGAACCAGCACCTAGACCTGTCCCCAAGGGCAAAGCTCAACCAGTCGCAAGGTCACCAACTCCACCGAGAAAGGCAGCTTTCAAGCGACTTGTTCGATTCTTCCCTGAGTCTGCTCCAACCTGGAACGAGTCACGTATACGATTCGGCGAACCAGTCGATCCAGAAATCGACGTCGGTCGCGCACTATTCGAAGGGCAGAAAGTATTCGTAAACGTCTACAGCTGCTACGACGCTCTCAATGATTACGGCAGCTTTACCGGTGAGCAGGTAGCGATTGGTCAGCTGCTCTCACCGCTGAGCGAGGAACAGTGTGGAACGATTCGATGTATCGGTCTCAACTATATCTCACACGCCAAAGAGGTCGGAATGGAGATACCAACTGTTCCCACCTTGTTCATGAAGCCAGAGACTGCTCTCGCTGACCCGTGGCCGGAAAAGACCAAGATACCCAAAAGCTTTGTACAAGATGATGCAGCGGACTACGAAGCTGAAGTCGCTATCATTATCGGTGACTATTGCAAGAATATTTCCGAAGAGGATGCGATGAAGTATTGCCATGGGTAAGTACCTGCACTTCTCTCCTCTTGACAGTATCGAGCACGCAGCTGACACCCTACTCCGTCTTGCCCCCTTCTAACAGTATCACGGCGGCAAACGATGTTTCATCGCGCAAAGCGCAATTCTTTCAATCTCAATGGTGCTACTCCAAAGGTTTTGATGGCTCTTGTCCCCTAGGCCCGGTCTTGGTTCACAGAAACGCCATTGAAGATTGGTCCAAAGTCAAGATCGAAGGTCGACTCAATGGAGAGGTTGTTCAGAAGAGTGATCTTGGGTAAGCCCCACCCCTCCTCAGCCTTCCCCGAATCGTGACTGCAGCAGCTTCGCTGACACATGTAGAATGATTTGGTACGCACAGCGACTTGATCTTTTCCATCCCCAAAATCATCTCTTTCCTTTCTCAGGGCACAACCTTGAGGCCTGGAACTATCATCTTGACCGGGTAAGTCCACTTCACTTACTAGCTCAATACCTGCGATTAAGAGTGAGCGCAAGCTGACATCCTTACTCGGCATTACAACAGCACACCGGCGGGTATTGGTTGGACCAGCAACCCCAAACGAACTCTACAGCATGGAGACAGATTCGAAGTGACCATTTCTCACGGCGTTGGTTCGCTCATCAATGAGATCCACTTCGAGACATAATCGGTTTGACTCTTGCCAAAAGGGGTTGAAGATGCCGTTATTGGGGTTTCTTAAGAAGCATTGTATAAGTTACGAGCTATAAAGATATGTACTCTAAAGCGAATAGACATGATGATGAATGAGATTGTGAGAGCGTTGATGTGCCCACCCCTTTCGGCTTCAACTGAAAGCAACCTTTGTAAAATTGGCGATGTAAAACGCTCTAGGCTGGCAATCGGAATGCACGCTGTGATCCACTCGAAAGCTTGTTCGATTTCTTCTTAGCCAGATCCGACGTTTGGAACGGCTTCTGCTTCTGCAGCTTTCCATCCTTGCCCGTTCCTGGTGTGCTTGTCCTGTTCCTACCCGTAATAACATCGTTCTCGTCACCGTACCTGTATGCACCCTCCGCCACACCATTGGCCTTATCCGCCTTCGCCTTGGCCAAGAAACTGAAGTGCCCACCTACAACAGGTCTGGCGAGGAAGTGAATCAAAGGATCCTCCGGCTGCTTAGGGAAATCACCAGTCGTACTCTCCATCAGATCTGTAAACGGCGCGTCCGTCTTTCCGTCCTTGATAAACGCATAGAGCAAATCGATGAAAAGCTTGTGCGTAGCAGGATCATCCGAAGCTGCAGCGGCAAACATCTCCCAATCCGTCTTTGTCCACTTATGTCTCGAGTCCAAAGGTACACCGAATTTCTCCTGGACGCGGGGATACCATCCGTCTTGAATCTTGTACACTGCGTGGGGAACGAGGTTGAGATCAAGCAAACGATCGGCAAGGAGATTGTAGAGAGTACCCCATGAGGCATCGGTCTGGTAGGCTAGCTTGGTGTGGGAAGCGTCGTGAGAGATGGCGTAGTCTTGCCAGAGTTTGATGTAGGTAGTGGAGATGTTAGCGTAGGATTTGGCGTCTTTGTTGTGGCCAATGATGTCGGCGATACGGCCCATGGCAGCGATGGCAGAGATACCCTTGATGGCGAGATCGGTTTGATTGGCGAGAGTACCAGCAAAGTCGTCGGTGGAGAGTTGCTCGGCGGGGATGAGACTGTCTTCGACAAGGTATTGGGTCCATTGCTTCATGATGTCGTAGTGTTGGGTGAGGAAGGGGATCGCTTTGTCCTTGCCGACGAGCTGTGCCCAGTGAAGGGTCATCCAGATCATGTTGCCCGACTCTTCGACTTGCATGGGCTCATCGTTACCGTCGTTGTGACCGAAGGCGTTGGGGTAGACACCTAGATCGTGAACACACCACTTGTTCGGGTAGAGACCGGATTCGGTGTACTCGAAGATGGGCAACATCAAGTCGCGAAGGAGATCAGGGTTGGCGTAGGACAGCAAGGGGAAGAGAGGGAAGATGACATCGACAGTCGACATGTCTCCGTTGGACGAGATTTCCTTGAGGAAGAGGAGAGTGTCCGAGGTGTTGTACCTGCCCTTGGAGTCCTTGCTGACGGTGATCTCAAAGGTAGCGAATGCCTGACGAAGAGAAAGCTGAGTGATAGCAGCATACTTGTCACCGACTTCACCACCGCCAACGGCAGCACGAGAGTCATCCAGCACCTGCTTGTCAAAGGCCTTTGCCTTCTCAAGAGCCGACTCAAAATCGTTCATGAAGAAAGCAACAGCATCCTCGAGCTTGTCGCCGAACTTGGTCTGCCAGTAACCGTAGCGGTCTTCCTGGTAGCTCTTGGTCGAGTTGGTGCCAGGGTGCGAGGCTCGGATGTAGTTGACGTAAGGTGTACGCATGTGTCCGACCACAAAGAGAGCTTCCTTCTCTGCGTGCTTGGCGTCAAAGTCAACAGCAAATGCAAACGAGTTGTCAGGACCGCCGACAGGACCGTGATCGAAGGAAAGCTTGCCCCTGTCGATGAACTCGGTGTGAACGACTACGTTGTTGTTATTACGCGACGAGAGACCGGTGTGATTTCTGGCAGCATAAGTGGCATTGCCCCATTCGGCACGCTGACGGTACTCGACGTACACCTGAGGCTGCTTGCGAGTGACAAAGAAGACCGAGGTATCGTCCTTCTCGAAGTACTGCTGGTCGTAGGGGTAGTCCTCGTAGTCATAGTCGTGGCCAGTAACCCATCGCTCGTCGATGTCAGTGTACAGCTGGATGCTGCGTCCCTTGATGGTGGACTTATCCAGCTCGACGTGCAAGTAGCTCAAGGGGAGACTTTGGCGAAGGTAGTCATCGGGAGTGATAGGAGTGAGGAAAGTGACGTTGAACTTGACCTTATCGGCTTCAAAGGTGAATATGATTCGGGTAGCGGTGTACTCTGCACTGAGCTGCTTGGCAGCGGGACCAGCACGGACGAGAGTGCCAAAGCCATTGCCCATCCACTCGTAGGTGACATTGTCGATACGAATGTAACCAGACCAGCCAAGGCGGTACTCGCCGTCAGCACCGTACGAAGAGGTCCAGAAGGAAGACCACTGGCCGGCCAAGTAACCGCCATTGCCGACGATGTTGGGAGGAGTCGAGTCCAAGTTGGAGCCTGACGGAAGCCAAGCATTGAGGTAAGGGCTCCTCACTGCAAGAGGCAAGGAAGGCGGGTTGACGGGATAGAAGGAGCTCGATGAGAGCGCCTGCTTGGCATTGGTGATGCCAGGCTTGCTGCTTGCAGAGCCAGAGGTGGAAGCCGAGTCAGGCGTAGCAGCTGCGGGAGATTGGGCGGACTTTGCCTTTTCACCTTGAGTGACGAGCTTGAAGTCGGGCACATTGATCGTGCCATCCTTGAGGATGGTGGGTTGGGTCTGTTGGACGCTCCATTGGACACCTGGCTGATTAGGGTCAGAGCTTAAGCCGAGGATATTATTGCCAGCGGGAAGATGCTTCTGCGAAGCAGGACGGGTGAGATCAGCGAGAGCTTCGAACAAGGTGGTGGTGCTCTGAGATTTGGCGAGCGATGCCTGAGCCTGCTGAGGACCAGACAGCAGGAGTGCTGTGACGAGCGCAGAGGCTGTCGAAACAATCGACAACCTCATCTTGAAGAAGGAGGCGATTGTCGGAACGAGAAGAGAGCTTGACAGATGTATCTACTTTGTGTCTATGAATGAGATCCGATTCCAAAGAGGTCGCAACTCGTTTCTTATATTGCTGACGAGCTGGTCTGGCGGCAAGACGAGGTACAGCTAGGCGGTTTCGACAGAAGCGTTGAGTTGCAGCAAGGGTACGTTCGACAGTCCGGAAGCGTTGAACCGAGGGGGCTTGAAGCAGCGTGCGAAGGTCTCGACAGTGCGTGTGCGACGATCAAGGTTCTCGAGGAGGTGGGTCTAGTGGGATGGGAACGGAAGGGGTCGATAGGCGTGGGTCTATGCAAGATGAAGGGATGGGTTCTAGCGTTGTCGAGAACTGTGTTGTCGTACTTCGGATAAATGCTAACCCACGGTTGATGCTTTTGACTCGATAAGCGAAGGACCGAACGCTAGAACAAGTCGGCGGCGGCGGCTGCTTGGGGAGCACGGTGGCTGCAAAGGAGGAAGGGGCCAAAGATGGAGGTAATGAAGTGAAAGGGATGGAGAAGCAGACTAGATTAGCGGGGCTCCGTGCTCGTACATAAGCGTATCTTTTGTCGAGGTCGAGAGGAGGAAGGACGAAGCGGCAATCGAAAAGCTTGACAGTCTTTCGCACAGGTCACGGGGCAGGCAGGCAGGCAGGCAGGCAATGAGAACAGGGAGAATGAAGAGCAATGAACGAGACCAAAGCGAAGTGTCAGGGGCGCAAGGGCTGCAGGCAGACACAAGAAGTGGGAGATACATGACGGCGGAGGAGCGAAAGAACGCTGCACCTCTCCAAAGTGATAGTGAGCACGAGGAGCCAAGAAAGTGGAGCGATTGAAGCCTCGGTTACGCCGAAAAAGGGTTGTTGCAACAGCGCAGTCGCAGAGTGTCTGTACTGTCAAGCGACATTTGCGAGGTGGGAATTGGTGCTTCCTTGATCGACCCGCGACTGTCACACAGAGCAACCTCAGCAGAGCGTGCCTCTTCTCCATGGCCAATTCCCTTCACGCTCTTGCCGAGGCAAGACGAGTGTCCAAGCGATGTTCTTCTGCACCTCTGTCACTGTTTCGGCAATCCCGTACGATCTTCTTACAGTAGAGTGATGGAAGCAAATATCAAGCTGATCTGTCAGTATCATCTGAGCAACCTTCTGTGAAAAGGCAACACGGGAACGATGGCAGAGAAACACGGTTGCGGACCGAAACACGAGGTGGCCGGTGCGTGGAGCGGGTCGCGACCCTTTTCCTTTTGCTTGAGAAAGCGGAGCTGCAACTTGCTGCAAGGTGAGGGCACGCCTGCCTTTGTCTCTGAGCCGCTCTTCGCCATAGACCTTCCAATCCGTTGCCTGAATCACAACGAGCTCCCAGTATAGCGCGAGGAATGAATGAGCGACTTCGGTCACGCTATTCCGAGTGTATGACAGGTTCTTGAGCTAAACTCAAAATGAACGTCCACATGTTCCGGAACTCAAAGGAACCGTTGCTTCCAATTCAAGACGGTCCAACCCTTTACCCTAAGCGCAGGGGCTGCTTCATTGAGTCGATCGAGGACGAGTGCACTCCATGCAACAGTTCAGAGTCGAGATTCGACAAGCTTTGGTGGATTCTCGACCGCCAAATGCATGCACGTCGGTCCACCTGCGTTGCGGGGAAGCAGCCAATCATTTTTCGCATCGCCTGATGTCAGATCTTCACCACGCACACTGCGAATCTTCGAATTCCTCACCTTCTGGAAGCGACATCAACGGAGAGAAAGGTCGTCGAGAGGTGTCATTGTATCATAGTGTCATGAAGTGATGTATACTTTTGCAATCCAGCCGACAGTAGACTCTCTACTCTTCGTCCTGAGCGCTGTTGACTTCGCGGCTGATCCTGTGCACTGCCTTGAGATAGATCTTGACGGCTTCAGGGTCAACACCCGGTGTAATACCGTGTCCCAAGTTAGCAATGTAGGCTCCTCCACCACCAAAGCCGCCCTTCTTGGATCGCAGCATCTCTTCCACCTTGGCCTCGATCGCATCTTTGCCTGCATAGAGAACAGCAGGGTCCATGTTGCCCTGCAGCGCCAAGCGGTGTCCAGCCTCGTTCTGACCGCTGGCATCCTTGTAGCTCGCCTTGCCTGGTGAAGCGAGCTCCACCACCTTGCGTGCCACACAGGGCTCCACTGTCCAGTCCAGACCCACAACATCGTAGCCCGCCTTGACCACCTCGGGCAGCGAGTGACCGAGTGCACCCTTGGCAAAGACGATCAAAGGTGGGCATGGAATCGACTTGGTCGAAAGAATGTCTCGTACCGAAGCAGCAATCGATCGCAAGTATGGCAGCGAGAATTGACGGAAGTCCGAAGGAGAAAGCTCGCCAGCCCACGAGTCGAACACTTGCAGCAACTGAGCACCGGCCTTGACCTGACCAACCAGGAAGTCAGTGCAGACATCGGCGATCCTCTGCAAAAGCTCCTTGGACTCCTCGGGGTACTTGAACAACCATGCCTTGGCCATTTCGAACGTCTTGCTTCCTCCACCTTCAACCATGTATGCCATCAACGTCCAAGGAGCGCCGCAGAATCCGATCAAAGGCACCTCACCGTCCAGCTTGGTTCGTGTCATCTTGATCGCCTCGTACACGTAGCCGAGCTCTTTCTCAACGTCAACCTTCTTCTTGAGCTTGGTAGCAATATCCTTGGGGGTAACGAGAGGGTCGGGAAAGTGAGGGCCCTTGGCAGGAAGCATCTCGACCTCCATACCCATTGCTTGGGGAACGACGAGGATGTCTGAGAAGATGATGGCAGCGTCGAGCAAACCAGAGTAGCGACGAATAGGCTGCACTGTGATTTCAGAAGCAAGCTCGGGATTGCGGCAGCATTCAAAGAAGTCGTGGTCCTCTCGGATTTTGCGGAACTCTGTCGATACAGAAGAGGGCAGCATGTCAGTCAGTCACGAAGAGGTTCAACAAAGTATGAACAGGCAATTGACATCCTGTTTGTGCATCAGCTGCAGATGAGGTCAAGAATGAAGACAGGGTGAGAGCTGAGAACTTACCTGGAAGGTATCGGCCTGCCTGACGCATGATCCAGCATGGGGCACGCTCGGTCTGGTGACCGCGAGCAGCGCGGATGATCAAGTCATTCTTGAGTCCCTCCTCGGGCTTTCGGCACTCCTTCTCCTTTCGCTGAGTGAACGACTGCAAGTGCTGCATGCCGGGAATCTTAGAAGTCATCTTGGGTTGCTGGTCGGTGGACCAAACGAGATTCTCCGGATTCCTCTTGTTTCCTTCAGTAAAGACGAAACCTCCAGCCGATGAAGCAAGACTGAGCAAGTGCGAAGAGCCAAGAGAGGTTGGTGCAAGAAGGGTGAGGTGGGATGGGAAGGAAGATCAGGTGGAGAAAAGATGAGGCTGAGAATTGGAATACAGTATTTGGGTGGAGCGTGCAAGCATCGGAATGTCGTCCTGCTCTCTTTTTCTCTCTTTCTGTCTCTGCGCAAGTCAGCCGAGTCGTGTTGCGCCTGCTCAACGCCGCAGAAAAGAAGACCATTTTTAGCCCGATGACCAGATCTTCTCACACGCAATCCATTTCCGCTTCTTCCAACACAGCTCAGGGTCTTCCGATTGGACCCTGTCCATGGTCGACACGCAGCAAAGCGGCACAGAATGAAGGGTTGATGCAACATTCAGTCAAGATAGACGTATCTCTTGTGCTCAGATGCTTTGAGATTACAGACAGGGCACACAGCCGCGCTAGCCAAGTCAAGAACAAAGTACAACCGCAGCGGTATCAAGAGGCAAGGATGTATAGTACACAGGTGGGAAAGGTTGAGCTAGCGAGGCAGTCGCGACGGAGCTGGACATCATCTATGGCCGATTGACTCAAGATGGTTAGCTTCTAGAACTCCGCATCCATGCGTGACGTCAAGATCAAAAGATTTTGTAAGAGTACAAGCTGGGCTGTCGTCATCCCGATGATGGACGGACAAGCCTAGCGAGAGGGGTGCAACAGACCAAGTCGAAACAAGGAACAGGGTGACAGGCGAAGGCGGAAGAGACAGCCCCGATGCAACCTTACTGTTCCAGTGTTGTGTTCTGGTTCATGTTGGCCTCGTGATCCTTCTTCTGTTGATTCCATGTCGCCATGTTCTCGGTCGTCTTGTCTTGGTATACGCGTCTCTGTTCATCTGTGAGCGCCTTCCATGCTTCCGACACCTTGCCCAGCACCTCCGAGTATGGCATGCCTGGGTGCTTTTTGCGGATCTCTTGTCGCACCTCGTTCTGGAATAGCAAGTAGGCGCTTGGGGGTCGTTTGGGCGCATCTGGGTCTCGAAGTCGCTTCTCCTTGCGCTTTTGCAGTTTGCTCAACTTCTTGGCTGCCTTGCCGTTGGCTCCTGCTGTGCCTGCTGTGCCTGCTGCTCCTGCTGTTTCAGCGCCTGGAGCGGCAACACTTGGATGCGCGCCGTTGGCGATGCTGAGGAAGTCGAACGATGTCGGAACACCTCCGGCGCTGCCTGCGCTCGAGACGTTGCCTTGTTGAGCCAGCACTAGCGCCGCGACGTTTGGGTTTTGTCGTGCCACTACCTTGACAAAAGCATCACACGAGTCTGCAGCGTGACGAAGCTGAGCTGAGAGTCGGCTCACGGCGTCGAACATCTGCGGAGAGCGGGAAGCAAGGGGAGTTTGTCAGCTTCCCGGATCAACGACGCTGCTGATAGAAGCAGCGAGAAGCTGTGTGTGACCGATGTGTTGATGAACAACTCACAGTTTGTCTTGCAATAAAGATGTCGTCACCCTGCGCGCCGGAATGGCCCATGGCCGGGTTGAAGGCGGCATGCTGGTGATGTGGTTGCTGCTGGTGGTGATGCTGATGCGGTCCAGCATGATGCTGGTGAGCGGCGCCTGTCACTCCATGCGACAGCAGACCGTACTGGTCGAAGCTGGCTGCGTTCATAGCGGAAAAGATGGTGGGCGGCTAGGCGACGTCGAAAATCGGACGCTGCGATGATAACCGGAGAGGTATTTTGCGGGGGTAAGGACCGACGGTGGATGTTACCGGACGCTGGATCTGATGGTGACGATGATGTCGGCGGCGGAGGTATAGAGGGTGCAAAGGCGTCAGAGCGTGCAGCGCGTGCAGCGCAACGGGTGGAGGATCGAGGCGTGACAGCGTCGAGAAGGTGTTCGAGTTGGCGTTGGCGTGAGCGCGTTGTTGCAACGACAGCAGGCCACGACGTAACACGCAGAAGAAGCAATCGATAGCCGAAACGTCGAACAGCAAGGCCAGGATGACAGCCGACGACGCATCGGAAAGCAATGCAACAGCAAGCAAGCAACACGAAGACCGGCGTTGCAGAGGAAAGCGGAGCAGCGCGTAAAGCCACGCGTCGAACGCGAACAGGAACAGCAAAAGAGAGAGCGATTCGGTCGTTAGCAAGCCGTCGGTCGCTTCGTGGTCATACCGGTCTTTGATCTTCTCCATCCATGTACATCTTCATCCTTCACCACGCATGCCGGTCTGCACTGCTCAGCCATCGAGCTCATCAATGCTGACCACAAGATGGCATCTAGACAGACCAGTCGCTAATGGTAATGATGCGTGACGAGTGCGGGGGATTGAAGTGAGGCACGCTTTCTTCTCAACTTGACGTGCAGCTGATGCTTAACAGCGACACGAGGCCAAGCAAGAAGAAGGCCAGCACAAGCAGCTGAGGACGGGATGGACACAAGGCTCAATACAAAAGCGAAGGAGAAGGGCAACAAAGTCGAGACTTACCAACTAAGAAAGCGCTTTGATTTGGAGTTGCAAATGATGCAAATGGTGTAAATGAAAGATTCGTTTGCGTTGAGAAGATTGAGTTACACCACTTTGAAACGAAGGTGGAAAGAAGGGAAAAGGTGTGAATAGAGAAGGTCGAAAGGGTCCACGTATATCTAGTATTCCAGCGTCAAGTCTGTATGTTGTCTTAAATCAGCCGAATTTCAGTCACTTTGAGATCACTTCGAACGTGCTTGAAAGCAGCTTCACACACAGTTCAAGTCTGCTGTATTCACGACTAGCGCGACGGTCAAAGCATGTTGAAGCTTGAATTGCATTGCTTTGCTTTCCTTTTCTCCGCCAAATCACTGCAGCAAACGAAAATAACGGTCTAACATTAATCTGGAATTTTTTGGCCAGGAATAGGATGACCTCTTCGTTCTGGACGATTAGACACACCCTGTCCCTTGCTGATGCTCTTCTCCTATCTTTTTGTAGGCACATTAAGCGAAGCTGATGCTCACAAGAAAGAAAGTCTCGCAAATCAAGCAGAGCAGAGGTGATGGGTGTGTGTGTGTGTGTGTGTGTCAGACTTTTAACGGCTTTTCGGCCGATACAATTGAACCCTTGAATGTCCTGAGGCCGTGTGTGGTAGAAGGCGCAAAGCTCAGGGCAGATAGGCAGGTCTCAACTGAGCAATCTCGATTTAGCCCACAATTCCAGGAAGCCGACTCTCTTTTCTTGCCTCCATCCACCAACCAGGGAAAGATCAAAGAGGACTTGCTTCCTCTCGAATCTTCTTGCATTGCAAGGACCCATTGAAGCGGAGGGCCCGTAATAACGTAGGTGCTTTATTGGAGGCAAGAAGCTCGAACACCAAAGAGATTGGAGCAACTGCGAGAAAGAGAATTAGGTCGTCTGGCGACCTGTTCAACCCTTGGTGACTTTGACATATCACCTCGACTGCTGCTGGGTGCTGCTGCTGCTGATATCGACGTTCTTGCCCGAGATTCTTGCTGTGAGGGTCGTTGCTGCCTCTTTTCCTTTTGTCCGCAAGGTCCAGGACTACGAAAGGTCTTCGGCTCAAACAGTCTTCCCAATCACCCAAAGTCCACTACCGGTAAGTAAGAAAGCCCTCCCCTCTCCATTCCAGACTGTCTATCCAGGTGTTGCCTATCGCTCGGATAGCTTTTTCAATCCTGGCTCGGTCCAGCGCATCCAATGCGGCAGGTCTCAATCCCAAGAAACACAAAATTCGATGTGAGATAGAATTGCCTCGAGGCAGATAGAGTGCCTGAAAGAGTCACAGCCCATTGCGCTCACAGCGATGGTCGCAGCAAGACCAGACCATTTGCGCTTTCCGACTGCTTCAGATTTGGCCTATGCTGAAGCTACCACGATGCAGACTCGGGACCAAACCTGAAACAAGCCAGGGCAAGGTGACGGACCGAATTGTGAAACATGTGCATTTGCGCGATGTAACATCTTGATGATATTCTGGGCTGCACACGTCTCGCGACTTGGCCAACACTAGCCAATTTAGCAAAACGGAAAGTCTCGGCATCGCTTCTTTCCTCGCCATCATGTCTGCCTACTCGTCAAGCTGCCATCAGCAGCGATACTCATCCACATTCATCCGTAGAATCGGCTCTGAGCTCTAGGATTGGCCTGGAAGGTCCATCTCACCAGCTGCATAGACCGCGATAGGATTTGACCAAACAGACGGCTCCCATATCCAAAATTGCAAAGGCGCGCATATTGGCGGGCTTCCCAATGCCGTCGAGCCGCGGAGGACATCCCAGATTGATCACTTCTCGCTGTACTCGGATCGTCGGATGAACGTGGGAGACACAATCCGGAGGATTTTCAACTCTGTTTACAAACCTGTGTGAAACGACATGTACTGAAATACATACTTTCTTGATTGAATGCTCTAAGGCATATCTTCATCTCATCTAAATCTCGCAGACGTTCCGGTCAGGAACGACGAC
Organism: Ustilago cynodontis; assembly: GCA_928865425.1. Taxonomy (NCBI): domain Eukaryota; kingdom Fungi; phylum Basidiomycota; class Ustilaginomycetes; order Ustilaginales; family Ustilaginaceae; genus Ustilago; species Ustilago cynodontis. The sequence goes on along the minus strand of CAKMXY010000022.1, from coordinate 442,010 downwards.
GGATTCCGCTCTCGAGATGGATCAACCTCACGGTTACGGCTCCTGGGCCATCCCGCCGAACAGCAATCCGGAGCTTGCATGGCATCTTGGCCCGAGCGATCCTTCGCAGAACAGCATTCCGACTTCCATGCCATCGCTTTGCGCACCGTCCACCTCATCCTCGTCTACTTCTCATGCTGCTGCGTCGTCCTTGTATCCAGGTTTCATCGCAAACGATCTACATGTCTTTCAGCAGCACCACCAGCAGCAACTTCACCAACTCCAGCATCAACAACAGCACCACTTTCAGCAACACCAATACCCGCACCCGCATGCGCTCCCTCAAGCGCATCAGTATCATGGACAAGGCATGCTGGCACCGCCGGGACAGACGATGTATCCAGACGTCTCAACTTCAGTCGATGATGCAACCATGTCAGGGTTACGAGCTCTGTATCCCGACTTTCCTCCGGAGGTGCTCAAGGAAGCCGTCCTGGGCAACCAGACATCGATGCCCACACCGCAAGCGGCCACCTCCTACTCGCAGGCACCAGCTCATCACGAAATGTACGATGATCGATCCGGTCACACGCTCGCCAACGCTTTGTCTTTCACCAGACCATCGGCAATGCCAGCTCACGCCAACCCGAACGCTGCATATGATTTACCGCAATCTACTGTCATCACGGGACAGCCAGCATCGAACAATGTTGCAAGCGCTCCTGCACAAAGCACTCCGGCTTCTCCACCAAACAGCTCAGCAGTAGCCGCCAACTCCAAGAACAAGTCTGCAGGTACCAAATTGCGCCAGTCCAAACTCACCTTCCTCCCTGGCGTCGCTTCGTCAGTGAGCAAAGAAGCGCCTGCCTCAATCCCGGCACCAGTCACGCCTCCACCCACACAGCCCGTAGCCGACTGTGTTTCGGAACCCAGCACACCTCCGCTCCCTCCGGCCAAAGCGTTGGCGACGAAACCCACAGCTGTTGGGTCAAGCAGCAGCATTAGCAATAGAGCCGCCAAAGCTAGCGCTGCAGCAGCAGCTCCGGCGACTGCCGACAGCTCGCTGTGGAACAAAGCAAAGCAACCATTATCTCGTTTGTCGGTGGAGCAAAAACCAGAATTATCGGCACGCCGACTTGTGCACATGCTTTGTGAACTGGACTCGGACGGCAAGTTCCGCAAACCTATCCCGACAGGCGCCGAAGTGCGCAAGACGATCCTGGAGACGATGAATGCGATTGCCACCCTTGAGAAAGGTCGAGGTTTCACCGAACACGGTCGCAAGAAGTTCTTCGGAACTTGGATGTCGATCCCGGGTGGCCGACATATCCTCGCGATGTGGTTGAAGCAGACGGTCCCGCCCAAGAAGGTGTCGGAAGGTACAGCCGACATGAGTCGACGATACAGGGACACGTTGATGCCGCTGCTCAACATTCTCGAATTCGTCGACATCAAGAGAGCCTACCTCACCGACGAGGCGGGGCTCGGAAAAGCCATCACAGGTGTCTCGCTTCGTGCAGTTGACACGACGGCGCGCAAGTTGGCGGAGAAGCTTAAGATGAAGTGGACCAAGATCATCGACGCAGAAGACTTGACTTCGGCCGCAAACGTGCGCCCTGCCGCATCAACTGCCGGCAACTCTGCATCTTCCGCATCGTCAGCGGCGACGAAGCGAAAACCTTCGGACAGTTCGACCACGAGCGAAACAAGCACGAAGCGATACAAGAGCGCAGCCACAGTTTCGTCCACCGCATCGAGCACTCGAACGACATCTTCGACGAAATCGACGACAGCTTCATCCAATACTACCAATGCCAAGCCTGGACTGTCATTCTTCGGTTCGGGCACGGCTGTCAAGAAGCCCGCCAGCTCGGCCGGACCGACCTCGACAACAGGCAGCACTCGAGCTGCCGGCGGTGCGGGCAGGATGAACGCCCACCAGAGCGTGATGAGCCTGATGGACAAGCTCAGCGGTACCAACAGCGGCGACCGTGCGGCAACGGGACGAGACGAGCGACAAGGATCGTCGACTAGTGCCCCGGAGAAGAAGAAGGTCAAGAAACGCGTGACGTGGAAGGATGATAGTGAGCTCGTGGCGATCAAGCTCCTCGAATCAGCAGACTACGGTCAATGTGACGAAGATTTCGCAGAGACGGCGGCTCAGACAGCAGCGGTTGACGGCCACGACGAGGGTCTTGCCTTGCGCCAGTCGGTTAGCACAATGGAAGCGCAGATGGATTGGCACGAGCCACGAGAGGTGTTGGTTGCCATGATCGACTACGATCCTGTGGGGAGCGAGTCGGTAGAAGGTCCATTCCAGACGCAGCGAAACGCACAAGTGGAAGAGAAAGTTTACGAAGAAGGCCTAGAGCCCGAGAGTCCGGATGAAAGCCAACTCGCTCAGCCTGGCCTGACATCCGACACGCCAGCAGAGATCAAGGATACGAAGAACGTCGAGATTCCAACCCCTTGGATGGACGAGGAGGAGGCGACAGAAGAAGCTGACCTGATGGTGCCAGTCAGCGGAGAAGGTGAAGTCAAGATCGAAGCTGGTCCGTCCGCCGCCCCGATCGACGTAGGTGCGTTATTGGCGAACATCAGGCCTGTCCTGAGTGCAGCAACCGGCGCTACCACATCATCGGCACCGGCCACATCGAGCGCACCGACTTCCGGCTCATCGGCGCCGGCGGCTGCACCCAGCTTTGATGTAAACCAGATCAGATCGCTGTTGGATGCAACTCAGGGAAGCGGACCTAAGTCAAATGCTGTCAATGCAGCTATGGCATCTCAGAATGTGACGAGCTCAAATCTCAGCGCCTTACTTGCGAGCCTGTCTGGGAGCGGGAATGGAGCTCAAGCTAATGCGTTGTCAGGAGGTGGAGTTGGAGCCAACGGAAGTGGGTGGAACCAGGGTCAGCACAGCTATGACGCTTATAGTGCCGGTGCCGGTGCCGGTGCCGTTCCACACCACCGCAATGAAGAGAGCTATCCGGGCGAGTACAACCAGGACTACGCGCCAAGCAGCACAGACCGCTACGCACCTTCGCAACGATATGGACAGCCGTCTCGATACAACTATAGCAACGGTCAGCCTGGATGGGATCACGATGGACCGTCCAACTCTGGCGGAGGTGGAAGCGGCGATCCCCAATCCAAACTGTTCGCGAGGTCATGCAAGTTCTTCCGGGAGGGCCACTGTTGGCGTGGCGACCAATGCTTCTTTCGACATGAGAAGGAATGATCTCGATCCCCTTAACATCCTCAACGTTTCTTCGTGTTCCAGCTCGTAGCTTCTCCTTAGCATTTGTACTCTATGAACCTCAACTCAAGCATTCGACTTTCATTGACTTTTTTTCGTACTCTTTCTGGGCCCAACTGTATATCGTTATTGAACAATAATGCGTGCCATTAAGCTTATGATGTGTGTATTCGCTATTGCGATCGTTATGAAGAAGAGATCCGTTGTTCACGATTGGCAATTGAGAATGATGGCATGCAAAAGTGACTGTGGCTGATGCAGGGTCCTGTTGGTCACATGTGGGGCGATGCGCCTTTTCACTTGTCAGCAAGTCAGGGCCAGCCAAACAGTCACAAGAAACCGTGGGTTGGCTGTGACTACTTTGGCGGAAAAGTGGAGGATTTTTGGGCGCGCTTTGCCGAAGCAGCACGGCTTGCTCCGACAAAGTTTCAAGAGGCTCAGTCATTATTAGCACCTGTCATTTGCTCGTCAGACTTGACGGCCTCCATCATCTTGATACTCCCTACCGCCATACGCCACCCTGTCGCCGGCACAATTCAGACCCATCGAACCTGATCGGTGTTCATCACCATTTGGCAAGACGAGCACAACTTTTGCAAGCATCGCCGGTACCATAACAGTGCAATTAGGATTGTAGCAACAGGCAAACATGGTGTCACCGGCATCAACGTGGAAGGAGGCCGAGGAAAGCGTGCTGTCCTGCACGGCTCAGATCATGAACCAGGCGGTCGATATTCTACGCTCAAGAGCCATCAACGACAAATCATATACATTCGAAAGCAAGATCATCGCCGGCTCATCGCCGGGCAAGCACTTTCGACACGTGCTTGACCATCTGCGAATCTTGTTAGATGCCATCGAGGCGTGGCAGGCGAATGCTCCTTCTTCTACCACACCATCCGACTCGATTCCATCAGCGACGTTCTCTCAGCCAAGTTACAGCAAATTGAAGAAGATCTTACGAGTTGATTACGACACGCGCATCAGCTCGAAAGTACCACATATCGAGACATCAGTAGTAGCCTCGTTACAGGAATTCAATCGCACAGTCGACCGACTCTACCGCATCTTTGAAGGGTCGAATGGACGTCTTTACGCTCAGCCATTGCGGTTATGTGCGACAACACCTTTTGTAGTGGAGATGGACAGCACTGTAGGCCGAGAATTGTGGTTCTGCGGTCTGCATGCGATTCATCACTATGCTCTCGCCAGGGTGATCTTGGTCAAAGAGTTGGGACTCAAAGGCATCGATAAGCAGTTTGGCGTTGCTCCTAGCACGTTGGTGCATCGTGAGTGGCGCAAAGAGTCAAATCGAGCTGATGTAGCTCATGATGCGTCAGCTCAAGGGCAGAAGGATGAACTGCCCACGAACAGCAGCAGCAGCATCGGCGACAAGTCATCTCGTGCCGCTTCTTCCTCGAGCAGGCACTCGAAAGGACGTTCGCAGCAACAGTCACAACAGCATTCGCAATCATCTCGTCAGGGTCATCTCAAGTCGAAGCTCTGACATTCTCCTGTTTCTCTCACGCATACTAAGTTATACACGCATCAGCATCCTCTGTTCAGTCTCTGTAATGGCATCCCGTAACAACACATACTTTGTCTGTTGTGCCCTGTCGATCGCGTCAGCTTACCTTGTACGATGTGGTGGTTCCGCCTGCTGATCACTCCATATGAGCTTTTTAAGTGATGACAGCAACAATGGAAGCATTCGACTTCGAGATCCTACCTCATCCATTTGACGAACTGAAACAAACAATAGTGAAAAAAGGACGCGAAAAATGGGACCAGAAATTCAGTCACAGAAATGGTATCGGGTCTTGGGAAGGATCGGGAGCTTGCGGTCGGACCGACACCGATTCAATGTGATGGGGCCGCTTTCATCATCGTCGACAAGGTCAGAACCGAGGCTGATATCGCTGTAAACAGAACCGAGGAGCTGGAATCGAATGTGCCAAGGCGAAAGTGCGGGTGCGGGAGGGGCTGCACCTCATTCCGGCGGACGTCGGTTGTTTGACCAGGCTAGCATTTCCCCTGCGATTGGCGTTGTTGATTGCTTCGAATAACAGAACAGAGAGTTGTGGTCCCGGACAGAGCAAGTGAAGCGAAGAAAGAAAGCTCGGACAGGATCTACATAGAACGACGGTGCATGGTTGGGACAACAGACCGAGGGGTCGAGCGTCGAGCCGATGTGCAGTGTCGATCTAAGCAGCAAGCCACATTGCTAGCCCCACGCGGAGCTGATCTCACTCCAACTCGGTCACGAGTCAGAAAGGAGACAATGACATGGCATAAAGTTAAAGATGTAGCGAGGGTACGAACTCGAACGGATCTTGCACAGAAGATTCTGTACTAGGAGCGCCATGCGATGGCACCCGGGTTAAAGCGCAGTGTAGCTCACGAGGGCTTTGCGTCGTCCATTGTTCAGACAGGGGTGGGCAAGGCTCCGGTGTTTGTGTATGGACGGGAGACTGTAAGAAGCTGATTCGCTTTGCATTGCATGACATCGCAAGGGTGTTGTTCGCTGGCAGGTAACGATGCTTCGGCTCCCGTTGGACGGGGGGAGAGATGCAAAAGAGCGTTTCCAAACAGCGGAGCGAGAGCTTCCATTGCATGCCACCCACTTGAAGCTCGTCGCCCCGAGAGATAAGCTAGAGACCGTAGCCTACAGAGAAGCTAGAAAGAAGAGATGCCATGTCGCATACGAGCAGAGCGAGAGGGATCCGAACAGATGTGCATTGCAGTAGCACTTTCAGCCCAATGACATAGGCGAGGAGTCAGCATGTCACTTCTAGAGACATGAGATGCAGATCGGAAGATCACGACAGAGGTCCAAGAGCAACACTCGAACCGCATGCTGTTGGTCAATGTGTGTATGTTGTGGTGTGTGCATGTCTCGCTTAGGCAGAATTGAACGGGGGAAATCTGCCATGCAGTCGAGTTGAGTTGAGTTGGCTTGCTCTCCTCGAGAGACAGAGTAAAATCACACAATTGAAGCAGCACGCATCCCTCTCTCTCTCTCTCTCTCTCTCTCTCTCTCTGGCAGGTTGAATTGTCATCTGCACGGCGTCTTGATTCGAAAGCAACACTTTGTGATCTCTCACTTTGAACCGACACGCGTTGCAAATGAAATCGCTCCGCAAACAACCATTTGAAACAAGAGACACGCCGGCTTGGCATTTTGTTGAACGCCTCTTTTCTCTTTTGCTTTTTCTTTCTTCTCAACAGCAAACAAAGAGCCTAAGCAACGGCCTAAGGTTAGTGAAAATAAAAAATATCAGCAAAATACTTAGAAGAATGCGCACGTTGCTTGGACGGTGCTGTGCTGTCTTCTAGCATGCATCGGTGACAAGACGAAAAGTGAATTTCATGGGCTTTCTTGCCTGCTCTGCCCAAGGGCCTCCTTTGCTTGGCGAAAAAAGAGAGCTGGACAGCGTTACAGCAGTCGCTCGAATACTGTTCAGCTGCAGAGTGCGTCGGTTCGCAGCCTGCGGGCTGTCCGTCTTGTCGGAAGGTCCGAGTGCGCGTAAGAATTGCAAATATCAAAAACGTAAACTGAATTGGCAGTGTGTCAAGTGCCAAGCGAAATCGAAAGAACAAGGCTCGAATACCGAGGGTGCATGCCGGTTTGGCCACTTTGACAGAGACTTCGGGCGGGATTCACCGACCGCCGCGACCGCCGCCACAACAATAACACTTTTACACTCGTCGAATGCCTTGATTCGGATAGTCCCCTCTCTCTCCTCTTCTCCTTGTTCTTTTCCCGCAGGAGGCTACAATGGAGAGTCTCTCAATTGAATGCAATCATAGTCGAATGCATGCGTGTTGGTCTCTGCTTTGCACTGCTCTGCTCTGCACTGCAATGGCGCTGCAAGCTGCGTGTGGGTTAGTCCCTCGAGGCGGGTTAGCTTCGTCGTCGTGGGTCCTCCCTCTGCCTCTTCTCCTCGGGGCTCTGGCTTGGACTTTAAACCCCCGACTGGCATTCGCTCTGCCTTACCGCTGAATTCCGATGCTCAATCGAAACTTGCTTGAACGCCATGCTGTGCTTGATCTGCTATCGCCTCTTTTTCTCAAAACCCACCCACTTGCTGTGGATCAGAGAGCGTAGCGAGTGGGTACAGTACAGGACGATCGACTTCATTTGCCTTGGCTTTGCTTTGTTTGCTTTGGCTTCATTCGAGACCGTCGGTTTGTATGCGGGTCGCTGTTGCAGTTGCTAACGCAATGCTGTGCTGTGCGTTGCTGTTTGCCTTCGCCGCGGCTGTTGCTGCTGCCAAAGCCAGAGTTTCCCGTCCACTGTCTCGCCTGTTGATCTCCGCGCGCTGCCCCCTATCTCCTCAGCCCCTCTGCCCGTCTTGCTTGCTGTTGTTCATTTGCTCCCCACCCTTCCAAAGTGTGAGTGTGAGTCTCACTGTCAACTCGTTATACATTACCTCGCCCCCTTCGGTGTCTCTATTCTTGTCGGTTGTTTCCTCTTTCCTTGGTTCCTTCCTTCTCACCTTCATCACCTTTGGCATTGCTTCCTTGTCGTCGACGTCGTAGACCATCTTTGTCTCTTCATCCTGTCCTTTACCCTCTCGTTCTTTCTTCGACTCGCTTCCGCCTTTTCGTCTTTCCTACCCATCTTCAGGAGCAAACACACCACCACCAACACCGCCAACACATCACAACACACATATTCACAATGAAGGCCGCCGCTGCTCTTCTCACAGCCCTCGTTGCTGGTGTTTCCGCCCAATCCTCCGTTCCTCCTTTCCGTTACGGAACTCCCGACCCTAACGCTCCCGGTGTCAAGGGTGCCAACAGGAACGGCCCCACCAACCCTTCCTCGCCTCAGCTCAATACTCCCATCAACCAGACCTCCAACTCTCGTCTTGCTTCCCTCAACTCGGTTGACGACTGGTGCACTTTCGGCCCCGAAGTTCCCGGTACCATCCTCGGCAATGTCGAGGGTGAGACCGTCGCTTACTGCACCAAACCCCGTAACAACGCCCGTGTCATTGTGAGTCTACTTTCCAACCCAGGCCCTGATGCATACCAAAAGCACAACAAGACCTGAACTCGAATGACTGACCTCGTTTCAATCTCGCATCACTTCCTCTCTTGTTTTTAATATTGCAGCCCGACGGAACCGTTACCGGTGCCCACTTCGTCAAGACTCCCCTCTACGTCCAGGTCATGGCTCTTGGTGACTTTACCAAGATCGGTCTTGCTGCTGGCGACGAGGGTGGTGAGCTCGACCCTCACGGTGCCACCAACATGGGTAACCCCGTCGGCGGTAACGTCACTTCCAACGTCTCTGGTGAGGATGTCTTCTACGAGGAGTGGATGAACTACGTCTCGTACAACCAGATCTGCTTCCGTATCTGCATCGCCGGTTCCGAGCAGGCTCCCACCGCCCTCGAGTGCGAGCACGAGCTCGATGTCATGGGTTGCAACTTTGTCATGCCCGGTAACTACGCCGACAACGTCTTCGAGACGTGTGATGGTGACGCTGCTTACCCCCCTGGTCTCTACCCCCAGGCCAACGGACAGACTTCCACCTTCAAGCAATTCTTCACTGGCGAGTACGTTGCCGGTGGTACCACTTACTCTTACACCAACGGTGCTGCCGACCAGACCACTCCTCAGGGCGCCTATTCCACCCCTAGCACCTCGAACTGCAGGACCACCAACTCGATCTCCAACGGCATCCGCTCCATCATCCCCACCTCTTCGGGTGCTTCCTCATCCGCTTCCTCCACCGCTTCCGGTTCCATGTCTACCAGCCGTACCGGTTCTTCCGGCTCTGCTTCTGGCTCGGGTGCTGCTGCCTCTGCTTCCGGCAGCAGCAGCGGCTCTTCTTCGGGTGCTTCCAGCATCGCCTCGTCTGCTTTCGGCATCGTCGCTTCCGTTGCTGCTGTCGTTGCCGGTGCTTACCTCCTCTAAATTCTCGAGAGGGAGGAAGCTGAAAAGCTTTGCGCATCGTGCCAGTCTCCTCTGAGGAATTTGCACTTATCATCATTCATATTTGCCACCTCACTCATTTTTCCAATCATTCCTTCTTTTGGCATTTTTAGCATTGGCTTCGGGTTCGCTTTTGCTCGGTCCTATCATCTTGCCCACTTTTGGTCTTGACCCGGCGTCACATTAAAACGTCTACATTACATTCGCTTGTTCCTTCTTGTTTCTGTTGTGCTTAGCCCACGTCTCTTCTTTATGTTGCTTTGCGCGCAGTGATGTGTGTCAGCTCTTTCTTTAAGGACAATCAAACCTGTTTCCAAATCTATTGCTGGGATGTGACACGAGTAGACTGTCGAGTGAGCGGACCTATGACAGCCTTTAAAGATGATGTTCGTGTAGGTCCAGATGCTAAGAAAGAACGCAATGATGTTGGTCCCGCACAGTCGTCGAGATGTTGGGTTAGGTTAGGTTGTTGTTTTGCCCTCTCGTTTGAGCAAACAGTGTGCATTGTGCAGTCATCACCATCAACTCTGCGGGAAGATGGCGCAGGATGGCTATGTTAATTCCATTCGGGCTTCTTTGATTCGGCTGACTGTCTGAGCGTCTCCTTGTTCGATTGAGCGGTCGAGGAGACTGAAATTGAGAGCTGTACAGAACGCAGGTATGTTGATAGAGCCTAAGCTTAATCATATCAGAGACACGATGCAATCAAGACAAAGCATTCCTAGGAGCAGGTGGCATGTTGAGCTCGCTAGCTTTCTTCTTGACCATCTTGTTGTTCCACTCTCTCACTCTGGCAGCGTAGAATTCTCGATGTAGCGAGTACGTAGCATGCAATGGGTGCTGCTTTGCTAGAGTCTCTGCTGCTGTAGGACCTGCCGCTATTGCTGTCGCCGTTTGAGGTGCTTCTATGGGGATGGAACTTATCGCTGTACTCGCAAGCCCTGAAACCGTCGATGTGACCGTTGAAAAGACACTGCCAGCAACCGACATAGCTGAGAATGGCTTGCTCTCCTTTTCCTTCTCCTTTGCACTTTCCTTTGCTTTGAGCTTGGCCTCGTACTCAGCCTTGATCTTGTCGATCTCCGATTGGCTAACTTTGTCTGGTAGCCTTTCACCACTTGCCCCGCCGGCCACACCTGCTGTCGTAGCTGTTGAAGAGGAAGAGGAAGAAGAAGAAGTCGGGTCGGAGAGCTTGTTTGCAAAGTGTCGATCGGCTAGATGCGCATGACAGACATAGATAAAGTCGAGGGTGGGTATGGATTGCGATACGAGCACATGCGGGGTTTGCTTGTGACAGACATAACAAGATTTCGGTGTGCCTGCTTGTCGATGAATATAGACGTTTGCTGGCTTGCCTGTGGTTGCCATCGTGGCAGTGTACGGTTCTGTTATGACCGAGCTGGTGATGCTTGTTGGTGTCGAATGAAAGCTGTGCTGATATCGGTGCGGAAGAGCGGGATCGAAGTGGAACAATCTGCACCGCATCTGACAGCATCGGTCACCCGATCCTGCCGATTGCAGATGTCAAAAATCTTTGAGAAAAAAGGACAGAAAAAGTGGCCAAAACTCGCCGAAGAATTGACTCTGTTACCTCTTCCCGCTCACCACCATCAACCCATCAACGCTCCTTTGAACCTATTTCAGATACGCTCCTTTGATCCTTCGTCTGATCACGGCCCGGCTCTATCTCAGGTCTGTGCCGTACCCACGCAGTCCCAGCAACCTCTACAGACGAAGACCAGAAGCCTCGTTCATTGAGCAGCTAGTCGCAGGTCGACTCTTCTATCTACCTATAGGCAAACGGCCTCTTTCCAGTTCCTTCCGCACCTAGCTAGCGCATACAAAAAGCGCTCAGCAGATTACGCCTCAGCAACCATGGGTGTTCCCGCTCTTTTCAGATGGCTTTCTAAAAAGTATCCTCGCATCGTCACTTCGGTGCAGGAGCAAGATCCTAAAACAGCACCCGGTCCAGATGGTACCGAGATCGTGCTTCCACTCGACACTTCTACGCCCAACCCGAACGGCGAAGAGTTTGACTGTTTATATCTAGATATGAATGGTATCGTGCATCCGTGTACACATCCAGAAGGCAAACCCGCTCCCGAGACCGAAGAGGAGATGATGGTTGAAGTCTTCGCCTACACTGAACGTGTCGTCAACATGGTTCGTCCTCGTCGCTTGCTCATGATGGCCATCGACGGTGTCGCTCCACGCGCAAAGATGAACCAGCAACGTTCGCGTCGTTTCCGTGCTGCCAAAGAAGCTCGTGAGAAGCACGAAGAGAAGGAAGCTGCTCTTGCCGAATGGAAGGCAAAGGGTCTTCCCGTCACAGATGATGCTCTCGAGTCCAAGAAGGCATGGGACTCGAATGCCATCACACCAGGCACTCCTTTCATGGACCTTCTCGCCTCCTCATTACGATACTGGGTCGCACAAAAGATCAATACCGACCCTGGATGGAAGGATGTCCAGGTCATCATCTCGGATGCCAGCGTTCCCGGTGAAGGGGAACACAAGATCATGGAACACATCCGTCGACAGCGTTCTCATCCCGAACACGACCCCAACACCAAGCATGTCATCTACGGTCTCGATGCCGATTTGATCATGCTTTCTCTCGCAACTCACGAGCCTTACTTCAAGGTTCTTCGTGAGGACGTCTTTGCTTCCGACAACAAACCCAAGACCTGCAACATCTGCGGGCAACCAGGTCACTTTGCTGCCAACTGCAAAGGCACCGCCAAGGAAAAATCTGGCAAGCACGACGAAAAGGCACAAACACCACCCGAGAAGAAACCTTTCATCTTCCTCGACGTCCCCACTCTCCGCGAATACCTCGAAGTCGAACTCAACGTGCCTCAGCTTCCCTTCGCTTTCGACCTCGAACGCGCCATCGACGACTGGGTCTTCCTCATCTTCTTTGTCGGTAACGATTTCTTGCCTCACCTTCCTTCGCTCGAGATCCGAGACGGCGCCATCGACACTCTCCTCCGAATCTGGAAGAAGGAGTTACCCTCCATGGGTGGCTACCTCACCAACCACGGTAAAGTCGAGCTAGCTCGTGCCCAACTCATTCTCAATGGCCTCGCTTCCGAGGAAGACGAAATTTTCCGACGCAGAAAAGAGGACGAGGACAGGCGCGAGAATAACAAGAAGCGTCGTGAGAAGGAGCTCGACGAAGGCAATTTTGGCAACGGTTCCATGGTGGAAGTCACGACCAAGAAGCGTCCTGCTCATGAGACTGAGAAGCCTGCTTTCAACGGTGTTTCGGCTCAAGACGCTCGTGACCAGGCCAACAGCAACAACAACAAGTCCTACGACCCACGCAAGAAGGCTGTTGTGCTCGGTGGTGACAATAATCAGGTTGTGCGCGAACGCAACGCTGCCCGCCAGGCAAACATGGACGCTGCTGAGGCGCTCAAGGCTGAACTTATGGGTGGCAACGCTGCTGCCACTGCTGAGCCTCCCGTAAAGAAGGTCAAGACCGAGTCTGGTGCAGAGGCGGCTGCCACCGCTTCCGACAAACAGGAGAACGGCGACGACGAGAAGCCAGCAACTGCCGGCTCCAAACGCAAGGTTGAGGATGTCGACGCAGATGCAGACGCCGTCAAAGCCGAGAATGGCGATGCTGATGCCAAGGAGGCGGATGCTGACGCTGATGCTGAAGCCGACAATGACGATGCCGACGCTGATGCGGACGAGGACGACGAAGATGATGTCGAAGGGAACGAAGACATCGACCCAGTCACCACCATCAAGAAACGCAAAGTCAACGCCGACGGCACCGTCGACTACGAAGACACTGTCAAAATGTGGGAGCCTGGTTACCGTGAGCGATACTATCGTGAAAAGTTTGGCGTCGATCTCTCCGACACTGACTTCCGTCGTCAAGTCGTCAAATCCTACATCGAGGGTCTTTCCTGGGTTCTCGCCTACTACTACCAAGGTGTCCCCTCCTGGCAGTGGTACTACCCATTCCACTTCTCTCCCTTCGCCGCTGATTTCGAAGACCTCGAATCACTCGACATCAAGTTCGAACTCGGCGCACCCTTCAAGCCGTTCGAACAGCTTATGGGTGTCCTTCCCGCCGACTCACGTGCTTCCATCCCCAAAGCCTTCCACCCACTCATGACCGAATCGGATTCCGACATCATCGACTTCTACCCTAGCGAGTTCGAGATCGACATGAACGGCAAAAAGATGGCCTGGCAAGGCGTGGCTCTCCTCCCCTTCATCGACGAAAAACGTCTGCTGGACGCACTCAAAGACAAGTACCCTCTCTTGAGCGAGGACGAAGTTCGACGAAACGGATTCGGTAACAACACTCTGTTTGTTGGCAACGAATCACGTCTCTACGATTTCCTCTGCGAAGAGATTTACGCCAAGAAAGCTTCTTCCGATGACAAGACCAAAGCTATCGCCATGAACCCCGCCCTGAGTGGCGGTATCACGGGCTACGTCAAACCCGACCCAGTATGCGTACCTGGCTCGACCTTCAACTCTCCTCTCACCAGCCAGAATCTGCAGGACATCCACAATGACCGCTCCATTTCCGTTCTGTACGACTTTCCAGAGCAAAAGACGCCACATCGCTCGGTGCTGCTCAAGGGTCTGAAACCACCCAAGCGTACCTTGTCGCCAGCCGAGATCGACTGGGTCAAGCGTGGTAGCCCCGAACGCGGTCGTGGTCGTGGTAGGGGCGGACATGGAGGTCCTGGTAGAGACTTCCATCGCAATCGAAACGAAGGTGGACAAGGTCATGGCAACTCCAACTACCGCAGTGGCGGCGGTGGCGACGGCGGCTATGGCGGACAACACAATGGCGGAGCCCCTGCTGCTGGAGGCGGTGGTGGAGGTTATGGCGGCTACGGCGGTTATGGTCAAGACTATCAAGGGTATGGTAATGGCGGCAGCGGCAGTGGCTACGGCAATAGCGGCGGTGGCTACGGAGGCTACGGAAACGCAGGTTACGGTGGTGCAGGCCAAGCTGCATACGGCGGCGCAGGTGGATACGGTGGATATGGTGGATACGGAGCTGCAGCTGCTGGACCTCCCCCTGCTGCATCGTACGTTGCTGGCGCTGCCGGTGGTTACGATCCATACGCAGGCTACGGGTCAGGTTATGGCGGATACAGCGGCTCTTCATACCCCGCTCCTGCACCAGCCGGACCTAGGAGAGACGACAGATACGCAGCTTACACTCGACCCGAGACCCAAACACCCGTCAATGGCGGCGGCGGTGGGGTTCGAGGTGGATGCCATGGTAAACCTCACCACCAGCACAACAACAATGCTGGTTATGCTGGATTGCCTAGTCTAGGTGGTCCCCCTGCTCCTCCCGCTGCTGCTGCACCGGCGCCTTATGGTGGGTATGGCGCTGCTGCTGCTCCTGTTCCATATGGCGGCTACGGAGGAGCACCTGCAGGCGGCTACGGTGGATACGGTGGATACGGTGGATACGGTGGTGGAGGATACGGCGCACCACCTCCACCTGCTGGTGGTCGCGGTGGTGGTGGCGGCAGGGGCGGCAGAGGCGGAGGTAGAGGTGGAGGTCGAGGCGGTCGCGGCGGTGGCCACGATTCTTATGGCGGTGGTGGAGGAGCTTATGGATCTTTCTACTGATCTTTCTCCTCTCTCGTTTAGCCGGTGTAGACATTGTACTTGTAACCTTTACCCCTCATTTTCTCACGGAACGCATCTTTATATAACTCAATTCACCATTTTCACACCACACACGGCTTAGAACTAAAACATGTCCATTCCACTTGAAGCGAGACTATAAGGTGAGAGGATCAATAAAACTCGGCGGAGGCTTTCGTCTGACTTTGTACGTATGAGCTCTCCTTAATGGTGTTGCGATAGCTTCCTCTGGAGGGGTAGAAATGATAATCGAAGGTACAACTGGGTTTGTGAGCTGTTTGAGATCTTGTCCTGCCCCATCCCCCCATTCCTGGTTCGGACATTGAGGAATGACCGATCTCTGACATTGTCATCTTCGGCAGGTACTGCAGTTCCTCTTTGAGATCCGAGTGGTCTAAACAAGAGAAAGTCGAGCCCGAGGAACAACTACTATCGCTAAAATGGGACGAAGTTGGACTGATCGTCCCCTCTCCAACATCTCTTATGTCAACATTGTTGTGTGTGGTGAGTGATGGGCGGGAGGTCGACTGTGAGGGGAAAAGAAGGTGCGATTTCGGCCCGAGATAAAGACCATTCGGTGTCCCAGTTCCAAGTCCAGCCCGTACCTACATTGCATCACGAATCTCCTATTCATAGTGATTGCGCGGAAGAAAGAGGTGGTTTGTGAAATGTCCCACCCTGTCTTGCTGTAGTGTTCGCGCTGGAGAGAGATGGAGAGATAAGAATCTTCCTTCCAATCACTTATCCTGCAGAGCAGCTATATGTGCTTCATCATTGCAACGCTTCCAAGCAGAGCTGGGCTTGGTCCGGCCCGGAGTGTGTCGTGAGAAACGGGAGCCTCAAGATTCGGAAAAAAGAAGAGAGACAAAAAAACAAAATTGACTCGTTTGGAGAGACAGAAACAGTTTCACATGTGCCCTCGCTTCCAGCAATTCCCCTCCTTCCTCCCTTCCTCTTCTCTTCCTCAACTGTTTCGCTGAGAAGGGAAGGGAGACAGGAACGGGCAAGAACGGCAAAGCGTAGTGAGTGGGTGGCGTGTGATGCCAAAAAAAAATCGGTCCCCGATGCATAATTTCATTCCAAATTGATGCCTCAAAACAACGTAGATAAGATGCAAATGCAATCGCGCACTCTACCAAAAACACTCCCAAGTGAGACACTGATATATGCCGATCTCCCCCTCCCAAAGGTCCATTCTGACTCCTTATCCTTACACATCTCTTGTAGCTTCTCCAACTCCAGACGTCCGCGAACGAAGAGAGGAGAATCACAAGGCTAGTTGTGGTGGAGCTGGCTTTTATCCATCATCTCTCAAGATCGGGGTGCCACATCCAGATCCCGTGTCAACCCCGGGCAAATGAGTTTTGCCATTTTTGACAGCTCGGTTAAATTCACACTTTGCACACTCTGTGAGAGAAGAAAAGGGATATATATATCCTCATCACCACCCGAGTAAGATGCTAAGCTGTGAGTTCAGCTAACCCCTCAGTCAACCTCTTCACCACCAACTCTTGCAACCCTAACTTCACCCTCACTGTATGAAACAGTCGTTTTTCTAGCGCAACCAGTGTCGACCACCCTTCTTTGTGCTCCATAAACACCTGAGCTAATGACCTCCCAAGCAAGTCATTCTCCCGCGCATCGGCAGAAGCACCAAGATGAGCATAAGCAATCTTGGTGTAGGTAGTCAGAGCAGCGAATTGAGCGATTTCTTTGCGTCTCATACGCATTTTGGATTCGGCTTTTTGACGGTTTTTCCTCATCTCTTTTGTTTCGCCCGCTACGACAACACCGCTGGTGGACCAGGTAGGTTCGCTGTCAGCCATCATCCGTGAGTCCAGCCCTAGTGGATCGGCGTGTTCTTGAAGCTGAAGCTGGCCGAGCTCGGAGGCTAGAGCTTGGTCGTGTAGGGAAGCAGGGTCAGAGAACTGACGACGACAGTGCTTGTACGCGCCTTGCAGGGAAGTGACTACTTCGTTGAGAACGTTGCGTTGGAGCTTCGTTCGGTGATGGTGGAGTGCGGTCTTGGCTTTGACCATGGTGCCGTCTGCGTTGACATCTTCGGAATCACCATCAAAGGTGGTCTGGGCACCGGTGAAGTTAGCTCGAGCGGGTGTACACGGTAGAGAAAAAGTAGAGCTCGTAGGTGTACACAACCCAAGCGAGAGCTCAGAGTACGTCAGAGAAAGCTCAGCGTCCAAAGCAGCGGTATCGCTGCCACCGACTAGCAAGTCTTGGGCGCCAAACAGACCAGCAAGAGCGCTTCTCTGCGCACCTCCCACTTTGACCCTTGATGCATGCGAGGCCATCCTCCTTTCCTTCAGGCTTGCTGCCTCCACAGAATCTTGAGCAAACAACGCAGACAATGCAGGAGCATTTGGTCGCAAACGTCGACATGGCATAGAGCTGAAGTTCTTTGTCGAGCCCATCCTTGGCGTTGAAGGAACTGATGCCTGCTGCCCACTGGGCGTCTGAGGTCGGCTGACACCCATCACACGTACTCGATCCACCAAGCTCGAGGGCAAGCCAGAAAGACTGCCAACAGTGAGCGAGCGTCGACGAGAGCCGGATGCATCAGCATCGGATGCTCGATGAGCAGAAAGTGCTGTAGGGCTGGTGAAGAAGCTCTGCGAGGTGCTCGAAGCTGTCGACGCAATCGAAGCGTTTCTGTAGGGCTGAAACCGCGTGCCGGTGGCAGTGGTCACTGGTGGTGTCCATGTGTTCGTGTTGACAAGCTCGGACCAATCACCCAACATAGCCGTGTTCTGTCGCTGCTGATGTTGGCCCAACAGACCACTCGAGGGCTCATAGAGCATCTCGCTGGGCAGAACTTGTGGATTAAGCCAGCCAGGAGCAGGTACAGCGACGTGCATAGGCATCGGCAGCGAAGCACGCGTCAGCGAGGTTGAGCAGGCACAGCTACCCGATGGCTGCAAGTTCGGAGTATGAGTGCTTTGACTAAGTGCTTGAGGGAATGCGGTCAAGTCGAAAGCACTCGAAAGTCCTTGCGAAGCCATCGACACCGCTTCGGTGCAGTCATGCTGCTCAGTCTGCGAACCGAATCGTTTCATGATGGGCTGGACGCTGGGTTCAAACTCCAACATGGCAAGATTCGTTGGGGTAGCCGGTACCGACGGTGTCGATCCAACCGAAGAGCACGCCTGCGCAGACATGACCACTCCTGCAGATGCGGAAGAAAAGCTGGAGTTGTCAGCCCTTACACTCGATGGCGAGTGCACCAAACCAGGTGTCGGCAGAGAGTCTTGCCTCTCGACCATAGACGTCACTGGAGAGTCGGTGCCGCAAGCAAAAAGCGCAGCATTCGTGGCTTGCATGTCAAGGTCGATGGCCATACCCACCGGTGAGCCATCGATGTCAACAAATGCCGAGGCACCCCATAGCCCATCTAGGGTTTCGTTCCGTGGCAACCAAGCAGAGATGAGCGAGTCATTGTTGTTATCGAGTGCTTTGTAGCTCGCCGAAGGAGCTTGATGGACGTTCTCAAGTTGAAGAGCTGAGCTCGATGCGAATGATGTGCTGGTTGCGGTTTCGGCGTAAGGGAAGCCGTTGTTAAGACGAATTATTGTCGTCGCACCTGGCGCGGCAAATCCTTGGCGCGTCGACCACATCCATTCGCCTCCGCCAATTGCATTACTGTGATTTGCAGAAATATGATGTTGTTGTGGTAGTGATTGTGATTGTGGTTGTGATGTTGCCGTTGATGACTGCAAACCGCTGCCGCACTGGCAAACGTGTGTGCACATATTGAAGTGCTGAATTTGGCTTTGTGGACTTGCTTGCCGTGATACCGTGATGTCGTTGTAGCCGATTGGTGTGAAACACGGAACGGTCTTGGTATGCAACAAAGGGAACTGTGAAACTTGGGAGGCGGTAACTTGCTACAACAAAGGGAGGCAACCTCTTTATGTATGGCGGCATGTCAGCTTCTAGCCGAACCAAGCCAAGGCAGCTTAGCGAGCAGTCGCCTAATCCCACGAGGCAAACAGGCAGTTCAGCACCCTGAGCTCGCTTCCCTTCCCTTCCGATACTCGTTCAATGCTCCATCGGTAGCCATTGGCTTGGGAGCAAAAGACTGGTCAATCGCATCAGAAGCGAGACAAAAAACTTCATGGGAAGAGGGTGTGGCATTCCTGCTATGCAAAATTATGCCAAGGTATGCTAAGCGCCTCTGATGTTCTCGAGCAGAGGTGTCAAAATGCGGAGGAGAAACCAGCCGAGACGTTGGACTGCAAGTAAGCTGCACAGCTGCAGTGCAAGTCCGACCCTTAGTCTGCGTGCAACTGAGATCGCCTGAAAGCTAAGTTTGAACAGTCAGACAAAAAGGCAAGGCGAGCGGGTAACAAGTCAAACCAATAGGTCGGAGCAAAAGAGCAGCTGCCACATGAATGCAGAATCGACAGTGCATGTTCGTTGGACATTCAAGGCCGTCGATCGACGAGCAAACAAGGTTGGAAGGGCAAGGACGAAGGGCAATTGCTACTTGCGGCGATTTCCTGTTTTGCAAATTGGCTTGGCCGGAAGGCTCAGCTGACGAAGAGGAAAGGCAAAATGAGGTGCGTGGCGTCCTTCGCTGTAGTTAGCTCTCGAATTGCAGCGTCTGAACAAGCCCTAGAGCAAAGGAAACAGGAAGAGTCGAGTTCTAGAGAGCTGTAAAGTTCAGATCCAGCTAAGTTCAGTTAGGGATGAGACGCAAGCCCAGCTGGCAAAAGCATGAATGCGTATTATGGCTCCATGCAGCGGTCGAAGGAGCCTGTTTCCATGCGCAGCTAGTCTGGGACCAGCTGCCTGGAAGGAGCAGGAATAGCAGAAGCGAAGAAGAAGCGGCAACAGACGGTCGTTCACCACATCATCAAATTGAACGTCAGCGTCGATCATTTTTTATATATATTAAAATTGCGCCCTTTTTCGGTAATTCTTTGCTCGTGGCCTCAGACGAAGGTCTGAAACTCCATGTCTGCTCGGTGTCATGTCATCACTTTGTCCCTGATCTACACCACACCTTGCTCGTGGCTTCTTCAGTTGCGAAGCTGTCTACTGCAGTACAGTGTCGATCTATCCCCTGTATTTGCCGCTTTTGGAAAGACTTGGCACACAATCTAAAAATGCCGTTCCATGCTCTGAATGTCTCACCTCTGAGTTCTGAGCATATCCCATCCGCCCTTTTTGCCTCGTGCTTGCAATGGGAAGGAAGCAGCCGCCGGATTATGTCCCCCCCAGAACTCAGCATCATCAATTTTGTGGTTGCAATATGTGCGCCACTTGTTAATTGCTGTGGCTTGAGCGGATGAGAGCGGTGCTAGTACCCAGCAACCGATGTCTTTCTTTCTCCTTGTGGATGCTATATGCAGAACAAAAGACAAAAGCGTAGCGTCATCCATGTGCTCAGCCCCTTGTTGGCTCACACGCTCAAGCGCATGTGGTCCCAACTCAGACCAAGCTAGTGCAAGCACGCAGTCAACATCCAATCCCAGCTCGCACCCGCGTTCAATCAGCTATATTCTTCCGCAACGTGCTGCCTCGAAACCTGATTGGTGAAGCGAAAAGATGTATGGCGATGCGGTACGAATCTGCAGGCGCCAAGATGTCGGAAACAACGGCCACTTCCGGAATCAATCTAAGCAGAGAAGCCAAGCTTGTCGAATGGTACATCATTGAGCCCGGACGCTCGCGAAGCGTGAGAAGCAGGAAGAGAATTGGGGAAGGGGGTTGAAGAAGAGCTTACCAGAAAGCAAGTGACGATCGCATGCGCATGAAAAAGGAAAGAGCGCTTCGCTTGGCATTGTATCGCATCGAGTTGCATCTCCTAACCGTGTGGGGCCGAACTAGTTCCGAAGGACGCAACTCAAGTGAGATCCAACGTGAAGCTTGCTGCTGATCGAACGCATGAAGCTCCGCTGCACGACCTCTCGATCACTTTCAGGCCAGCTCATCCAGCCTAACAAAAACTTTTTGGACCGGCCCTACACACGACACTTCACTAAGCTGATCACCTTCACCGAAACTTCATACCACTCTTTTACGTTGCTCGAGCTAATCACTGTTCTCCCTAATGTACCCAATTTCGAGTGGTCGATGGAGAAGCTGTAATGCCATCCCACAGCGCGGACAGCGAAAGAGGTAAGGCGACGAAGCAAGATCTCACAAGAAGCTTCTGGAAGCACACCGCCGCTGCAATCTGAGTTGAGTTGAATCCACACACCGCACGCACCGATTCGTTCAAAGCGCCGACACACAGCGATACAGTAAGACCTCGCTGAACGAAAATAAGTCAGTTTCAGTCAGAAAAAGCTCTTGTTCTTGGTGATGGCTTCTCACCTTGTCGGAGTTTCTATTGCTGTGCATGATTCCCTGTTCACCAGTCAAAATGATTGTGGGAATGAGGAGAGACAAAACAGCATGAGGCTTCTTATTGTTGCAGCTTACGGGCCGAAGATCG
This sequence comes from Ustilago cynodontis, assembly GCA_928865425.1. NCBI lineage: Eukaryota > Fungi > Basidiomycota > Ustilaginomycetes > Ustilaginales > Ustilaginaceae > Ustilago > Ustilago cynodontis. The sequence goes on along the minus strand of CAKMXY010000022.1, from coordinate 420,729 downwards.
GAAGATGGGGGAGAACAATGGCGTTAGTTGAGTGTCTCGTTGCTGAATCTCAACCCTACCATTGTTCCATTCGTAATGTTGTGCTGTCGAAGAACTTGAACCGTTCTTGGCCCCTCCCTGCCTGAGCAGCCGGCCGAACTCATTTCCAAGACTCACCAACACCCACAGTTGCACAGCACATACTTCCTAGCGTTCCCAAACCGAATTCGGTGCTGTTCTTAACAGCGAGGCACTAGTGAGCGAAGAGAAACCCAAGGGCTTCTCTCGGCTAAGGATAGAACGAGAGATTGACGTGGTTACGGAGCGGACCCCCACTTCCGTACCGCAGCTAAGATAGAATCGACAGGCAATCGCCTTAAGGTAAAGCTCGTGGACAAAGTGAGTGAGCAACCCGATCAAGTCCAAATTACTCTCCAAGGAAGGGGGATTGGCAATTCCGTGGGGAATCAATATTGCATCATCAATATCTTCTACCGCCGTTTCGGTGTCTGCTCTTTGCCTCGCTCCTCCTTTGAAGCGCTTCATAACCCGATACCCTATGCTGCCACTATGAATGTCACTCTGGAAAATTGTCCGCCGATCGACAGGGTTCCGCTGCTTTCGTCTACACTCACCTTGAGCGCTCCGAACTTTGTGTGAAGTGAGGCAGAGATGGAAGTCTGGAATCCCTTCGGATTTTGGCGCCCCCTATTTTTGCGCTGGAGATCTCATCTTCTTCCCGTGAAGTCGCAGACAATGGACGGCGTCTGAAAGAATGACTACAACAGTGGGACGGCTTCTGAATGTTCCTCCTGCCTTTGGCCTCGTGAACTCCACGCTAGCGTCATGACATGAGACCGCGGGGGAGTCAGATATTGAAATGGTGGACGGGTCCGTCTGTCCCCCTTAATCGCGCTCTTATCGGCGATCCGTCGGACAAGCTGAAGATCAGGCGTTCGCAAAGTCATTCCGATGGATCATACTCTCAGGAGTAAGTGTGCTCAGTGAAGATGGTGATCCGTAATCGCCACATCCAATTCCCCACTTCCCTTTCCTTACTATACAGTACTGTACACTCTCCAACACTCTCTCGAATCGCTAACCACCATAGCAATCCAGCTCTCCCCCCCAAATGAGCGTAATCAACACCATCACCATAGCATGCTAGACCGCGGAATACCGTTGACCAAAGTGGCTTGAAACTATGACCCAAAACACTGGTTTCTCACACAAAATTCCCAACTCCGCTCCACGCGGTTCATACAGTCTAAACTCTGCTTTTTCTTTTTTGCCAAGGCTTCGGAACTCGATTCCCATGATGCGTGGTGATGAGATTCGACGATCGAACCCCTCCTCTTTCTCCATTGAAGAAAAAAAAGGGAGGGAAGAGTGGGAGGGATGAGTGTACAACTCTAACAAGTTCGCCTAGAGGGAAGGGGAGGAGATTTATGTCGGTAATGACCGTTTTGGTTTTCTTTACGTTGGATATTTTTCCAGCTTTTCTCATTTGTTTAGCGCGCGGTGTGACTCAATGTTGCTTTGTCTTTCTGCTGGAGCAGCTTGCAACTTCAAAGGCTACTAGCAATTGAGTGCAGTGACAGTAAGTGAGAGCAAGACGAACTGCAAAGCATCCTACAGAAACAGTGAGGCAGAACGTGATGATACTGTAAATCGATCACTTTTTTTCGATTTTGGCGGATATTTCAGAAAAAGGCAAAGAAAATCCCGCCATGAGAAGATTGAAAAGTAAAAAGTCGTGACGAGATTCGCTTCAAGCTGCGCTTGTATCGGTCCCATGTGATATCGTTCGCTTCAAATGTGGGGCTCGTGTTTGTCATTCGCTCGAGCTCAGATTTGAGTTGTGCGACTACGGTTCAAGCTAATTGCTGAATGGGACTTGAGCTGGAGTGGAAGAGTTACAGGTGACAGCTGAGAGCGACTGGGGGGGGTGAAGGTTCGCTTCAACTGGCGCTTAACATCTGTCTCGCTTCATGATCAAGCCGTGCAAGTCCGCACTATGTCTGCACCGCACCACAAGACCCAGACAGGCACATCTTCCAAGCGTTACACTTCCATTACACGATCCCTCTACAAACATCCTCCCTGGCAAGGGTGGCAAAAAGTACTTAAACCTCAACAAAAGCCCTAGCCAACCTCGCCTGCTTCCCTTCAATACTCACCTCAACTCCAGCACCAATAAACGCCAATTGACCTTTCTTCAATCCCAATCCCCCCTCCTCCTTTCCTTCCTCCCTCACTTTCACCTCACCCTCTAGCACCAGTAGAATACTCGGTCCGTCCACCGCGCCATTCCTTAGCTTACCCTCAACTTCCATCGTCACAACGCTGAACTCTTCAATCGGAGGATCGTACAAAAACGCCTTTCCCTTTCCCTCTACCACCTTTGCTTTGCTCCACTGTACTGGTTCCAGTCTCCCCCGGTCGGAGCCAGATTGATAAGTACACATGGAGATCAAAGTCTCTGTATCCCGTAATTTCGGTGTGAGTCCAGCTCGAACTACGTTATCTGAACTCGCCATGCACTCCAGAATCTCCCCTTCGAGATAAGCATGTGGTTCGTTAGCCTGTAAAAAGAGCGCTTGGCCAGGTTGAAGGGTGGAAATGTTAAGCAAGAAGGTGCAGAAAATCCCCACATCTCCCGGGAACTCTTCCGCCAACTTCAACACCAACTTTCTTTCCTCCTCACCAATACCATCTGCTTGACCCGAAGCATACCGTTGAGAAAGTTGAGCTGCAAGAGGTTCGTATTTGGATGCGGGAGAGTTCATAAGATTGCCAAAGATCGTCTTGAGAACATTTTTGATCTCTACCTCTTCCCTAAGACCTTGCGCATGATGAAATTCGGTAGTGGAAAGTTGAACAAGTTCCGCAAACTCCGGAACAGCCTTGATGAAACCAACGATTTCTTGGAGTGGTCTGAAACCACAAAATCCCCGAAACGCAGTTAACGCAATCGCCATCTCAGGTTTATGATTAGGATCTTTATAAACATCCGGTCTCTGCTGATGCAGTTTCTTGCCCAAAGCCTTATCTGGGTGAGCTTGAATACTGAGTGCCTTGCCCACACTCAACACCTTGAACAGGAACGGAAGACATCCGGCTTTCTCGTCGCTGAACTTCTCAATCACGTTCTTGCCGATGAGTTCTGGATGTTTAGCCAAATACTCGGACAAAGCTTCATTACCATTTCCTTGCGTGCCGATAACTTTGGAAGGAAGAGAAGGATGTGTTCCCATCCACAATTCTGCATACGGCTTGCCATCTTGTGCCTTGAAATCCAACTCCTGAGTGGCAGCAGCGAACTCTGCAACCCTACAATCACCTTTAATCCCCCAATCGTAACTCTGCACCCCTGGAATAAGCTGAAACACTTTTGCTGTCATCTTGATGTTTAGGTGTTGCGTAATCGTGTCTAGTCGAGAATTTGCCATCGAACGCAAGCCAGATTCGAGCGATGTAGATCTGCCACCGAACGAGGATGACAAGGAAAACGAATCCGAGAACAAGAAGATGGTGAAAGAGAAGAAAGCAAGCTAAAACCGTTAGTGCGCCTCCACGTATGAAAAACCTGGGATGAAGGCGCGTGCACAGGGTCGGGAAATTCGCCGACCAATGCCGAGCAACCTTTCACTGTGCAGAAAAAGAGCACCGGTCTACTTCAGACACCGCATCCCGAACGCTCCGAGCTGCATCTTCCAACAGCCTCTTCAGTTTTTTTCACACCATCGATGGCCTTCTTCGACCTTCATGTCGAGCTCGTGTTAGCTCTTGCATGGATCACAAAGCCCGTGCGGCGTTCAGAGGATGGAGACTCGTGCCATTGCAAAAGAACGAGAAAGCTGAAATGCTGAGTGCGGAATGCTTCAATCCACGTGCCTGTCATGTTGCGGCGATCATCATAGTCACCGACAAACAGCCCATCACCCACCACCATGATCACCTCCTCTGAGAACTAAGCCGAGAACTCGAAGGCGCCATATCACCATATCGCTGCGGAGGATGTCTCTGCCTCGTAGGAGTCGTTCTCCTCCCCCCCCGTCTGCTGCTCTTCAAGCGACGAGGAAACTCCTCCCTCACTCTCACCCGTTCCTGATGTCGCTCGTGTAGCCCTACTCCTTGTCTGCCTTCCCTCGCTCTGCCCCTCATCGCTACCTTCCACCCTCACATCTGACCCATCTTCACTCTCCAGCCTTCCAGGGAGAGGAATGTCGACCACAGGCTCCATCTCTGCATCAACCGCCGCCGGCATCCTAGCCCTCACCGGCCTGACCCTTGCTCGAGAAGTTCCATCAAACTTGACCTCAGTCTTGCGCGTTTCCAAGAACCTTTCCCCTTCTTCATTCTCGATGATCTGAACCTCTTCTTTTTCTTCCACCACCCTAGAACCACGCCCACCTGGAGTGCGGAACATCTTCCCATCCAGCCGTTCTTGGTGCTCGGTATACTGCTGCACCCATCCGCAACGCATGGCAAGGTAGAATGACATCGTAGCACTGCCTCCAAGTAGAGGCGAGATGATCAGAAGTGCAAGCACAGCGCGCGCTTGAGTCTCGATGAGCTTTCGATCTTGTTCCAGCAGTCGAATCGTTGAGTGGGATGCCTTGTCATGCTTCTCGTCAGGATGTTCGGAATCATCATCCCCATGGTGTCCATGCAGATAAGCACTTGGAGCCGCAACGGCAGCCTTCCAGATCCAGACCCCGCTTTCGAGAAGCACAAATAGCGTCGCACTGAGCGCGACACAGACATGGTCTGAGCTGATAGAACTCTGTGCCGGATGTCTGAGAAACGTCGTGGGGAAGAGCAGCGTCACCGTCTGCCAAGCTCGTTGAAGAACTGTAGCGCTTCTGTTCGTCTCTCTGAAGCAGGCCAGCGTCAACCAGAGTCGCAACACAACACTGACAACCCCGAGACTGAGATACATCATCTTGACATCCTGCCACAGCGGCAACTTGCTATCACTACGACCCATCATCTTGGCCAGAATCTGTCGGGTTGTGAGCCAGGGCGTATCCCGTGGGAACGGCTCTTCTTCGTCTTCCTCCTCCTCCTCCTCCATTTCTCTCGTGGCTTGAGACCGAGACAAAAGACGACGACGGGCCAGGTAGTCGACCGGCGTCGAATGATACTTGCTCGGATAAAGCGAAATCAACAACGGGAAAAGATGCATAACCATCACCTTGCCAAAGCTGTTCGGATGCTGCAACACCGACGATAAGCCCGCGATTACGAAAAGTGACATCCCGAACCTCTCTGGAACGACTCTCTCCAACATCATTCCGACCTTGTCCATAAACGTAGGCCTCGGCGGTAACGGCGTCTTCTTGACTATGTAGCTCGTTTTGAAGGTGACAACATTGGGCACGTCAGGATCGGGAGAGTGACTCGGAGTGGGTGGGAGCGATGAGGCGGGCCTTGGTGGAGATGGAGACCGAGATTCGAGGCGTTGAATGTCGCACGTTCTCATGGCTACCTTGTATCCTGGCCGATAACCTGCATGACGATCACCCTCCGAGCCAGATTCCGATGCTGAATCGGACGAACAAGTATCGGGTCCGTAGGGGTTGTACACTTTATAAGGCTGGATGACGCGATGTTTGGGCTTGGTGATCTGGTCAGAACGAGTCTCGATTAGATCTTTGGTATCGAGTCGATAGATAACGCCAAGGTTGAAAAGGTTGAAAGCAAAGCTAATAGCTACCAACTGACCTAGCGCCATGACAGTCCAGACATGCGGCATTCGAATGCGCTCGGCCTCATGTCGCAGGAACAAGGCCCAAGCTGCGACAGTGATGATGCAGATCTCGCTACTCCACCACCATGAAGTGTTGTCCTTGATGACCTCCATCCAAGCTTGTCTGAACAGGCTGAGCGAAGCAAGCCATTGAGAGATGCGCAAAACACGCAAGTGTAGTGCTGGCACGATCAAATCCAACCGCTTCAAGCTGAAGGGAGGAGGAGGAGGCGGAAGAGGATACGAAGTGAGATGGCATCGCTCCAGATAGGCTAGATAGGAATGTCGCAAGAAAGCCAGCATATAGTACCAAGTCGATCCAAGGCTGACGATCGCAAGCAGCGCCACGATGCATTTGGCACGAATGGCATTGGCTTTGAAAGCCCAGGTGGCTAGTCGGATGAGAGCATCGGCAACCGGTGTATCCGTGTGGACGTTGTTGCGTTTCTTTTTGTGTCGGAAAAGTGATTCGTGGGCTTGCATCACGTCTGATTCTGCCTCGGAGAGCTGCTCGACCATGCCGATCTCGCCTGATTCGGATGGGGTCAATTTGAGCTGGCGATATCGCTTGGTTGCGATGCGAATGACCCTGGAGACGAGGTAGAGGTTGATGAGAAGGTAGCTGACGAGGATGAGGAAGTTGGGTTCGAAGACCGAGTTGAAGAGAGAAAAGAGGCCAGGATCGTGAGGCGACATGGTGGCGGTCATGTTGACCGATGGCGTCGAGGGGACCGTTGCCTCGCTCCGACCAGTCTGATGTGAGCTCATGATGGTTGTGGTATAGCAAAAGTCTGAATCAAGATTCGGCCTTTCATCTGTGCTTCTCGAGTATGCAATAGTTGCTTTGCTCTGAGTTTGGCCATCGGAGAGAGAGAGAGAGAGGAAAGTCTGTTGCTGAGTCGCAGCTGAAGTGCCTGTTGAATGTATTCACTGCCGAGCCTTGCGTATGGAGAGCTGCGCTGCGATGTCGTGACTGACAGAAGGTTTGAGGTCAAGAGAGCTTGTAGCTTTCTTGCTTGCTTGCTTGCTTGCTTGCTTGCTGCTGCTGCTGCGCTCGGGCTTACTCAGCCTGGTCTTCGGGAAGGGCCCGAAATGCTAACGCACGGTACAGATGCTTCGGAATCGATCCGAAGGCAGCAAAGCCAGAGATGCGACTTGCTGCTTGAGCTGTAACTAAACTAAAGGCCGTGAGAAGGAATCGTCATGTCAGGAAAGGAGGTCAAAGCGGGGAGGCACAACTTGAGTTGTCATAGGACCCTGAATTCCAGTAGGGGGTTTGTTGGAATATACGGTCACCTGCTATGTTGAATTGTTAGCTAGCATCGATGCCACAGGCATCGGTACGGACCCTTGCTGCTTTGGTAAAAAAGGGATAACACCTAAAGGTTACCACTGCACATTCCCGGATCTCGGGAGCCAATGCATACAGTGAGGTCCATAACTCTAATGCATCAAGCACACACATTGGAAGGGATGTGCTATCCTGCCAACCATTGATCTATATCCAACTGTCGATATGACCCAATCAACATGTGCCTGCAATGGTTGGCCCAGCAAGCGACACTCCATGGTACTAGGGACCTTCCCTATGCCTGTCATCATGATCATGACATAGGGATAGTAAACACCACAATGTCTCTCACACTAGGGCATCACTGATCCCATGTGGACATCTACACCTGGTACCCGTCTCACACAATAGTCATAACAGTGAACAGTAGTCCACACAATGTGTATATATAGTGGTACACTTTGAGTACCCCATTGATGACATGATAATCAAACAACTATTAACTCCTCCATATCATACCATCTGCTCATTACTCTTACCAATCTCTCACAACTTTGTTTACTCTGTACCAACACTGCAAGTCTCCCCTTTGTAACTGCTGACTACACTTAATTGTCCACCTTTGGCAAGGAGTGTACCTAGTCTGACATAACAACAGCACTAGCTCTACAAGCCACTCTACCATTGTGGGACCTCTAGCAAACTTGCTACTTGCTTTTAGTCCACTGACCAAGCCTAGTCCTTTTCAACCTGGCTGCCTGCCACTGACAGTAGCTCCCTTGGCAATGCCAACTTCCAATAGGGTTTCAGTTTTTGTTGAGTTTTCAAAAAGTTGAATATTCAGGTCGGGGTCCGAGATTTTGAATATTCAACTTTTCAAATCCCCAGCCAAAAGTTGAGTTTTTGACCAAGTTGAATATGTGGCCAAAAACTCAGCCATGCGACCATGGATTATTTGGGAGTTGAATATTCAATGCTTGTGAGTCATGTGAAGACTGCATGTGATCTGCACATGTGCAAAGCCTCCACTTTCTTCCTGCATGGTTTGTGTGTGACAGTAAAGGTGTGCTCTCTTCCTGTCCACCATCTTTCTACACCCCTCCACACTGTTACACTATGGAAATGGCAGACAAAGCCACCTGAACCACTTCCGATGCTGGCCGTGAGGCCTCTGTGTCTTAGATGGCCTCAGAGCACAACTTTTTAGCACCAACTCCACAGTTTCTTCATTCCAACTCTCAAGCATCTACTCAGCCTTTCGACCCTCTCACTTCCTCTGCACAGATTGTGCCAAACATGGCTGAGTCATCAACATACCAGTGTTCTCAGCCAACTTCTGGTCAATCCACTTTGTCTGTTGCATTCACCACCACCTCTTCTGCTCCTAGACAACCATCCTACAACCTAAGAGGCTGGTCCTCTCTTTCTCATTCAGTTAGAACTCCCTCTTCTCCTTGTCCACCCTCATCTCAGCCATCCACCTCATCTTCCCGCTCAAAAGAAACAAGAGGATATCACAACTGGACCAATGACAACATGGCTAGGCTAGTGGACATCATTGCCTCAAACAAACTCTATCATCGGACCCTTTTGCCAGGCAGGTTGAGTGTGGAGGAGGAAAAAGGAATGAAGACAAGCAAAGAGACCGTTGTTGGCCTTGTTTTCAAAGATCTGTTTCCCAAAGATACTAATGCAAAGGGTGGTGGCCACAAAATCAAGACTAAGCTTTGAACTCTCTTAGCCAAGTACAATGAGCTGAAGAAGTCAATTGGTCAGACTGGTTCTGGCATTCTACTTCGCAATATGACTCCTGATCACTTGGTAAGTTGACTCCATTACATTGCTCTGTCCTTCTATCTACTTATAGCTAACATTGCTCTACATTGCTTATCTTGTTCATTCTTTGTATTGTCACACTGGACTATATCACTCATCATGCTGTGCAAGATGCTTACCCTTGGTTCGAGCAGTTTCACAAACTCATGTCCAGCCGCCAGACCACTGGTCCTATTTGTCTTATCACCAGCTCTTCTTACAACATTCCCACTTCTCAGACAGCCTCTCAGACCACCTGCAACCAGTCTCAGACCAAAGGTGAGGCCATGGACAAGTCCAATGATGATGCATACCCTCAGCAGTGCTCCATTCTCAATATGGACACTATAGCAGCCAACTCGCAAACCAATCCCTTGACTACCCATGTCATTTCTTCATCTTTGTTTGCCACCAATGCCTCTCTCACCACCACCACCCCCAGCACTCCTTCCAACAGCACTCCAAGCAATCCATTAATTGCCAGCACATCTGCCTTCAATACTCCTCTCAATACTCCTTCTTGTTGAAGCACCAGTGCTGCATTTGGTCCCAAAGCAGATGTCGATGGAGACAGTGAGATGTTGCAGGATGTTTCAACCTCCAACACTCCTAGGAAGACTCGCACCTCCCCTTCAAAAGGTAAAGCTCAAGATCTCTCTGAAATCATCAGAGCTTGCACCACTGAGAGTCTCCAAGCTCACCTCAAGGTCGAAGAGGAGTGAACTAAGTGAGAGCAGATGTGCATTCAGTTCCAGCATGAGGAGAGCAAAAGGAATGAGAGGCTTCAATGTGAGGAGAGAGAGAGACAGGAGAGAGATTGGGCTGAAGAATGTCATTTCATGCTTCAAATGCTTCAGGCAGTTACCTGTTCCCAGTTGTCACAGCCTACCCAGCAGCCTGACTTCAACTTTGAAGCAATGCTTGCCAATAACCCTAATAAAGAGAACAAGCACCATGAGTAATCTTGGAGCTTGGTTCACCAATGTTCTCATCTTTGTTGTCATTGTCTTTGTAGTTTCTGGTCTCATAGTCATTGCTTCCCAATCCTGTACCCCTACTATACCACTAGCTCTGTAATCCTAGTGTACTTTGCATGCAATCTCAACATCATGTTCTATTCATACTTGACTGCTTGTATTGCAATGAACAGCATGTATGACTGTGACTAGTGTGGAGAGTATACAAAACGCTGTGTGCAGAGACCCTGAACCAAGTTCCATGAAAAAACATGTCTTCTTGTCTCTTTTGGACTCAGCTTTTCGGAGTTGTTGCGCACACCACCCTTCTGACTTTCACCATACTCCTAGCCCCTCTCGCAATCATATACCACACACACATCACTACCATGGTTTGCAGCTCTCAGAAGCAGCTCCTTCTCGACAACATCGAAACAGCAATCATTGGTGCACTTGTGGCTGAGTCTAAACTCAATCTAGAGTTTATGGGTGATGCTAACTCATGGCATCCAGATGAAGACATAGATGCCAGTGATGACGATGATCTCAGCCATGCAGTATCCAACATGCTCATTGCAACTCACAGTATAATCAGCTCAGAACGATACACAGTAGCATGACAACAGATGGGTCATTGAAATCAACAGCTAATCAACAGTCTGGAGCACTATGCTTCCACAAATTGGAAAATGTATAAAGGCCTTGTCCATATGCCACCTGAGGCATTTACTGCCCTCACTCAATGACTCAGCACCACAAATGCCTTTCAAAATGCTCACAATCTTTGGCATGTACAGCAACAAGTAGTGGTTGGACTCTATTGCTTGGGTCAGTCAGGAAATGGAGGAGGGGTAAGAGATATTGCATTTGCATGTGGATGTAGTTGGGGTTCAGTGCATGCTTGGACACAGAAGACAATTGAGGGTCTTTTTGAGTTGAATCAGGAGGTGGTTACATTCACTACCAAGGATGAACAGGAGAAGGCATTGGCATGGGTTGCAAATAAGGTCAAAGTTGAAGAATGGGGTAGAGGATGGCTTGTGGCCAATGGTACACACATTAATCTTCCATGGAAGCCTGCTCTCAATGCCCATGAGCACTACTCTTATAAGGGAGACTACTCATTCAATGTTGTACTTGTCTTTCTACCACACTTGCTGCAAATCATTGAATCAGTTTTTGGACACCCTGGATCATTGCACAACTCTTGTGTTTGGGCTTTAGGAAGTGGTATTGTTGCTAAGCCTCAGTTACACTTGGATGAGGGAGAGTTTGTCTGGGTTGATGCAGGGTTTGGTTACTCAGGATACACCATTGGACCATTCAGCAACACCCTTGCTTCGAAGAGCCAAGATATTTGCTTCTTCAACTATATGCTCTCTTGCATTTGCATTAGGGCAGAGCATGGAATTGTGTACTTAAAGAATCAGTTCCAATGTCTAATGGGTTATTGAGGCAATCTTTACAGGGAGGAGGATCACGAGAAGGCAGCCTTGGCCATTCAAGCATGTATCATTGCTCATACATTTGCAAGTCGATATGATCATCCAGACAATGTTGCAGCATATTTATCAGAGACATTTGCAGAGCAGGAAGTAGCCAATGCAGTATCAGAGCTCACAGCATATGAGCAAGCCACCGAAGATGCTAGGATTGCTCAATGTGACAACCAGCAGCGCTATGGACAGGCATTTGCAGCTGCTACACAGGGGATGTCTCAGTACCAGGTCAACAAGCACAGGATTGACTCTGCCCTCAATCTTAGAGAGGAAATGGTAAGTGCTCTCTTCACTTCCCATGGCCAACCATTTGAAGATACAACAGTGGAGTCAAGAAGAGCAGGAATGACCACAGGCGGCCACACTGAGTCTCAAGAGAGACAAGCAAGGCAGAACAATGCATGGCAAAGACAGTGACAAGACCACCCAGCAATGTAACCCTTTCCCTGCTGCATTTGGTTGCAATCTAAATACATTTGTGTTCTCACACATCAAAGCACTTGGAACACAGAAAAATCGGCTGCACTGACATTGTGTATGATCAATGTCTTGACTCACTTCCAATTTTGCCCCTTGAATCCACACAGGCACCAATGTCATTGGCACCAAGTCCATTGAGGAGTTCATTGCCAAGCTCAAGTGCCCCCATAAGATGATCCTCCTTGTCAAGGCCAGTCCTGCCATTGATGCTTTCATTGAGCAGCTCATGCCCCACCTGGAGCAGGGTGATATCATCATCAACGGTGGTAACTTGCACTACCCTGACTCTATCCACCATGCCAAGGAGCTCGAGGGCAAGGGTCTCCTCTTCATTGGCTCCGGTGTCTCCAGTGGTGAGGAGGGTGCTCATCACGGTCCTTCGCTCATGCCTGGTGGTTCCAATGCCGCTTGGCCCCACATCAAGGAAATTTTCCAGAAGACTGCTGCTCAGTCCAATGGTGAGCCCTGCTGCAACTGGGTCAGTCAGACCAGTGCTGGCCACTACATCAAGATGGTCCACAATGGTATTGAGTATGGTGACATGCAGCTGATCTGCGAGGCCTATGACATCCTCAAGCATGGTCTTGGTCTCAAGGAGGCCAAGATCAGTGACATCTTCACCAAGTGGAACACTGGTGTCCTCAACTCCTTCTTGATTGAGATCACCCATGACATTCTCAAGTACAACAATGAGGATGGAACCCCCCTCCTCACCAAGATCCTTGACTCTGCTGGACAGAAGGGTACCAGCAAGTGGACTGCTATCAACACTCTCGACCTTGGTCAGCCTGTTACCCTCATCAGTGAGGCTGTCTTTGCCCGATGCCTCTCCTCACTCAAGGGTGAGCAAACCTGCACCTCCAAGGTCCTTGGTGGTCCTCAGATCAAGCCTTTCAAGGGCAACAAGGAGCAGTTCATTGTTGACCTTGAGCAGGCTCTCTACACCTCCAAGATTGTCTCGTATGCTCAGGGTTTCATGCTCATGCGTGAGGCCACCAAGGAGTACAACTGGAAGCTCACCAACCCCTCGATTGCTCTCATGTGGCATGGTGGCTGCATTATCCAATCCATCTTCCTCAAGGACATCACCGCTGCTTTCCACAAGAACCCTGAGCTCGAGAACCTCCTCTTTGATGACTTCTTCAACAAGGCCATTCATGATGCTCAGGAGGGCTGGCGTCATGTGGTCACTCAGGCCATCCTATGGGGTATCCCCACCCCTGCCTTCTCCACTGCTCTTGCCTTCTTTGACAGTTACCATTGCAAGCAGCTCCCCACCAACCTTCTCCAGGCTCAGCATGACTACTTTGGTGCCCACACCTTCCATGTTCTCCCCCAGTTTGCTAGCGACAAGCTCCCTGAGGGCAAGGACATCCACATCAACTGGACTGGCCATGGTGGCAACATCTCTGCCTCCACCTACAGTGCATAAGTGTTTGAAGTTGGACAATGGATGGATTGGAAGCTTTCTTGGCTTTTCTGATTCCTCCAAAGCTTCTTGCTCCATGAAAGGAGGTTTATGTCTGTAACACTATCCAAAATCTCTCTGTGATCTGCTCTTGAATATGGGTCTAAAATGTTGAATATTCAAGCTTGAAGTTGGGGGCATCAAAGAACAAGGTTGAAGTTGAGTTTTACGAAAGTTGAATATTCAACCCCTTGTGGAGAGAGATTTTTTTTTTTTCGGGAGCGCCAATTCACCTTGACTCGATCGTTATCTGTGTCTCCGCTCCACCATCAGACCAACAAGTGTATCATCTTAGGGCTCAACACCAGGCCAAGATGGAATCTCTCTCGCTACCCTCCACTCTCCCCCCTCCTCTTCAGCAAGTCCACCTCGCTCACTTGTCCAATCTCGACCCAGAAACACAATCTTCCACCCTCATTCGTCGTATCATCTCCGCCTCTCAACTACCTGTCTCAACTGACGCTGGTGCATCTCCATCTGAAGTCGATGCAGCCGATGCGGAGCGCGCCAAGCTAGACTTTGCTTTTCTCGATCCAACCAAGCTCTGTTCGAAACAACATGTGCTCTCTGCCGTTACACAAGCGGCCATCGTATGTGCAAGAAGCTGGGATACAGATAAGGCGAGATTCAGGGAAGGAGAAGGAAGTATAGGAGGGATGAAGAGTAAAACTCCCCATTCGGAGGTCATTTATATGCTTAATCCTGGTAATAACGTGCGTATCTCCCCCAATCTCCCTTCCTGTTCTCCTCTCATAGCTTTCAAATACTCACACAATCTCATCCTTTCTTGATTCGGCTGTACATATAGGTCGGCGAGTCATTAAAGCGATTCGGTCTCTCCCCTACGTCAACCTCTTTGCTGCTTGTCAAGTTTTCCTCCCCCTCCGCGGATAAAGCCGCCATCCTACAAAGTATGCTAGACCTTGTCTCACCCGGCAACCTCACAACACCTACAGATGATACATCCGTAGACATCGATCAAGCTATTCGCTACAATCGCTACCCTTCAGTATCACAGGAACAGGAGGAGGCAGTCGAAGTAACAGACTGGAAACAACTCAACAAATTTTACAAACTTCAAATACCTTCCCATCTCCTCAGCGATTCAAAGGCAAAAACGGAGAAGGGGGAAAGTTGGCAAACGATATACGAAGAGATTGTCTGTACCAGTGTTGCGATGAAACTCGTTGCTGCGTAGTTTGCCCCTCGCAATGAAAAGTTCAAGCGTACCAGCAGCGTGGTGTTTTGTGTTGTGAAAGCGGTGTGAGATGCACAGATCCCACGCATCAACTCGAGGTCAAATGGTTTCGTAGTATTGCGTCAACCGTAAGTGTGGGAGAGAGATGACAGTCTAGCCTTGGTGTGAGAGGTGAGAGAGATTACTCTTCAGCAGCCTCAGCCTGAGATTTCTTGAGTTGTGAGAGTTCGCGTTGTCTTCGGATGAAGCTGTGGTGTGGGGTTGAACATCAAAAGTCACAAGTAACCAGGTTAGCATTTCTCCTCGGAACTATGTTACGAGTGTTCCAAGGACAATGGGATGCTTACTCGTCGTATTGGCACTTTTCATATGTGTGGCTGCAATTCGCGATGTGAAGAATTGATCCAAGGGCAGAGTGTCAGTATGCAAGGTTGGTTTGTCGATTGGACTTTACTGCTGGTCTTTCGGAACGTCGCTTGCTTGTTGATGTTGGTCTGCGCTTCACTGGGGCCCGGGGATCAGGCGGTGCAATGGTTCGAGCTCCGTGCTGCAAAAGGTCGAACAGCATTCGTCATCCCGAGAGACCCAGCCGATTTGATGCTCACCGTTCATCCTCGCACTTCCAAGGAGCATAGAGTGTCTGTTTTCTGCACTTGTTGAGTGGGATCAACAATCTATCATCCCCAAAGCAATCCGATGCGAAAACCAAAGGTCGTCAGTATCCTCTGTCGTTCCCTTGACATATCCCCTCTCCTCGTGACGTTGAAACGTACGCAGAGCACTGGTCTCGATAACCAAGAGGCAGACGAGCGGCGTTGCACTCCTCAACTGATGCTGTGTGTGTATCGGCCATCCTTGCTGTGTGTATGCTGTGTCGGGTTGGGGTGGAGTGTGCGGTGTGCGGTGTTAGAAGGAGTGGATAGCAATTCACAGTTTAGATGGAGAGTAGATGGTTGCGTCTCAACTGTGCCGTGTAAATTGTCGTGCGAAAAAGGGATGTGTGCCGTGCCGTGCACTAACATGTTCAACCGCAAAAATAAAGGCAGAGTTGATGACGGCACAAATCGGGCTTTCTCTCCAACTCAATCTCCACTTGCTCAACTCTCCTTTCCAATCCAACACCATTATACCACGAGAGACGAAAGCAAAGATGTTGCGAACACTCATTCGAAGAGCACACGTCCATAAACCAGGATTCAGATTCCCCGATAGAAAGGCACCAAAAGGTAAGCTCCTCCCCCTCACCACCTCTTCGATTCCTTCAATACTCCCCGTACGGAACCCTCATCCCATCCTTTGCTTTCGTTATGGCAGGCGAGCACGTTCCACACCCGCACCCAGCAGCGCCTGAAAAAATCGCTTCTTCCTTCGACCACTTTCAAAAAGTCTTTGCTTCCGGTCCACACTTTCACCCTGAAAAACTCTCACAAAACACCTCCAGCAGCAGCAACAGCAGTAGCAGCGCAAGCACAAAGGCAAGTGGAATGTTGGCCAACGTAGACATGAACGGTAGAGAAGTTGCAGAAGATATCCATCTCTTGCCAGAAAGATTCTGGAGAACACCAGCGCTTGTATTCTCCGAAGAAGAAATCGAAGCAGTTATGGGCGGAGGAGCCATCTAAACCTCACCCTCGAGAACAAGTTGTGGTAGTAGATTCAGCACAGTAACTCGCAATATCAGCATTCTCATTTACGATCCACACAGTCTGCTCAGCACCTCATCACAAACGATCCAGGGAGAAGCTTCGATTCGCATTCTTCATCGCGCACGGTTGACATCAATAGCCATCCCTTGTAGTGTCTTTAATCTCTTCCTTAACTTTTCCAACTCCCTCCCATCTGTTTTTCCCTTCTTCATCCCCTTCCAGTTGCATTTCCCACTTGGACTGATCATTTCCTTGATACAGAACGCCACTTCCCATGCTCCTGCTCCAAATTTCCCATCTTTACCTCGACCATCTTTGCCTTTTCTCCACATCAACCTGCGGACGAATCGGATAGAATCGTGCTTGGCGAGCGTTTGCATAGTAGTCCATTCCCAATGGTGTAACTTGTGCAGAACTGCTGCTCGATGTGCACAATGGTGTCCCGCGTAGAAAGTGTAGCTGGCTCGGCCACCAAGGTCGGTGCTTTCTTCTCGCCAGCTTTCAGTCTCGCTACTCCGGTCGCTATCTGAATCATCTTGATCATCCGACGAGTCAGAAGATTCCGAATCAGATGCAGAACTGGAAGAGGAAGCAAGATCTCGTTTCAAAGGCGCCAATTTCACCTGATCATATCTTAACCCTCCAAAAGTCACCTTAAACGCAGGTTTCTGACTTCGTCTATGACATACTCCACATCCTTGCTTCGCCAGAGTTCCGAACTGTTCCAATTCATCACTGAACAACCCTTCCAACTCTATCTTCGGGTATTGGGTGAGATACCATTTGAACTGTCTTCTCATCGCTACGCTTCCAACGCTTTCCTCGATAGATCTCATTTTGCTCTTTAATGCTGCTCGAGCTCGTTCCAATCTCTCCCTATCACCTGAGCTCAGTGCTGACCACGTGACAAGTACTCTTGCTACTGCCCATTCTAACCAATCCAAACACAACTCGTCAATCCCTTTCCTACCCCCAACTCCACTCAAGCCGTGCGCGGCAAGAACAGATCCGGAAGTGGAAGATTCCGAAGTGAATTCGGAAAGAGGCACCAAATGGATTCTTCCATTATTGTCTCTATCCCACCGACTTTTCCTCTTGTCCGTGTTGGAGTTGAGTTGAGATCCAGATACTCGAGAGGAAGCTTTTGGTGCAGGGGAAGAAGAAGAGGGAGGAAGAGGTGGTTGGAACCCGTCATCGTACTCAATCTGATCATCAGCAACGATAAAACCTTCACTATCGCTACTGCTCCCACTCCCACTTCCACTGCTACTCGAACTACTACTCCCACTACTTGCACTCTCAACCCTCTTCCCACCCTTAGGCCCTTCTTCCTCACTGGAACTCACACTATCACCTCTTTCCAACCTAGCCTTCCTCCTCGCCTGTGCAAATTTCGCCAACTTACTCCTATACTCTTCTTTATGCCGAACACCTGTAGACCGCGCAAATGCATCTTCGTTGAGCTCCGAACGGAGATTCTTGACATCCTCGACTCCTTTCCCATCATCTTCACTTTCTGTTTCTGCGGGCTGGGATTTGAGCCTGGTTTCTTTCTTGCGCTTCTTCCCCTTCTCTTCGAGCTCAAATTGCTCGCGCTCGTGTTTCCGCTTCTCTTTGCGTTCCTTGCTACGTTGTTCTTTGGCCAACGTTGAAGTCGAAGAAGGCTTTGCAATCCGATCACCAAGAGTAGGAGATTGTTTAATCCTCTGTCTCTGACTTCCCTTCATCGTCTGCACGGGTGTTCCATTCCGTAATCGATCTTCCTCATCGCTTGCTCCACCATCAAAGAATAACGGATCGGAAACTTGCTGAGTCGCTCCCTTGGTGCTGCCAAGAAACAGATCTTCCAATCCATCATCGTCTGCTTCCACCATCTCTTGTGGATGTGCTTCTTCCGGGTTCAACAGTGCGGTGCTACCGCTCGCTTCCGCTGTTACATGCGGGACTTGTTGTTCTACACTGCTTATGGATTCAGAAGGCTGCGCCAAAGCAGACCGCGATTTGTCCTGGTGAAGCTGAGTCTTGGAAAGCGGTTGAGACTTAGCCTTAGGTTTGATAGCAACCACTTGTTTAGCATCAACCCCACTCTCCCTGTGCAAATCCTCCTGTGCAAAATGAAACGGATCCGCATCCACGGGTCGCTGCTCTACATGCCATACGAAAGAATCATCATACTCTTTATGCTTTCCCTTGGCCCTTAACGTTGCCTTATCTCTCGGTCTTAGAAATAGCAACTCGTCTTCCCTGGACCTATATTCGGCAGCTGGAATCTCAACCCAACATTCCACTGCTGGTTGCTGAGTTCCATCCCATGCTTGTAGATATTCAATATCCTTGTCATCGAGAGTGAGGTCTGGATCCTGGGGTTCAGATTTGACGGTGCGCTTCTTGCCTTTCGTGGTAGTAGTTGGTGGAGCGTTGGAGGCGGAACGTGAGCGAGTAGAGCGTGTGGAAGAGGGTTTCGAGTTGGTAGGTTGGGTTGTTTGTTGCTTTTTCTTCGGTGACATGGTGTCCTAGTCTCTCCCGGAAAAGAGAGGACGGGAGCAAGAAGAAGGTATATGATGCGGAAAGAAGGAGAGTGTATTGCGCCAAATGAAACAAACAAACATCAAATTGCCCGACTTCCGAATATCCTATCTCTCTCTCCACACTTGCAACGCACAGACACTTTCCTCCACCACCACATTCCTTCCCTGGTCCTCATCACCACAATCTCACCTCCGGCAAGAACGATAATGACTTGTTATCCAATAGCCTCCTCCTCCATACCGCCACCTTACGCCTCCAACATTGGCTCATCAACACCAATGCACTTAGGCCAAACTCGATCTCGAACCCTCCTCTTCCTCTCGTATCGTGATTCTGCTGGTCCTTCTACCTCTCGCTCCCGCAATCGTTCCTCTGACGGTGGGGACGTCTACTTCGAAGCACCTTGCACGGACGATGATCCGCTCAACTCTTCTTCTCTCGCTCACAATAATGACGACACCGATGCTCTCCTCCCCACCACCTCCCGCCGCAGCCGAGAAGGCCATATCTCTTTACCCATCTCCCCTCTCCCCTCCTCCCTGCCCCCCAAATGGATGGACATCTCAGACCAAGTGGATTCAATTCTCTCTTCTATTCGTCCTCGTATGGAACAACTGTCCCGTTTACACGAAAAACATCTTCGACCTGGATTCACAGACAAAAGTAGCCAAGAGAAACAGATCGAAGCACTAGCATTGGAAATAACAAAAGATTTCCGTCAATGTTCCCGCTTAGTCTCTGGTTTAGCTTCTTTTACTCAACATCTCATCAAAGAAGCAAAAAGAGGTGGAGGGGATGTGACGGTAAGACAAATAGCTCTAGCTCAAAACGTTCAAACCGCCCTAGCTACCCGGGTTCAAGACCTTAGTGGGGCGTTCAGAAAACAACAGTCGCTCTATCTCAAAAGGATGAAGGGTATGCAAGTCAGAGATCGTGACATCCGCGCTGCTCGTGGCCTCGCTCCACCTTGTACCCTCACCTCCTCCACCAATACTACTTTTAAGGATTCCGAACTTGCAGTGCAGGAAGATATCGCTTTAGCCACCTCTTCCAACCCAACCTCTCTTGTCATGCTAGAAGAAGCAACGCAGCCAGATTTACAAATCCAACAACGATCGCAAGAAATAGATCAAATAGCAAAATCAATCCAAGAACTAGCAACCCTCTTCTCAGACCTTCAATCCCTAGTCATCGATCAAGGCACTCTCCTCGATCGTATAGACTACAACGTAGAACTCATGTCAAGAGAACTAAAAGGTGCAGTACAACAACTTGAAACCGCAACTAGATATCAAAGAAAAACTGCAAAAAGACAATGTATATTGTTCCTATGTCTACTAATAGCTGTTTTGATCGCAATCATTGTGATCAAACCTTTTTGGCGCTTCTTTGCTTCTACACAAGACCAAGGTCCAAACTAGAGTGGTTGCAATACCATAGTCATCCAATCAAACGCAAGTGTAAAACGGACGAGAATCCATCGAGAATGCGAGATAAGCAGATATGTAACAGAGTGTGCGAATCAGATGTCCTTAGGCGAATCAATCCGGTCATCAGCAACGACTTGGGCAGCTTCATGAGCTTGCTCATCCGCATGTGGGTCAAGCTGTGCTGCCTGAGAAGGCTCTGTTGCCGGTGCAGCCGCACTTTCGGTCGTTGCTTGTTTCACCACAACTCCGGTTCCTTCTAGCATAACTTGTTCGATTTGTTGCTGATCCAATCCAGCCGGATCAACCGCACCTTTCTCCGCCTTATCCGCACCCAACCCCACTTTCTCTTTGACATATTCCACCTCATGCTGCAATCCATCCTTCAAATGCTGATAAGCCTCCGCTGCAGAAGACTGCATCGCACGAAGCGGAACACGTTGAAACGCGTGACGACCAGGTTCTGCCCCCACTGGCGCTTCTTGTGTCGCATTCCCACCCAGACCTGCAGAACCAGCCTTGTTAAGCCCGTTTGCCCATTCCAAACTCTGTACGCTAGGCGGCAAGTTGTTAAACTCGACCAGATCTCTCGGAAACTCGGCACAGTTAAAATCCCACCCCTTCCTCCATCTAGCCTTTTCACAACCTTTCAACGTCCAATCGCCTCCATAAGTCAACGGAGTATACCTAACAAACCCTGCCAAAACCACCACCGTAACCACCAACCCCGCAACCAACCGAAACCTCGGTCGAAGAGTCGAAGTCGAAAAATCAAACACCACCGCAAGAATAAGGATGGAAAAGTATAAAGCCGGAAGATAATGATGCAAAAACAATTGCCTATGCATCAAGAAAAACGGCAAATAATGCAATCCCCAACCCAATGCCAAAAATGCACAAGTCTGATCATAAAACCTCACCCTACTATCCTTAAGATCGCCATAGCCACGCTGTGCACGCAACATCAACAACCCACGCGCACCGAGGTAAGCGAGAATGGAGAGGAAAGCTCCCCACCAAACGATAGGATTGCCGATAAGGTAAATCTGGCGATGATCTTTCGTCCAAAAGTTAATCCCTCTCTTGAGCATAGGCCAAGTTTGCGGTCGAGAATCATAAGCGTGTCGATCGGTAAGAGCGGCATTCGTTTCCCACATTACTTGTTGCAATTCCCAGAATCGTTCGAAGAAAGTAGGTCTGCGATAGTTGACCTTGTCAATGCGAGCGTTTGTATCGGAGGGTGAGACAAGAAGAGGATGCGTGTTGGTCTCGATGTACCAGAGAGAGTTAGGCATGGTTGGGTTCTTGTTGCACGTGACTTCTTGCTGACCAAAACCCCAATCGGGCAGTGTAACCTTGTGAGAGAACAAGTAGCATCCAGTCAAAGTGTGTCGAAGACGAAAGTGTGTACGTAGAGAACGAACGCGAGTGGTTGAAAGACGATCGGTTTTATCACCTTGGACGATCTCAAGATGGAAATTGTCGTTAGCATCACCACCAAATCCTTCGAAACCGTATCCTGTGACTTCATTCTGATAGTCGCTCTCTGTGACGGGGGGACGATTGGTGTCGTGACTATGAAGACGCTTATCGGTGGTCTTGTGGATAAGGCGAATCTCCATACCATGAGTGAGGTAACGAATAGGCTCGTGATGGAAGCGTGTGATTTCATCTTGGGGTCGAAGAGGATGACCTTTATCATCGAGCTTGGGTGCAGGGTCTTCAGGGCCAGGAGCCTTGACAATGATCCAATCGTTGTTGTCGTCAGAATGAGGGTAGAGCGTGATTTGCTGCTGCTGACTTCCAGCGGGATAGACAGCGGTGTGCGAGTGAAGATAGCCACCTTGGGTATTGAGGTGCCTGATGGTTACGGTGGAGCCAAGGGCGACATCGGCAAAAGTGTCGGCCATTGCGTGACCATGAAGAGTGTGCTGGAAAGCGCTGCTCATGAAAGGATCGCCTTCGCCGCTGCGCCACAGAAGGCTGAGGTGAATGGCAAAGGTGAAAAGATAGACGACAAGGGGCAAGCCAATAAGGCAAACGGCACGAGCACAAAAATGGCGAGCGACGGTGCGGACGGGCTGTCTAACATCGCCAAGGTGCTCCCAGAGCTGAGCGATGACAGAGATGCCAATGGTAGCAATCGTAAAGAGACCAACCCATTTCGAACTGACCACCGCACCCAAGCTGAGACCGGTCAAGGACAAGAGGGCCCACCATCTGAGCGAAAAAGGAGCACGCTTCTCTTGGTTGCAGAAAGCGACCCAAAAGTAAACAGTGAGTGCAGTGAAAAAGACGAGGATCGAGTCGAGCAAGATAAGTCGGCTCTGCGTGGTGAGAGCATTGTCGAAGAGAACAAAGACAGCACCGAGTGTAGCTGTCGAGGCCCGTAACGAAAGACCGCGGAGAGTAAGATAGGCAAGAGGAACAGTAGCAGCACCGAGAAGCGCGTTGATACCTCGCATCATGACATATGGTACGGGTGTGTCTTTACCGTGAAGATACTCTCTGCCGATGTCTTTAAAGTCAAAGTGACCATCGAAGCCACCCAACCACGCAGCAAATGTGATGAGAAGCTTGGCAAGAGGAGGATGAACGTCCATGAAGAAGCGGCCTTGAATGTATTTGGAAGCAAAGCCGCCAAAGTGAACCTCGTCAAAGACGACACTGGAAGGCTGACCGAGCCTATACATTCGAATGAAGAGTGCGACGAGGACTAAGCCTGCAATGATGCGATGCTCTTTCTTGGATACGACATTGGTGGCAGCAGCTAATGAGCCAGGTTGAGATCCAATGCCGAGTCCAAGGCCGGTGGTATGAGCGGTGGCTGATGACGAGTAGAGCTTGCCAGTCTTGGCTCGAATAGCATCACTGCTGCTGCTGCTGCGGCAAGTGAGGTTGGCGCCACTGTTGTAGAGCAAAGGCTTTTGGGATGGATCAGCATAGGGCAGTGAGACATCTTGATGCTGTCTGGAGCGCATATTGCTCGCTGTCTGCCCGAATGATGCCATGTTGAGCAGTGATTGCCTCTATCAAGGTAGAGGCTCCTTGGCTCGCGACAGTTGTAAGTCGAGTGTCGAGCAGCTGTGGAGCGATCGGTGCAAGCGACGCTGATGACTCGTTCTATCCGGCCTTTCCGACCTGCGATCAGAGACGACAGAAGCGGAGTCAAGTTGAGGTGAGCAGCACTTGTGAGTGTGAGAACGCGTTGTCGGAAAGTGCCCAAGCTGAAAAGTGCCAAGAAAAGCAACAACAGCACCAATTTGCGCTGCACCACGCGCTTTTCGGCATCACAAGCGGATTCCCCGATACTGGCCTGAATCGGGGCTCTGGTTCAGCCCGGATGAGCCGACTCCATCTACTGTACCTTTGCGAAAGAGGTCCCCGCTGTCAGCGTCGGAATCGCCGAAGAAATGACTACTCAGCATTGAGCCATCGGGATGACCGAAGCGTGTCGTCAGCAACAGTAATGGTAGTAGTAGTGGCTTATAATACAGCGTGAGTGGCTGCTTCGGCAGTGCAGTACAGTATCGCAGATGTTTTGCTCTCTGTTTGTTGTTGTTGTCTTGACAGTCGGAAAATGAAACGGCTTGCATCCATCCCACCTTTTCATTCTTCTTCTTCTTCATCATCATCTCGGTACCCTGCTCGTCTACGTTAGCGCTATCGATCGCGCATATACAGAACCGCCTCTGCTCTGTCTTGGTATCGCAAACAAACACGAGCCCGCACCTGCTCTGTTAGCAAAGGCAATCATGTCGAATTCAGGTCAACGCTCGTTGAGGGCCGAGGCTTCCTCCTCCTCCTCCTCCTCCTCCTCCTCCTCCGCCGCTGGCACCGCCAAGTCACCTCGCAGCCAAGGTCTCTCCATCGATGGCAACCTCATCAATCACAACACTGCTGCTGCCAGTGCTTTGTCCGATTACATTCGCACTTGCACCAACGAACCCATCAGCAGACCTTCCTCGGCTGCTAGCATGCGTATCCGTGTAGACAAACCTTCCAGCGAAGCCATCAGCGGTCGTGCTCTCTACACTCATGTTCCCACCGGTTTCGAAGAGGATCCATTGCTGCATCCGTGCGACTCGGACGATCAACAAACAGGTCGCAACCGAGCCTCCTCCAAATCTCAACGCAATCCAGGCTTGCGCAATGGCAACACTCCCCACGCACAGCGTCGATCGACGCATGACAGCATTGCAACCACCTTTGCACGCAGAGGTGGGGCCCCGCCTTATTCCAGGCCAACACTTTACTCACGAGCTCGTCTGTTGGTGACACAGACCACTGCAAATGTTCTCTCCTCTTTCTTCCTCCTTCTCGTCATTGTTTGGGCTCTGTCTGTTCGTCTACTGGCTGCTATCCCAAAGTTCTTGGCACCAACCATCAAAGAGCAAAGGGAATGGGACGATCCAAAACGATGGAACAAAGAGAAGCTCGTCAAGGACGTCCGCTACTATGCAGCCAGCTGTGGTTTCGAGATCATCAACGAGACCGTAGAGACCCAAGACGGATACTACCTCCGCATGAATCGCATCATTGATCCGCAAACTACCCACAAAAAGCACTCGGACGGTCGTGGCGGTTTCCCCGTTCTCATCATGCACGGTCTCTTTCAATCCAGTGGATCGTTCGTTACATCCGAAGAACGCTCGCTCGCATTCTGGCTGGCAAGACATGGAGGCTACCAGGTCTTTCTCGGCAACAATCGAGGTGTCTTTGACATGGGTCATCGCACCTACAAACGCAGCGATCCACGCTTTTGGGATTACAACATTCGCGAACTTGCCATCTACGATCTTCCCGCCATGATCGATTACATCTGCAAACAAACCGGTTACGATCGCATCGCCTACATCGGTCACTCCCAAGGCAACGGTACAATGTTCATCTCCCTTTCCAAAGGTATCGCTCCCGAACTTGGCCAAAAACTATCCTATTTCGGTGCGCTTGCCCCTGCCGTCTACGCAGGTCCTCTCACCTCCTGTTTCCCATTCACCACCCTTGGCCAATTAGAATGGTCGAAATGGAAACGTTTCTTCGGAGTCCTCGATTTCATTCCCCTCATGAAGATCTCTTACGACTATACCCCCGCTTATCCCTACGCATTACTCGGTTACCAAATGTTTGCATTCCTCTTCGCCTGGACAGATGCCAACTGGCTCCTCCGTAGAAAAGCAAAAATGTTCAGATTCACTCCACAACCCGTCTCCTCCGCATCCATCTTTTGGTGGGCTGGAAAAGACGGTTTCGCCTCCCGAGGTTGCGTTCTAGATCCGAGTCTAGAGCAGTGGTGGGATGAAAATTTCCCTCCGTTAAGCATTTTTTCTGGCGGAATGGATTTCTTGGTCTTAACAGATCCATTGATCGAAAGGTTAGAGAAAAGGGAGAAGAATGTAAAGTTGTTGAGATTCAAGAGACAGGATGAGGCGGAGCATTGTGATCATTTTTGGGCGGCGGATGCGGTGGAATGGTGTTTTGAGGATATTTTGGAGGATATTGAGAGAACCAGAGAAAGGTATCCCGAAGAAATAGAGCAACAGAGCGTGGATACGGGTGCCAAAGCAGATGGGAAAAAGCTGGTCGACGTATAGATCTGGGTCAAGATATAGAATTGAGAAGATCATACTGAATGGTAGAAATCGTTTCGGTCTGCAGGCTGTGAGGATCCAACGATACTTGTGAGCAAGCACAGGCAGTGAAGGAGGATCGAGTCGAAACCAATTTGTATTTGAAATGCTAAACGTTTTGAGTACATGACTCGATGATGATCGCTCAATCAGAATCGCTCTCGCTATCCGAATCATCATCATCATCATCATCATCATCATCATCCTGCTTATCATCGTCATCCGTACCGCTTTCCTCGTCCTCACTATCCGCATCCTCTTTTCTGCTCTGTTTCACCTTCTGACCTTTCATCAACGCCATTTGACCTGCAAGACTATCTTCTTCAGGTTCACTAATTTCATCCTCACCTTGATCCTCCAAAACACTGGCATCTTCAACTTTCAACTTTACCATCCTCTTTGCATCTGAACCCAAATAACTATCCGATTTGAGTATCGCTTGGAAAGTATACAACCCTGCTTGTGGCGGAGCTTGAAATTGAACCAAATAGGTTCGAACTTGATCAGGACCAATATCGGTAACTTTGGTAGGTTGCACAATAACTCGATCTAACTTCTGGTCTCCGATGAGAACCCACCAGGATGGTTTGCGTTCGTCCCAGAAATAAGGTGCTCGTGCGAAACCAAGCGATTGTTTACCTTGATCTTTCTCCTCCCCCTCTTTCTTTTGGCAAGAGGCGAGATCTTCATCGGGACGAACAGAGCTCTCCTCGTCCATTCGTTTAGCATCTAACCTCCTGCCATCTCTCAACAACGAACCATCCTTTTTCGGTGGGAGAAGACCAAGTTTAACGATAAACTGTACAATAGCACCTGTTGTAACCAATCTCTCGCCTGAAACCTTGAAGAATGCATCGACAAGCTCCAACCTAGGCCACATACCCGTCACCTTGACCAACTCATCATACTCTTTCGCCCGCATCCCAGCACGAGTAAGTACAGCTTTACGTTGAGAATCAGGGATCTTCCAAAACCCTTGAACTCCCAATTTGGCCAAACTATTCGACGCCTGCAGTTTCTTAACCAACTCGGATGTCATATGAGGAAGTTGAAGAAGCTCGGCGGTGGAAAGGTCTTGAAGAGGTACAGCTTGAACCATACACTGAGTGACTTGCATGAGAAGAAGGGTGGTTTCGAGCCAATTGTGCGCAAGACTGATGGAAAGCATTCCGTTGAGAAGTGGAACTGCTTTAGCCGCATACTTTAACTTGTCCTGTTCCAACTTCTTATCGCCAGAATCGAGGCGGAGTGTATGGGCATAGAGTAAGAGAAGAGCTTTACGGATAGAAGGGGTGCGGAAAGAGTCAATCAGGTGCCACTGCGGACCATATTCTTCCAGTCTCTTCCTAATTTTTGGCTCGAGCTTAGCAAGAGCGGGTTCGTCACGATGGTTAGGGCCAGCTTTGTCAAGTTTGGCATCGCTAAACTCATCCGAAATAGCCAACAACGCAAAAATACGAGAAGCATTGGTGTCATCCCTAAGATGCTGGAAATAAGTCTGAGCAGTCTCGTTCACGATTCCATCCTTGGTCTTGCTTCTCGAGCCATACCACCATCTCGCGACCAAAAACGGCAATCCTACGCCAAAGACAACAGCATACATTCCAAGGACATAGATGTTGTTTTGACTCTCAATAACCCACCTGGGCAGTGCAATACCCATCGACATTTCCTGTTTTCCATCTGGATGGCCGTACAGCTCGAAGTTCTTACGAATAGTCTCATCCGTCAAAGCCTTGTACGCCTTGGTGAGCTCGATGTAGTGTCCTTCAACTTGTTCCTTAGTCTGACCTTCACCGATGACTAGCTTGTCGGGGTGGAACTTGACCGAGAGACGTTTGTAGTGTTTCTTGATCTCCTTCTCCGTCGCGGATGCAGCAATACCGAGAATCTGGAAAGGATCATACACGGCATGGGACGAGTTGGCTGCGGTGTTGAGGATAGTCTGGAAGAGGTATGCTACGATACCCCATCCAGCAAGCACAAAGACGGCTTTGGATGAAATCTGAGGATTGAGGATAGAGCGCTTCTGAGCAGATTTGATGAGATCGATCTTCTGTCCGCGTGCATCCCAAGATCCCTTTTTGGAAGAGGAGGTGCGAGAGGGTGCAAGGAGAGAGTATGTGAGAGGAACGAGAAGGAGAAGGAGGAAAGTGAGGACAAAGGTGAGGAATTGGCCTCCTTCCTCGTCATATTTGTACTCTGCCATGGTGGTGCGGGTGACTGACTAGCTAGCTAGCTAGAGTGTTGCTTGAGGTGTTCGGTCGGTGATGATGATGGCGAGAGGGAGCAAGAGGAGGCAAGAGTTGTGAGCTGTGAGCCGTGCGGCGAAAGTGTCTTGGTGGCAGGAAGAATGCCAAATGAAATACTGTACTGTATTGAAGGAGTGAGCTGGAAGGTTGATTTTGAATTGACTACACACGCCTTCCGACTTTGAATACCAAAGCCAAAGTACTGTAAATTACAACCTGCGCTCCAATCGGTATGGAATCGGGAGGGAATGGGTTTTTGATCTGAGATCCGATGGAGAATGAGACGCGCGGCTGCTTCTTTTGGCTGACTGACTGACGCGTCGTGCTTGTCTCTTGTGCACACTCAAGAAAAGGGCATCATCATCGATGCCTCAGTCGAAGCGGCCTTCATACTCATCACCACCATTACACCCTATCACGAACGCACCTTCCACTCGACGACGACTCGGTTGATGTGTGCTGTAGCTGGCGCACCTTTCACCTCCACCTCATCATGAGCTGTCACACCGCCAACAACGACCAGGACAACCGCGATCCTGCCGGCTCTGCCCCTGGTCTCTCCGCTGTCGACCGAGACGCTACCAGTCTCTTTGAATACATCATCCGTGACAAAGTATGGGGTGCCAATCTCGACCCACCCGAATCCGCCAAAAACGTCATCAAACCATGGCATCAACGTCTCTCTGCCGACCCTTGCACTCAATCCAACGTCGATGATCAGCTCGCCATCACCGTTCCTTTCACCTGTCCTGTCCGGCTCAAATCCATCTTGATCAATACCGGCACAGGAGACTTTGCACCCACACGATGTCGTGCATTCGTCAACCGACCCGACGGTATCGACTTTGACGAGCTTGAGCAGGCTACGGCAGACGACCACCCGGCCAACAACTCCCCCCTCGCCCATGCTCCTACGTTGGGTGGTGTTGGCAGTGGCAAGGCACAGGCTGATTTTGCGCTCTTACCTGGTCAGGAGGCGGTGGTGGAGTATCCGGTTAGTGTAGCGCGCTTCTCGCATACAAACAGCATTACCATTGTTCTCTCACATTCGAATGCGACCACGCTGTCGCGCTTCTTCTATCTCGGATTCCGTGGTACAGCGCTGGTGCTAAAGAGCGAGCCGGGAGAGAGACTCAACATTGGTGCTGCCAACTCGGCTGATCGCCCTGTAGATGCCTTGCGGGAGAAACGTGGCGCAAGTCAGGGTTTGGCGGGTGGAAGTGGTAGAGGGACGCCGACTAGATCGCCGAGGTATGTGGTGAGCGATCATGAAGCAGCTCAGCGTATAGCACGCATGGCAGAGGGTCGAGAGACAACACCACGTCGCTCACCAAGGAGAAACCGCACTTTAACCCCGTCTGCAGCGCAGGATACAAAACCGCCGACAAGCACACCAACGCGCAAACGCAAAGCACAGCCTTCTCAGCACGACAGTGCGAATGACGAGACAGGGTCGACGCCTCGTGCAACTCAAAGTCCAGCAAAGACGCGAACTCCTGCCAATCCCACTACCTCGCGCACTCCACGTACTGCACCGCAAGCACGCCCAACACCTTCTCTAGCAGACCCGTCTGCATCTACATCTGACCCACAGTCTTCTCGAGCCGCAGCATCGTCAGCCGCCACATCCTCCACCGCAGCAGTAACATCGGCGAGCGACCCCACCCGTCCAAGATCGCTCTCCCAACCACCACCCAACGATGTTTTGATGCGACAATTGCAAGCCAGCTCCATGACTCCATCTGCCAAGTATGCTGCTGCTCAACGCCAAACTCGCACTCCTTCACAAGCTACTACTACAACACCTGGTCGAAGAATTCTCGGCACTCCACGTCGTACTGCCACTTCCACCGCCGCGTCATCCTCTCACCCTCCGCAGCAAGGAATGCAAACCCCAGCTACGGATAAAAGACGCAAACGCAACGACACACTACTCGCTAGCGCACGTCGTTCTGCATCTCGCAAATCACTCCTCTGGGGAGGAATAGGCGGTTGGGCAGGCGGTAGAGAAGAATCTCCAATGGATCTTTTACGTAGACTTGCTCGTGCACCTGGATTCATTCCTCCTCCTACTCCGGCTCAAGATTCCATCTCTATGCCTCCCCCTGCTACTCGTTCTGGCGCAGGCGCAAGAGTAAGTAGTGCTAGCAGTGCAGCTGATGCTTCCAACTCACGCAATCGCGGGGCGAGAGAAAGTGGTGCTAGTACCACCCGCGCGACTATGCTCGTCCCTGGAGAGTCGGTTCCAGGAGACCTCACAAGGGATTCGAACGTTTCCAACTCGCACGATTTGGACGAATCAATGCTCTCACATACCGGAGATGGTGCGGATGACACTCGCTCACGTTTATCGGACATTGGCATTCCCCGTCGAGCTTCAGGGGTAGGCTTGGTAAGGGGTGGGATTTTCGCCGCAATGGCGGATAGGCCCAAGACTTCCCGAATTTCCACTGGGTCTCGTGTGTCGTTTGCCGATCAACATTCTCCATCGTCGATGCGGGTGGATGAAATGTCTAGGAGAGAAGAGGATCTCGAACGATCGCTCGGGCAACAGTCAGGATTTGTTTCGGCCTCAGGGATCGATTTGGCAACGGCCAAGGCTATCAGGAGGTTGGATGATTTGACCAGACAGAGTTTTTTTAGTGACGATGGAGGGTTGCAGTTCGACGACGAGGATTTCGGCGAGGAAGGCGAGGAGAGTGGGAAGCGGGGCAGGAGGGGGAGAGCGGAGGGAAGGAGTATGTCCGAGCCATTAGAAGGAGAAAGTTCGATTGTTATGCATGAATATGATTTTCCTCAAGTTAGTGAGCAAGAGGAACAAGTATCTGAATCTCTCCCTCTCGATCCCTCCCCCGGTTCTCCCGAAGATGAGGATGGGGAGGAGGAAGGAAGACGTCTAGCATTAGACACTTCTCGAGACATGTCCGACCTTGTCAACACTTCCATTTCCGCAGCTGAAGCTGGGGATGAAAGTCGGATTTCTCGAGTATCTTTCGCCGCTCAAGATGAATCATTTCAACCAGATGACGCTTTTTCCTCTGATGGTGAACAATACGCTCTCGATTCCGGTGACGAATCCGACATCGAAAACGCCGATCCCTCTGCTAGTCGACTTGATCTTTTGGATCCAAAAGATCTCACCTCCCTCCTGAAGCGTAGGATTGTGAAAAAGCGCAAATCGAGGATCTCTCCGATTACAGGAAACCCTCTTCCTCCTCTACCTGCTTCTGTTATGAGAGATATATTCTCTTCTTTCCTAACACCCTCCTCCTCCACTCCCTCCTTACTTTCTTCTAATGGGGGTGGGGGGTCAAGGAAGGCCAAGTTGGACAGTTCGGTAGTAGACGAACTGGATTCAGCAGTACATGACTTCTTCGCAGACTTTTCATCTTCCCTCCTCGCCCAAAGTAAAACTCGAGGTGGAAAGAGGAGTGGAGATGGAGGAACGATTACAGAAGCAGATGTAGTTGCAGTTTTGAAAAGACAAGGAAGAGTAACGCAAAGAATGGATGCTAGTAGTTTAGCGCATAAGATGTTACCGAGAGAAGTGACCGATCAGATGGAGTTGGGCAGATGGGCTAAAAGTGGGGCCGTTCAGACGACACTAGGGTTTGCAACCGGCGTTGGAGGTGGGAGGGGTCCGGGAAGGAAAGGAGACACGAGTGTTGCGGAGACGGTGGAAAGCAGTGAGAGTGGAAGTGGAAGTTTTGGTTCTTCAGGGTAGTCTTCTTTCGTCGGCAACTAAAGCTTTGTTTTGGTATTGAGTGTCAGGCGTGTGCAGAGTACAAATCAATAGGATTGGGTGTAGCCAGACGGGCAAAGCTTCGTCCAAATGTTGCAAAGCAAGGACTGCTGGTCTGATGCTAGGCGCCATCATCAGTAGGTCTCATGTATCTTGTTGTAAGTTAACCTCAGATCTTGCAAGGCCTTGCGTACTCATGACCCCGCAGTTGTGTTGTCAGACGCTGCCGATTCGTTTTCGGTGGTATTGTTGTTGTGCTCCTCTATTGTAGGTTCAGGAGGCTCTAACCCTCAACAACCAATTCAAATCACTGAAAGCGTGAGGATTGAGTTTCATACACCAGACCTCGTTCACTGGACACGTTGCACGAAAGCAGAGCGCACACAAAAATGGGAGGGAATGTCAACAAATGAAGGTTTGATGGGGTCAGAACGCCACCCGATCGCCATAACTTAGTGATGGTGCAATTGACCAAGTTCGAGCTGTTGAAATCAGATTCGAGGCTAGTCAGAGCCATTCATGCGCTTGCTTGAGATTGGTGCTCACAAGCACGAGTTGCGAACAGGGACACGTTGCACGAAAGGCGGAGTGGGTGAGCCTCACAACTGCTGTATCAAGCAACGTCAAGGCTGTGCCCCATACAAATGAAATTGTGAGGGCGTGAGAAAAAGCGTCGCCACGTCAACACCCACCGTCCTGAACAACGATGTCCGAGTCCCACTTGAAATCGTCCCTGCCACCAACGGTCTCCACAATAACGAGTGGAAAAAGATGAAACAGGGCATCCACCTTTGCTTGCCTGCCCCACTTATCATCTCGTTGAGAAACTCATACTCAACCTTGTTGTCTATATAACCTCGTTCTTTTCTGGTCTACTTGCTTTCCTCTCATTCAAACCCCATCGAATTCAGCATTCAAGATGCAGTTTCCCAAAACCATTCTCCTCAGCTTCGTAGCCACTTGTCTTTTCCTCCTTACCATTCCTACTTCGGGTGTTGTCGCTGGTCGTATCCCCGTCGTACTCCCTGAAGAAACAATCGACAGCTCGCATGGCTTTGACACTCATCCCCACGACGAAAATGATAATAGTCTCACTCGCCGATCCTTCCGAGAAGACCATTTAGGTATCCCTCGCACCGATCACTCCAAGCTCAATGAAGCCAACGCTGAGGGTGTGCGGTTCGTAGGTGATCGTATTCGCCGTTCTTTTGGGCAAGTGGAAATTAGGATTCCTCCCCGACCCAGGTGCGAGCCTGGTGAACATGGGCCTAATTGCAAACCTCCTTCGATCCAGAAACGTTCTCCTTTGCAAATCAGCAGTGATGAAGGGAAGATTCCTCATGGTCTCCCGCATTCAAATGTTGAGGGGAAGGATCCCAACACTGATGTGAGGGATCCCAATACTGATGTGAAGGATCCCAACACTGATGGAGGAGATCCCACACCCACTGGCGACCTTCCTATCATTCCCGAAAACTCCCTAGCCAAAGACCCCACCATTCATCTCCCTTCCGACATCGAGCCTCATATGATTTCCATCACCTCGACGCTTTCCTCGGTTCAGGATCAATCTGGCTACCTCGGTATCTGCCAACTTCCTCATACTTCTGGAGATGGGCTTTTGGGTGACAAGAATGACAAGTCTCCCGTTGCCAAGTTCCTATCCAACGCTGAGAAAAGTGCTAAATGCAACTGGCTCACCGATTCGGAAGCCCACTGTGTAGAGCAAGGAGGTAAACAAGACATGCAGGAAGAGGATAAAACTTGGTGGGAGCAGGCGTTCTGTAAGCGTTGTGTGGATGCGGGCGGATTGAGCAGGCCAGAGTTTAGTTGTCCTAAGGGTTATAGTACCGAGGAAATTTTAAAGAGGCTGGAGGGGGCAAAGAAGCCAAAGATCGACTGGAATGCACCACATTTGATTAAGAGTGACGTAAGGCAGGGAGCTGTTGGGGAGAATGATGCTGGTAAGAAGGACGATGTGCCGAGTGTTGGTGGTACCACTCCCGATGAGAATAGTCCGGGTGCTGGTGAGGCTGATCCAAGTGAAAGTAAGACCAAGGGAAGCAATGGCGGTCTTGTTAGGCGTAATGGTGGACACGACTAAGATGCTTCTGTTGGAGGGTATAGCAAGATAGCTAGCTTGCTTGAGCTCATTGATGGGTTGCTCTCCTTGTTGCTTGATTAGTCTTGTGTCTTCCCAGATTTCTCTCTTACCATTGTCCTTCGTCTCAATCCAAATTCGTTCCCTCCTACACACTCTCCAGTGCGTACGTTGTCAATGTCTCCGACTGTATCTTGACTCGTCTTGCTCGAGTGCAAAAAAGGATACGTAGTTGTCGACACGCATCACACACAAGCTGCGAACTCTGCTTGAGCTGCCTCTCGCAACGACCTCCAAGATTGGCGCATACGTAAGGCAAGTGAGCCGTATCCATGTTCGATTCGATTGTTTCTCGCATGGCTCGTCAAGTGTGGAAAACATTCGATCACTATGAGAACAAAGAGTATACTCTAACTTAGTCTGAGTGAAAAAGAGGAGCCTTTGTTTCGAAAGTGTTGCTTGCGCGCCTGTTGGTGAGCTTGGGCCTCTCCTTTCTCTTTTTTCGGTTTTTTCGCGGTCTGCAAGCCTGAATTTCCCGACCTGAAAAAAAAAAAAAAAAAAAAGTTGATCTCTTCTAGCTTCCACGCACAAAGGGCCCTTTTTTTTTTTTCCCTAGAGCGCACTGACATTTTTTACTCACCTCATCACCCAATCCCTCGCTTCCTTCTTACCACCACCATCAATTTCCCTTCAACTCATCCACAATGATCGCTCGTACTCTCGCCCGCACCATTCTCCGCTCCGCCCCTCGCACCGCCGCCATCCCCCGTGCAGCTCCTCTCCTCACCCCCCGTCTCCCATCCATCACCCGCTCGTTCACCGCCACCCCTTTGACCCGCGGTTCGGGGGAAACAGATCTCGATCTCTCTGCCAAACTCGCTCAAGAACTCAGCTACGAAAAAGAAAACTCCAACCTCTTCATCGGTGACTCTCCCACCGCCGAACCCGCGTTCGTCACCGAATTCAAACAAGCTGGCATTTGGAAGATCACCGACAAACCCGCCCTAGACGAAGTGATTCTTTCGCGTGACTTTGGTAATGAACACATCGAACTTGCTTTCACCGTCGGCGAAATCGACACTGCAGGCCCTCTCCCTGTCGAAGGCGAGGATGGAGCGCCTGAACAGGTTGTGGAAGAGGACGAGGAGGGGGAGGCTCAGTTCCCGGTTAGAATTTCAGTAACGATTACAAAGCCGACTGATGGAGCAATTATGATCGATGCTTTTGTGCAAGATGGTGAAGTTCATGTGGATAACATTGCGTATTATAAAGATAAGGAGGTAGCTACCAAGTTGGATGCGGAAGGGGACTTTGCAAGGAAAGCATGTTATTTGGGACCGAGTTTTGAAACATTGGACGAAGCTTTGCAGGAACAGTTTAAAGCTTTCTTGGCAGAGAGGGGAATTGATGCGAACTTGGCGTTGTGGGTGCCGAATTACGCCGAGTATAAGGAACAGAGAGAGTATTGTGGTTGGTTGGAAGGTGTTAAGCGATTTATTGATGCCTAAAAGAACACCTCTCGCTGCACTGGTTTAGTACGATGCATACGTTCAGGAAATGTCATTCACTGCTCTCTTATTGTATGTTTGCGTGTGTGTTGAATCGAGCTTGGAGGATGACAAAGGGAAGCTTGCTCGTTTCTCTTGGCTGTTCGCTTTATCATCTTAACAGCTGTTCGAAAAAGGTTGTGGTTGGGAGAGCCGATTTCCGAAGAAGCAATCGAAAATTTTGGGAACTTTTTACTGCGAAAGCAGGCAAGAAAATTCAAGGGTCCTCTTGTGTCTAGTCCCTCTTCTCCTCGACCATCATCTTCTTCATCGTTCAAGATGTCAACCACGGACCCATCTCCCACCAACCCTCCTTCTGCGGAGGGAGTAGATCGAGCTCTCACCAACAAAGAAAAACGCCAGTTAGCTGTTGCTGAAAAACGCAAAGCAAAAGAAGCCAAATCCTCGATCCCTCCTACTCCTACTACCGTTGAGAAGCGAAAACGAGAAGATGACGATTCCACCACCACCCGCCTCGACCTTGAAGCAGGGGAGGAGGGGGAAGCGGTCTTGAGTCACAAGGAACAACGTCGTCGTAAGAAAATGGCGAAACTCTCCACCACCTCTTCTGAACCCTCGGAAACCTCTTGCCCAAATTCACTCATGCATCCAGATAGAGCGGCTGGTCCACCAAACCAACAACCTCGATCAGGCTTTTCGATTTGGGTCGGGAACCTATCCTTCTTCACACCGCCT
The DNA here is from genome assembly GCA_928865425.1 of Ustilago cynodontis. Classification (NCBI taxonomy): domain Eukaryota; kingdom Fungi; phylum Basidiomycota; class Ustilaginomycetes; order Ustilaginales; family Ustilaginaceae; genus Ustilago; species Ustilago cynodontis. The sequence goes on along the minus strand of CAKMXY010000022.1, from coordinate 384,718 downwards.
GCTAAACTTGTTGATTGGTTCAACACTCGTGGAGTTGATGGAATTTCTCGTGTAAATATGCCAAAAGGTCAAAGAAGAGCAGAAATGAATCGTGGGTTTTGCTACCTCGACCTACCCAATCACGACATGCTTACTGCAGCACTGAATTTAAGAGAACAACCATTGGATGGGAGAAAATTACTTATTAAAGATGGGAGTGATTTCAAAGGTAGACCTGATATCAACAGTTCTGCTCTTGGTATTGCAAGGACTCTGCCGAATGCGGTGAACAGTATGTATGGTAAGAAGAACGAAGAGGAAGAGGGAGCAGGGGAAGAGGAAGGCGAAAAGAACGAGGTAAAAGGGAAAACGGGATTGACTAAAACAGCGCAAAAAATCCTTCGTGCTCAGAAGAATCCACCCACCATGACTCTTTTCCTAGGCAACTTGAGTTTCAATACGACCGAAGCAGGGGTTAGAGAATTATTCGATCATTCCGCTAGTAAACGGAACCCGGTTAAAGCTACGAAGAAACCCAAATCCACACGAAACACCAACAAGTCTACCTCGGACTCTTCTTCGTCTAGCTCCTCGGAATCCGACTCTGAATCAGAAGAAGAGGAGAAAAAGCAACCAACCGCACGCGATGTCATCCCATCCGCAGCTGGAATTCGCAAAGTCAGATTAGGAACGTTCGAAGATGCACCTTCCAAATGTAAGGGTTTTGGGTTCTTAGATTTCTACACCACGGAACAAGCTACCGCCTCCCTAATCGATCCTAGGAATGGTTTCCTTGATGGGAGGAAGATTATTTTGCAATACGCTTCTGCGGATGCTACTCGTAGGGGGGCTAGCAAGATCCAGAAATCCCTCGTTTCCACCCAAAAACCTAGCCTAAAGGTTGGATTTCAAAGAAATAAACCCAAATACGATGCTGATCGAAATAGAATCGCACGCCCCAATGAAGCGGAAGAGAAAGAGGCGCCAATTCCAGGAAGCTTCGATCCCAACGCTCCCCTACCTAAAAAACATAAAGAGACGAAAGAGCAGAGGATCGCAAGACGTGCTGCAGCAGGCGCTAGAGGAGGAGACGACAAGAGGAGGGCCAGACCTGGTGCAGCTCTGGCTAATGCTCAAAGAGCTAGTGTTGCTGTGGTTGAAAGTACGGGTACCAAAGTCACCTTTGACGACTAACTCGAGCTTCATTACACACACACACACACACACACACGCATTCTCTCGATCTCAATCACATATCTCTACTTTTTTGATGCAATCGTAATCGGCATTGTGAGATGTGGGTCATGTTGAAAAAGCAGTCAATGGCAGAAGCAATGATTTCCACCCTCGCTCTCCCCCGCCTTGGCGGGAAGGTGAGATGTATTGAAGTTCAACGTTGCCTTGCGCAGTGTTGTAATGTTTGCCGATGATGATACGATAGCTATACCCTGTGAGATCGGAGTCAGCAAGTTTCGAGCCGAGAGTGCAAGTACGATCGTCAATAACTAGTTCTGAGGCTTGGTCGGTTGACCATCCTTTCGCAGCACCTTGTTCTGGTTGCACATGTTGAACAGAACCTTGTCCTGCATGTTGCGCTACTATTGACTGCAGCACGTCTCTCACCGTCGAATCGCTGCTTCTGGCGCCATCCACCACTCTCTCCCACACTTGCTCGGCAGCACTAAGCTTGTCTTGATCTTTGGCATCAGCAACCACCACAACACCCGTATAAGGTGCTACCTCGCTCGGCCAAACAAACCCAGCCCTTTTCTTCTTCTCCTCCACTCCTGCGTTGAATCGTTCATCGAACCGTGCAGCAGCCTTCTGTGCAAGCGCACCTAGAATCCGACTCACACCGATACCATAGCATCCCATCTGAAACGGTATCCTTCCATTCGCTAGCTTCTCTACCCCTTCCGTTTCCTTTTTCGCCTCCGAACTCGGGAGGAATCCAGCCTCAAGCGCCCGAGAGTAACGATCGCCGAGATAGAAAGTGTGACCGACTTCGATGGCTTTCGTTTCCCGAAGTGAACGGGGGGTGCGACAGGAAGGACAGGTGTCGTTGGAGCTTGCGTTGCGAATGTCTACCAAAGTAAGAGGTGGGGTGATTTGGGATGGAGTGGACGAGTATTGGCCGAATTGGGTTGGGAAGAGATCGATGAGCGACAGATGAGCAGAGTCATCGGTGGTGGTGGAGGTGCAAGTGGAGGAAGGGCGAGAGGTGAAAGCATTGACAGAAGTTGTAAGGGCTGCGTTGAGCTCTGCTGGATCGATAGAGGCGCATTCAAAATCGGAGAGGACAGACAAGGAGGTGAACCGAACAAGTGGGCCTTCTGGACGATCTTTCCAGTCCCACAGACCTCGGCTGTTGGGGGATGCAGAATCGTAGAGCAACTCGATCTTATCTTGCTGCTTTACTTGTTTCTTCGCTTTCGGGTTTGGCTTGCTATGCTGAGGTTCAAGTTGCTGTGTGTAGGTCTGGAGTTTCGCAACGAGTTTGTGTAGTTTGGTCTGGTTCAAGCCTCTCGCTTTAGGCAGTACAAAAGCATGCAAAACCTGATGGTGAAGCTTGGCATCCGTACATCCATACAACAGCACCCTAACATCCTCGGCTTGGACCGGCATGCACTCTGCATCAGGCAAGGAAACCGCCTTTTCCTGATTTGCACTATATCCACACTTGTCATTGCTGCACGAAAGCAACGTATCTTCTCCCGCTGCATCTTGTACATGATACTCATGACTTGTACTACCACCTATCGCGCCTGTATCTGCTTGAGCCGCTTTCCACCCACCTTTTTGTCCGAAGATGCGATCAAAGATCCTAGCATAGGCTCCCCGAACGTGCTCATACGTGACAAGCGCATCTTTTTCGCTCTTATCAAAGCTGTACAAGTCTTTCATCAAAAACTCTTTTGTGCGCAACAAGCCCATGCGGGGTCTTGGCTCATCTCTGAACTTGCGAGTGATCTGGTATAGTCGCAAAGGCAACTGTCTATCGGATTCGATTTCGGAAGCAACAAGTCTGGTGATCTCCTCTTCATGTGTGGGAGCGAGGACGAATTCGGACTGCTTGCGATCGGTGAGTTTGTACAGTTCGGAGCCTATCAGCTGGTATCGACGCGTGCGGTGGTAGAGTGTAGAAGGGAGAAGAGTGGGGAGAGAGATGCGGGTGCATGAGATGGTGGATAGTTCAGAGTCGATGATCGCCTGCACCTTTGAGACGAGTCGAAGGGAAGAGGGGAGGAGGGTCAAGATGCCAGATGAGGAGGAACGGATGTAGCCGCCTCGGAGGAGGAGTTGAAGGGAAGGGAGCGAGTCGTCTGTGGTGCTAGATTGGGATGCCTTTTGGGTTGGAGAGAAGTGAGTTGATAGTCGGATTGGGTTGTAGTTGCGGCGAGCAAAGGTGCGGGTGCGCATTGCACTTGATGTCGTCATCTCGAGCGCAAGTGCACAGCAGCTGTGCACTGCCTTTGTCTTGTCGTCTGACTGGTATAGGTGCACTTGTGGTGTGATGGACGAGCATCGCAACGTTGTGTTCTTTCCCAGGGTCCAGAAGAAGAGCTTCGGGTTCTCCACTTTGATTACAGATGCTTACATCATCGGCGGCGAAACTGAAAAGAGACCTTCGGAAGATCGTTGAAGCCGACTGCCGGTGTCACAGCTTAGCAAACCGCTGGACGCGCTCTGGGCACTCGGCGACTGTGTGAAATTGCAAAATTGCCGGTCCACCTCGTGCTACAAATACTCTGGGCCCCCCATCCAGCAGCTTCCATCATCCCACTCGAATTCCCCCCTCGATCGTCACATTCTTGCTCTTCCTTCCTCACCACATCGCATTCACCATGTCCCTCCGATCTTCCCCAAGCCGCATTCTCGTGCGTGCCACCAAGGCCGCCGCCGCTCCTCGAGCTCCCACTCTTGCCACTGCGCGATGCATCTCTACCGCCAGCACCAGCAGTGCTTGGAACTCGGTTGCTAACAAGCCTCCTACCCAGCGACTCGTCTCTGCTGTTCGAGCCTTCTCCACTTGCTCTCCCACCAACGCCGATTTTGAATCTCGCTTTGGTGTCAACTCGCTCGCCAAGTTCACCGAAGAAGAGGAAATGCTTCGCGAGGCAGTCCAGCGTTTCGCCCAAGACGTCGTCGCTCCCAAAGTCGAAGCGATGGACGAAGCCGAAAAGATGGACCCTCAAGTCATCAAGGGTCTCTTTGAACAAGGTCTCATGGGGATCGAGACCTCTGCTGACCATGGTGGTGCAGGCTGTTCTTTCACCGCTGCCATCATTGTCATTGAGGAACTTGCCAAGGTCGATCCTTCCGTCTCGGTCTTGTGTGATGTTCACAACACCCTGGTCAACACCGTCATTCGCAAGTACGCTTCCAAGCATATTCAGGACAAGTACCTCCCCCAGCTTTCCGAGAAATCCTTGGGTTCCTTCTGCTTGTCCGAACCAGCCTCGGGTTCCGACGCATTTGCAATGAAGACTTCATGCAAGAAATCCTCCGATGGCAAATCTTGGACTCTCAACGGTAGTAAGATGTGGATCACTAACTCTGCCGAAGCCGAATTTTTCGTCGTTTTCGCCCAATCCGATCCCTCGAAAGGCTACAAAGGAATCAACGCTTTCGCCGTTGACAAATCCATGGGTGTCGAAATCGCCAAAAAGGAAAAGAAACTCGGTATCAAAGCTTCTTCCACCTGCACACTCAATTTCGACGATATCACCGTTCCTGCTGAAAACCTCATTGGTGAAGAAGGTAAAGGCTACAAAATCGCTATCGAAATTCTCAACGAAGGTCGGGTTGGTATTGCAGCTCAAATGATCGGTCTGGCTCAAGGTGCTGTTGATAAAGCCGTTCGATATGCAGCTGATAGGAAACAGTTTGGTAAAAACATTACCCAGTTCCAAGGTATGCAATTCCAGATCTCTCAGATCATGATGGAAATCGAAGCTGCCAAAGCTCTTACCTATAATGCAGCCAGGTTGAAGGAGGAAGCAAGGCCTTTTACTAAGCAAGCTGCTATGGCCAAACTCTTTGCATCCCAAGTTGCACAGAGAGCAAGTGGTAGCGCAATCGAATGGTGCGGTGGTGTTGGATTCACCAGGGAGACTGGAATTGAAAAGTATTGGAGAGATAGTAAGATCGGGGCAATCTATGAAGGAACCAGTAACATTATGTTGGAAACCATTTTCAAGTTGGTGGAGAGAGAGATGGATCTTAAGTAGACCTCAAAAGCCATGTTGGTTGATGTTGGTAATGAATCGATGATCCTAGCCTTGTTTGATGTGTGTAAGGAATTTCGGGTTGTGTTTGGGTGTGGATTTTGACTGTAACATATTTACAGTAGTACCGACGCGTTTTTGAGATCCCGTTTCCCGAGTGTCCTGGTGTGTGTGTCACCTGCATGATCGTGAGCTCAACTGTTTGGACCCTGCATGAGCCCCACCATCCGACTTCCTGGAAGTCACTGTTGGTACCTTTGACACCATTATCAACGCTTATATCTGCAATATAAGCTTATCTCTCTGCATTCCCGACTCCAGCATGCTGCAACGTCCTTTCTCCAAGCGCTCCGTAGCCTCCCAAGCAGCAAAGGCTGCTGATTGTGATCAGCGAGAGTCTTGACTCCAGCATGCAGCTTCCAAGCTCGGTAATGGACAGCACTGCAGTATCCGACAAGCAGCCACTGCACATAACGTGCCCGAATCAACATTACGCCACCGGATGGAAGGCCGGAAGCCTAAAAAAGGTGCTCAAGCTGATCAACAGCACCTAATGCCAACAGCAGAAGCTGCTCTTGTCGATCATATCCGGTGTTCTGCATGCAGCGGCTATCCTCTGACACCTGCGCTTCTCCGTGACTATGCCAATACCATCATATGCCCTCTTCCTGGCAGAACTGAAGTGCTCAAAGTCTCGCCCTTGTGGCTTCAGTCCTTCCTGCTGCGGCATCCGGGAATTTGGTCCCACTGGTCATGCTGCCTCAACAACTCATGTCTCACTGGAGCAAACGAGACCATCATTCGACAATGGTATATTCAGTTGGGCGTTATCATGCGTGACTACGGTGTGGCATCAACAAATGTATTCAATATGGACAAAACCGGTTTCATGCTTGGTGTTGGTGGTAGTGAGCGAGTCGTTGTGCCTTCCAGTGACCCAGCATCTCGGTTCAGGGCGCAGCTAGGAACCTGAGAATCAGCAACTGTCATTGGGTGTATTGGAAGTGGCGGTCAGGTACTGCCGCCCCTCATGATCACCAAAGGTGTACGCCACACTGTCGGCGACCACAGGCATATGACAGGCATTTCGGCTTCTTGGCGCTTCACAAAGACGCCAAACGGTTGGACAAACAATGAGGTCGCCATTGAATGGCTCGAAAACACCTTCAATCCCTGCACAATGCCGTCGACACCATCAGAATGGCACTTGCTCATCATCGATGGTCACGGTTCTCACACGACCTCAGCATTTTGCGAAGCTGCATGGTCTCAACGCATCATTCCATTCCTACTTCCGGCTCATGCAACCCATGTTATGCAGCCACTGGACGTCTCGGTCTTTGGACTGTTAACCTACGCTTATCGCCACTTGGTTTCCAAGGCTGCAGTATATGTGGACACAATTGACAAGGCACAGTTCGGAACCTTCTATGCCCAAGCACGTGGTGAGGTTCTGACGCAGGCACAAGCTTGAAAAGCATTTGCCGACTGTGGTATCAAGCTCAATGCTGATCCTGACCCAGTTTTGTGGCATTTAGTGGGTGGTTCATTGTCCAATGGCTGCTCAGGAACACCGGAACGAGCTCCACTGCAGGAACTTGATGTTCCTCGCTCAGCCTTGGCGTTTAATGCCACTATCGATGCTTACCGCTGAGAACCAGATTCTTGGGCTGCTCGGACACTCAAGCGATTGATCACACAAGCAAACGAAGAGTCACATGCTCGTATTGCTGTGTTGGAAGCCGAGAACTCGGTACTGCATGCACAGCAGGAGCATCGGAAGAAAACGTCGGCAAAACTTGGACAGAGGAAGGAAAGGGGTGACAGACGCATGCTCACAAAGGACCATATCATCACGCGAGAGCATGCAGAGAGAGAGTTGGTTGCAAAGGGACTGTCTACGTTGAGGAACAGTGGGAGGGAACAGGAGGAGGAGGAGAAGGTGGTGGTACTACCACCAAATGCCACAGTCTCTGACAACGATGAAGCACCGGAAGATGCCAGTAATGGTCTCTCGCCATCGTCAACAACACTGACTCCACCCTGCATGCAACCGTTCCTGGACATACTCGACGATGGTGAGGCTCTCAGCACCATCGACAATGACGAGGAAGATCCCTTTGGCTTCTTCGAAACACTGCCTGTTGCTGGTCCCTCTCGCACACACCACTAGTTTTGTTTTGCTCACCATGTATTGTAGCTTCACACCTTCTCGCAATGTCAGTCTCAGTTTGTCACGATCACAGATGGTTGAGCTCATGATCATAACAAGTACTACCTTCATACTAAAATTTCAACTCGGAAACGCGTCCGTACTACACATGCGTCGGTACTACTGTAAATACGTTAACGTTAGTTCGAGCGTGTTCGAGCAGTTGGGGGTCAACCTTTTCTCACCCAAACACTGTTGGCCACGATCAAATTCGATCAGCACAAACGCACATGATCAATCGGGAATGTATTGGGTAGCTAAACACATCTTCCACCATCAACTGGAACATCAATTCCGGTTAAAAAGTTACTTGCTTCGTCTGCTAAGAACAAACAAGCGTTTGCAATGTCTGTTCCTTGACTGAGTCTACCTATAGGAATGGAAGCGTTGAATTGAGCTAGTTGGGCGGAAGACATTTTGTCTCCTGCTTCTTTTGAGCCTGCGAACTTGGACAATCTGTTTCCAAAAAGGGGGGGGGGGTTAGTATGGATGAAACAGAGAGGAAAAAGGGGGGTTGGGGAGCTTACAAGGGAGTGTTTCCAGCAACGGGAGATACAGTGTTGAATCGAATGTGAGAAGAGGCGTATTCGACAGCAAGGGCTTTGGTGGCTGTTGAAACTGCGCCTTTACTTGCGTTGTCTGTGATGTGCGAAGCACGCAAAGACAAAGCATCGATTGCAAAGTATAGAGTTCCGGGCAAGAATGAATGTCAGTCTATCCAATCATACACGATGACAAAGTGGTCAGGGTGGGTTTGGGACTTACACCAAACCAAACCAGGTCTTGGTCTGATCGCCGCAGTACTAGAAACGTTTACAAACACCCTATCGTTTCCGCGTTTTTCTTGCTTGATCTCTTCCAACATTGCTGGTAGTAAAACATCAACACTTAGATAAATACTCTTGACATTGACACTAAACACGCGATCAAACTCTTGCTCTTCCACTTGTAGCGTCGGCTTGTTTGAATACGTCCATCCTGCGTTATTTACGACCACTGTCGGCACCGCGCCAAAAACATTCTTTGATGTTTCCAACGCTGTTATCCAGGAATCGCGCGAGGTAATGTCGGATTTCACCGCATACGCACTCTTCTCCGCCGAACAAGCGGTAGAGGCGAAAGAAGGGATAGGTTCGATCGTAAACGGGTCATAGTAGCCGACCTTATCTTCGGCTACCAAAAGATCCAAAACCAAACACTTTGCACCTTGAGAAACAAATAAAGAAACGATACTTGCTCCAAATCCTCTCATCCCACCCGTAATTAGGCATACTTTGTCTTGTAATCTTCCAGTTGCGTTCGACATCGTTGTTGAGAGATAAGGGGAAGGAGGATAGTGGAAACAAAGGAAAAACAAAAACCTGTTGGTTCTTATATGCAGTTCGATGAACCGTGCGCTGTGTTTGAGTGTGGAGAGAGTTCTCGGCGTTACAGGTCACGCAGGAATGCGGGGAAAAGCAGAAACTGGCGGGTGCACGATTAATTCACCGGTTAATTCTCCCCTTTGCCTTCCTTCCTTCCATCCCTTCTTCCCCCTCCCCCCCTTCTTCGTTCCCAAATCTCATCTTTGAACCGTGATTCAGATTCTGAGCTACCTCTCTCAAGCTGTCATGAAGAAAAGAAAATGAAAAAGAAAAGCTGGAAGGGGAGAAAACGGCCAAAACAGAGTGAAGGTTGTATGTCCGACGCATAAAGCCGAGATGCGCTTCTCGCTTCCTTTTCGGCTTGGCTCTCGTAAAGTTGGCAGCATTGGTGAGCCGAGCGTCTAGCAGCAACAAGCTTTGTTGTGGCTCAGATTGCAAGTTGTGACAAGGGATGAGTGCTGCATAGGAACAGTTTTTGTACGAGACACGATGTAGGGTTTTACAACGCTTGCACAAGAGGAGCGGGTGAGAGACGAGTGCTCGCAGGTATCACAACCATGACGCAAGGGATCATCTTCGACAGACAAAAACCATACTTTTTTATACGAAAACGAACAACCCTATAGTGTCTGGGTGGTGTTTAAGCAACGATATCCAAATCAGCCTGACCAGTACTACTTCTTCTGGCTCTCCTCACTGTTGGCCTAACTTTACCCTCTCCTGCCGCACTCTTACCAGCGCTAACTTTCCTAACCCCTCCCCCCGTAATACCTGCCTTCTGCACCGCAGCGGCATTAGCAGCCGCTCTAGCAGCACTAGCAGCTGTTGGAGCGGTCAATCTACTTGCTGGTCTACTAACTGTAGCTGTTGTGCTTGAGCTGCTGACCGACCTACTTCCACAAACTCCATTACTAACTCCATTCACGGTAGTTGAGGGAGTGGTGGTGGTGCGGAGATTTGAAACGCTTTTCTGCGCCCTAACTACTCTCGGTCCCGCAGCGGTGGTAGTATTGCCAGCAGCGGAGACGGATCGAGCTCCTGTGGTAGCGGTGGTGGTAGTCGCTGTTTTACGAACGGTAGCAACTCGCGCAGTAGAAGCCGAGGTGGAAGCTGTGAGATTTGGTTTAGAACAAACAGTTCTCAACACTTTAGGCGCCACAGTGAGGGGTGCCCTATGAACTACCTTTTCTTGTGTCGTCGCTCCTACGCTGTTGCTAGTGGATTCAAGGGGGGCCGGGATACTATTCTCGTCGACCTCTGTCTTTTCCACCTTCGCCTTGGGTTTGGGTGACGGACTCGGTCTCCTACTCGAAACCATCTGTTGAGGAATCACATCAATAACTCCCAACACATCCGCATCGCTAACCGCCGCCCCTTTCACAGGCGAAACCTGCCTTCCCCCCACCCCATTCGCAGTCCTCACCAAAGTACCAGGTGTTGCAGGAGCAGGACTAGACTCTCTCAACCCAAACCTCTCTCTTACATCTGGACTCGCTCTAAACACTTCCTGTCTCGGACTAGACGCCACCGGACTAGCTTGCCGACTAGACCCCCTCGGTGGAGTAGCAACAGTAACGGTAGAAATGGTGTTCGATCTTGTCCTCTCGTATCCTCTCACCCTCGCAACGGGTGACGGGGTAAGGTTGACAACCGCAGCTTTAGGAGAAGCTCGTGTAGTAGAGACGTTGATCCTCGCCTCGACCAACACACCAGCTCCCGCCGGTGAGGCGGTATGAGTAGTGATGGGGTTAGGAGAAACCTTCTCGTCATCAGTATCGTTTCCCTCCGCTGCCGCACTGTTGTCGTTATCAGTAGCGGAAGAAGGAGGTGTGGTGTCCTGATGCACCGCATTTCCGGATTGAGAAAGCATCAAGTGACTTTGGAAAGACCTCGTAGCACCTGGATATCTCCTACTCGTCAACTCCAACCTCGCCACCGTGGCAGGAGCTTGTATAGCCGGCCGTTTCCTACTGGGACTAGGACTCTTTCTCGGTTGGCCAACACAAGGAGCTGGTTTCACCCCAGCTGGACCCGCTGTAGCTGGATCACCTACATTCCCACTCCCACGTTGAGCTCTCGGTGTCCTAGGTCCCTCCATCGCAAAGGGATCGGATTTCCTCTTCTGCCTAGGCCTCTCCTCTTCCTTCTTTCCCCCCTCTCCTCCCTCGCCATCATCCCCACTTTCCTCTCCTGAGCCGGCATCACCCTCAGCTCGACGCTTAAGCATCCTTCTACCCTCCTTCCTCTTCCCTTCAGCCTTCAACTCTTCAATCTCCTGTAACAACCTCCTCTTCTCCTCCTCCACCGCCTTTCTCGCCTCCTTGATCGCTCCATCCCTAACCCCCCATTTTACCCACTCGACAAAGTTCTGATACATAAAATGCTGTTGTGGCCCAACCACACACCCTGGCCTCATAAACCTCATAAACCCTATCACCTCACCCGCACTAAAACCATGCTTCCAAACCAAATATGCACCGATCAACACCCCTGTCCTTCCCAACCCCGCCTTACAGTGCACCGCCACCACACCTCCTTCATTAATCACCTTATCCGCTTTGGCAATAAACTCTTCCAAGATCTCCTGTGTCGGATTAGACCCATCGTCGAAGTACATATCCGCATGATCGATCCCAGCATTAAGAAACGCTTCCCTGTCATAAAGCGGATTGTTGAGCCTTACCACAAGCTTAACCCCTCTCTCTTTGAAATATCGAATCGTCTTTCCAAAAAGCTTGTTCTCCTCTGGAGGCCTAAACGAGTACGAGGTCGGCAACCTCCCCTCCCCTACCCTTAACGCTTCCACATAGTGGCGATCATTCGGCGAAGCAAAAGCGATAAAATTCGGTGTGATCCAATTCCAATCCCCATTCGCCACCTGTTCATACTTTTCATACTCGTCCAAATTGAAAGTGGTCAAATCCAACAAACCTTCCGCCAACCCTCTATTCACTCCATACAGTACATCTTGAATCCCTAACGAATAATCCGCCCTCCCATAGCCTGCATCTCTAAACGGTTTAAACTCTAGCTCTGAAATGGGATAAAACGCATCTGCAGGACTACACTTTCCAATAACCATGGCATACATTGTCGCCAACAAGGCAGCATTCGCCTTCCTGCTAGGTTCATCCGTTGTATACAACACCATCGTTGCCCCTTGCATGTCAGGATCGTTGAGCATATGATGAACGTGCAAACAAAACCTATAAAACATGGCTACATTCAACGGTCCCCAATCAAACCAAAAACTCAGATAAACAAGATCATGGTCGATGTTGAACCAATGTAAGCGTGCCGGATTAGTTTCGGAAGGGTCGATGTATTTCTTGATTTCGCCATCGTTAAAGTTCTTCCACGCTGCGGTTTGCCCGTTGTTGAGATTGAGAGCTTCTTCAGAGGGGAGGTCGCCAGAGAAGTAGGTGAACCAGAGTCGTTTGTGGATTCGAATCAAAGGATGAGCTGGCCAGAGTTTGGATTTGCGTGGAGAACGTGAGGGAGAAGAGCGATGGGTGGAGGCGTGCGGGGTAGCTTGAAGGTCTTTGAGGATGGCTGATTCGATGAGATGGTCATTGGAATCAGCGACAGAGGAGGTGTCGGATTCGAGGAAATCAGAATCGTCGGGTGCGATGATGTGATCTTGCCTCTCTTCGAGGACGAATGCTGATGTTGAGGCCATGTTAGGCGGTGGCAATGCAGTAGGAAGATGATGCTATGCGTGTGATAGATGCAATGTGGAATGACACTAGTGTCCGCTATTGAACGGCGCGATGCTCGTTTGAGTTAGAACGCTCGACCTTGACGTCTATACTTGTAGGTAGGTATGCTTCAGGGAGAAAAGTTGTTGATGATAGATGAAAAGAATGCTATGCTGCGGAAGCGATGTGCGAGATGCCAATGAGAGCTGCAGACCGTATGTGTCCAGTGTCCTGATCGTCGCTGCTAGGAGTCGTCTTTCGCGTCCAGTATGGATCAATAAAGTACAGTACTGTAGTAGGCGAGCAATGCCGCCAGGACAGTGTGGAAGATAGGAATAGTAGCAAAAGCAAGCGGAACAAAGTCAAACGACGTCGATGACAACAAGTAGGACCGTGTGATCCTGTTCTTTCTCTCTTGTATCGGATGTCGGGAGCCAAAACAACATCACTTTGTGTGAGAGTGGCTCGGGCTCTGCTGCCTTATCTCTGGCTTTTGGATTTTGCTTTTGGCTTGTTTTGGCTTGACTGCTGCTGCTCAATCAGCACAACACAACGCGTCTTGTGGCTCATGCGCGTGACCTTTGCCATTTCGAGCCCCCATCATTAGTATGTTCTTTCGCTCGCCCTAACACGTACAAACTGATGCTACTTGTAAGCTCTCATCCCGTCCTCCAAAGTCACCTCTTGCCAAGCTCACCCAGCCTGGTCTCACTACTGTATAACACATTCACGTATTGCTTGCGGAAAGATACTTGAATTTCATCAAAGCCAAACTCATTCATCAACTTGCAAAGCCGAGGTGCGATCTACTTGACTTTAACAACAACAAACGGAACCTCAACATCTTCACCCTCCAAATCATCCGCCATGATCTCCACAATCACCCACTGAGCATGCTTCGGAATCGGCTTCTTGCTCACCGTCTCGATCAACGTGCTCATCTTCATCTGCAGTCTCTCCTCCCTCTTCTTCGCTGGCAAGAACGCAGAGAACAGCATCGAAACACCCGAACTCAACATGCTAACCTCCAACCCATGCTTTTCCTTGAACAGATCCAGCAACTCTTGCAGTGTAACATCCTCTTCCACCTTGAATCGAGACCAGAGCGTCCATTCGGTATCGTTGTACTTGAGCTTCTGCGCCGCGATGGGATCAGAGAAGGCAATGAAGGGGAGAGCCAGATTGACGAAAGCGTTTGAATAGGCTTCGAGTGTCTTCTTCTCGTCGAGCAGCTTGTATAGCTCCAAGTTGACCAGACCGGTAGCGAGAGCAGTGGTGGTGGCAATGGCGGGGATGATCTTACCTGCAATACCTTTGGTCTGATGCTTGTCTGCGGGCGAGATGCCGTAGTTGGTAGCACGAAGGTTCGAGGCAGCAGTGATAAAGTCCATGTGGTGGTTGCTGTCGTCATCCTTCTCCATCTCGATCGGCTGCAGACGGAAGCCAGCCAACGAACAAGCCTCGGGAAGGCTGCTGGTGACATCGGTCAAGTCACCTCCGTCGGCGCCAGCATCGTTGTTGTTGTTGGGAGCAGCCTCGTTCTCGTTGACCTGAATCTTGACATTGTCCTTGGGCACGAATGCGGGCACCTTGATCGAGGCAAGCACCTTCTTGAAGTAGGCAGGGTCCGTTTCACCCTTCAGACCATAGTTCTCGGCGTGCAACAAAGCACCACTGATCACGTACTCGAGATGCATAGGGTCTTCAGCATCAAAGGTCAAAGGCTTGGGAGCACGCTTAGGTCCAGACCAGAAGGGCTGACCGCTCGAAGTGACCGCATCGGCAGGCAAAGAGTGGAGCAGCTGACGAATGTTGTTGCTGTAGTTCTCCTCAAAGCGCATACGAGCCCAGTAGATGCACTGGTCAAACGTCTTGGGTCGCTCGTCCACCAAGTACTGCTTGATCTGGTCAAGCTGCTCCTTGGCACCCGAACCAGACTTGAGCGTAGTCTCGATGTAGTCCGGCTGTGTGAGGTACTGGTTGACGTTCTCAGCAGGCTTGAGGAAAAACTCGTCAAACTGCTCACGCGCCCACTGAATCGTGTGCTCGATCGCGTTGGGGAAGTTTTTGAGCGTGCAGACGGGGATCGACTTCTCGGGAGGGTCCTGCGATGACGAGTAGGACTCGGTCAAGTGAGGCACAACCACCTGCGTGTTGGCCTTGGTGCCGAGCGTTCCGGACTCGAGCAACGGCTTCTCGTAGTACACGCAGCGACGATCCATGTACTGACGAGCCTGAACGTTGTCAAGCGCGTTGGTGACACCAGTGAGGTTAGCAAAGAACTCGTCACCATAGATATCTTCGGTCTCGGGACCGACTCGGTTCTGGTGGCTGTGAATCTTGCCCTTGAGATCAGGGTTCATCTCGGCAACGGCAGCAGCAGCAGTGTCAGCTTTGAAGTGGCCCACATCCTTGGAGCGGAAGAGGAACTGTCGGTTGAGGTTCGATTTCTCGATCGTGTCCATATCCGTGACGTGGATGATACCTTGGGGACCACTGCCGAGACCCATCATACTCCAGTTCTTGAGCATTTCGCATCCAATGGCACCAGAGCCGACAAGGAATTGACGGGCGTTGGCGATCTTCTGCTGGAAAGTGTGTCCGAGAACAGCAATCTGGCCATCGTACCTCGAGTTGGCAGGCGCAAACTCGCTCTCGGGAAGACCAGGGACCGAGTCGGGAAGCGACTCAAGCGAGTCGACGTAGAGATGCTGAACGAGAGGGTGGAATTTGCCACTGCAGGCCTTGAGAACTTCTTGAGCGACGAAACCACCGACATAGGCGACCATGGGCGAGAGATCACCGGTTGCCTGGAAAGCAAGTTCGCGCACCACCTTTTCGGGCAAGTCAGCAGCATCCTGTCCAGAAGCTTGTATGATTTGCTTGGTCAGCTCGAGCACCTGGTCAGCATCCTCTACGTTCCTCGGTCTAGGCAGACGACCGTTCTTCTGCTGGAACTCGGACAGAGCCTGAAAGCCAGCATGGAGAGCAGCGGGACGGTCGAATTTGGCGAAATCGGCAATGAGGAATTCGGGCTGCTTGCTGCTCTCGCGCAACGACTTGAAGGCGATCTCCTTTGGCATCTTGACCTGCTTGAAGATACCGCCACGCTTGTATTCGCCGAGACCCTTGGTGCTGCCGATAGTGAAAGTGTATGGACCTTTGACAGTGACTTTACGAGGCTGACTGTTGTTGAGCGCCTCCATGCCTTGCACCTCGGTGAAAGTGACATAGTCGCCATCCTCAAGACCGTGACGAGTCTCATCGAGAGTAGTGACGAGACCCTCGTCGTCCTCGCTGGCGATGGAGGTGACCATGCCGGAGAGTGGCTGCTCACCAGTAGGATCATTGCAGAGGAAGTTGGGACCAAAGTCGTTGAACACGGAACCGAAGAAGCCGCGCACCTCTGCCGAGATGAAGCGAGTCGAAGTGCCGTGAGTGATATCGTTGATGCGGAGTTGCTCGGCATAGAGAGCATCAGTCATGACGACTGTTTGGAAACGCGAGAGCACATCTTTGGTGAGCTCGTTCTCCTCGAGTACACGGATAGGAACATAGGTGTTGAGTTCGGCGAGACGGGGCTGTGTGGCGTGATCCCTTCGCTTGCCTGCGGATGCATCTTCTGGACGGAGGAAGAATTGTGTGCTGAGATCCGAAATGGAGACGGGAGTGGGATCGAAGATGGTGATGGACTTGACACCGGCCAGAGCAACGTTCTTTGCAATTTCTGCACCCAGACCACGAAGACCGACGACAAGGACGTTGCTAGCAGCCATGCGCTTCATGGCATCGTGACCGAGCACATAGAGCTGACGACTGTAGAGACCTTCGTCGATGCCCTGTTCGGGCTGGTCGACCTTCATATCCTCGGGTGTTGCCATCTTTGCCTTTTTGGCAGGGTGGTGGTCGTCGACGATGGATGCAGTAGTTCCAGCCGCTGGTTCCGGGGCGTTGCGCTTCTGACGCTCGGCGCTGGGTGTTTCCGACGGAATGGTTGTAGTTGGGATGGGGAGCTGAAAGAGACGAGTGGGTATGTTGTTGTGTGTGTATGCGCTGTTGTGGTGAGACTTGCGTGTATCTAGATGGAGACGAGACGCAAGTAAGAAGGTGATGGTGGTTGTGGTAATGATGGGTGGATAGGAAGATCGCGATTGAGTTTCGTGGGTTGGATGCTTTGCTGCTGCTGCTGTTGGTTGAACGTGGAGGGCGCAATTCGAAAAATGCCCGTGCGGCATGGAAAGCAACAGACTGCCGCTGTTCTGCTGCTGCTGCGTGACGCAAAACGGGCGAGAAATTCCTCTCTCTCTTGTCTAAAATCCGAAAGAGAGAGAAATCTGCCGATCACGAAGAATCCGCGGCACCACAGCACAGACTTCTCAAGAGCAGTCGCTTGAGTAGGCGCAATTTCAAGTACGCTATTTTCCAGCCTCAATTTCTCCTCCCTTTTCTCGATTGTCATTCGGCGATGTCCTTCTCGTAGATGCTCACTGTCGCCATCCATCACAACCTTCTGAAGGCAAAGGGCACAAGGCATGGCAATGGGGAGGGGGAGAAGGAATGTTACAACCATGTGGAAGGTATGCCAAAAATACCTCGAAGAAGACTCTTGAAAGAAAGTGTGTATGTATATGTTTATACAAAGGTAGGAGGCGGGAAAAAAAACCCCCCATCTAGAATCCAGTTCCTGTTCTATTCTAATGCTAGCATGATCTTGATCTACTGCTGATCCTGATCAGGAGCCCTCAGCGTCCCCCTCGAATCATCGTTCGACACCACCGAAGCAGCCTTGCTATGAGGTCTCGATTGTGCCGAAAACTGTTCCCACATGTTCACCAGATTCGCCGCAGGTCCTCCCGCGTACTCTCCTTCGTAACCTCCCAGGTTCGAGCTGTTCGATCCGGAAGCAGGCAGCGCGGTGGGAGGAGCCGAGTTCGTGCTTGTTGTCCTCCCACCGTCCATCCTCTTGGCCGACCTTTCTCTGAATTTGGCACTGGAATCAGGTGGGAGATCTGCTGAACGACGTGATTCTCCTGGAAGTGTGTTGGTCGCTGAAGCAAAGTGTTGTGCGAGGTTATCTGTTGACATAGCTCGTGACGAGGCGATCGAGTTGGAACCTACAAGCGATCGAGCACGAGAACGGGTGCCGGTGGCTGTGCCACTGGGACGAGAGTCGAAGCGGAACCTGTTGGGCGAAGGCGCACGCGATCGTGAGATGGTCTGAAACTCTCGTCCACCACGTCCACCATGGAAGCCTTGATGGTGGGCCACGTGAGGGTGGGTGAACATTGCTTCCGCCTCGTGCTGGCTGATCTGATGTCCTGCAGCGGCCGAAGACGAGTGAGCTTCGAGCTCAGTCGAAGTCGACCCACCTGGGATAGCCTTGCGCAACAACGCCGAGGAGATCTTGAACCCTTTCGCAATCGCCCACGATACCAAGAACCCGACAAGCCTCCTCTCAATGGAATAGATCAAACTTGCAAATGGAATCACGCCCTCAATCGTCTCCCTCAATCCCCACGTATCCTCATGCCTGACAATCAAACCTGCATCGTTGAACTCTAGCCTGCTCATCACTCGCAACTGAATGCTGCACAACGACTTGAGCACCGCTCGAGGGTGGAACAACGACCAAATCAAGGTGCGGAACGTTTGTCGTCCCAACCCTTCACTGGTCCAGTGTGGAGTGAGTGTGTCGGCAGGAATGGGTGGCCGAGATGCAAGTTGCTGTTGCACAGTCTCTGCGTCCATGTAGTGGTGTGCATTGCTGCCGTTCGTGAGGTTGTGGAACGCCGAGCTCGAGTGCGGGTCAAAGTCTTCCCCGTTGAGGCTGGGGTGGGCGCTGTTGTTGGCGGTTCCTGAGAGTGGGCGCATTCCATTTGCACCGGCAGATGGAGCATGTCCAGGAGTGTGAGGTCTTGAGCCACCCCAGATGCTAGCGATGCTGAACGGAGTCGTTGGACTGTGAGGATGACTCTGTGCCACACGCGAGTATGCACTGTTGTAGTCGATGAAAGGGTGTGGAGTCATAGGGAATGCAGATGCGGAGGCCGAGTACGGATACGAGGCCCTGGGTGTGCGGTTGACATCGCTAGCGTTCGGGTCTGGAGTAGGTTTGGATGCTGAAGAGCCGAACAGCGCAGGGAAGAAAGTGACAGTAATGGTGTGGTCGATGATTCCTGCTCGTGTTCCGTCGAACTCGAAGTCGGAGCAAATGACATCTCGTAGCTCGGACTGCACGTCCATTCCAGGCAAAGCAAAAGCCATAATGAACTGGTCGGCAATCTGGTCCCTCCCATGGGCGGAGAGCAGAGGGGATTCGAAAACAGCGCCACTTTCGTAGTATTGAGAAACCATCTCTTTCACCTCCTCGGGCTTGCGCTTATTCGAGTAGAAAGTGTTGTGCAGACCCAAAATGACGTCGGTGAGCGTGCTTGGGCTCGGTGGACCAGCACTGTAGCCTCCTCCCATACCAAGACCATGCATGCCTGGATGACCGGAAAGGCTGAGATGGCTGACACTGCTGGGACCTGCATGATGAGAGCCGTGACCGCCGAAAGCAGACTGGAGCGAGGCACCGTCAACGTTGGGTGGAGCAGCAGAGGAAGGGTTGAGGTTGAGGTTCATAGGGTGAGCGGAGTAGGTGCTGCCAGAGCTGCTCTGTGCTCGACCATGACCACGCATGGAGAGGCTGGAGGGTGTTTTGGGGACCGCAGATGCCGAAGCGGCACCAGGGAAGTAGGACTCGGAGTGTGGGCCTGGTTGACGTGGGTGGTGGTGCCAACCGGTGGGGTGCGCGGTGGAGGGTTTGTCGTTGGCCTGGAACGAGTTCTGGCGACGGTGGAGGGATGAAGGTGCCACTGCTGCTGCTGCTGCTGCTGATGCTGCTGGGGTTGCTGATGAAGATGTGGTGTCTTCTTTGGCAGTAGCGTTGCGTGGGAGGTCAATCTTGAGATCACCTGTGAACTCGCTGCCGCCCTGTCCAGGGAACGGGACCAAGGTCGACATGATGACTATGTACACTTGCGCTGACGAAGGACCACAATTATGGTGAAGGTGAAAGCAGTTGGCCGGGTGCAGATATCTATATCAGCTCGTGAGAGCTTTTAGTCCAGTTTTCGGTGATTGTCGTGGTGGTAGGTGGTACAGAGTGATGCGAGGTAGCAGGCTGACTTGTAGAGCAGCGCGTGATCTAAACGAAGCTCTGTTGATATGTAGGACGATGATAAGGAGACAAGGAGACGTTCGTATGGGGAAAAGGTGTGGTGGCTGAAAAGTGTCGCTTGGATGTCGAATGCAAGTAGCTGGATTTGAAATGGTGTCCATATGTGTCACTGCATCTGGAGTCTGGGTTTGGTGTTTGGTGTTTGCTGGTGACGATGCATTTCACGCTCGACTCGGCCTGCTTTTTGCCTTCTGTTTTTACTGCATTTTCATCTCGCTTCGCCGTTTCAACTGCAGAGCGCGGTCTCGATCCGGCAAGAACTCAAACGAAAATTAAATCACGCTTTCAATTTGAGCTTTGGGGAGAAAAAAAGGCACCCCATGTTGCTTACCACGGTCTCACAGTTAGCTTTTTTTGCGCCGGCATCGACGTCATTGATGACTTTGTGATCGCCGATTCCAGGCCTTGACCCGATTTTGGTTTCGCTTCGCCTGTCAAGCAGCGCAGAAGCGACACCGAACCCTTCGCAGGATCCCTTTGTGCATCTTCACCTTTGCCGTCACTGTCTCCTTTGTTCTCTCCCAGCGCAGCCTGTTGACAGCTCACGAGCTCTCTGAAGCTCTCAACAGAGAAGCAAGCGTTTCACATGGCAAGCATGCGGATTCAGATGTGCAGCGCAGATCATACAACTCAGCTGCCATGCGTAATTTTACTTTTCTGATATGTCCCTACCATCAGTCGGCGATTTTCCTTTGCCTTCTCTGTGCACCCCGTGCAGCCTCCTTGACAGTGCGGCTTTGGACATTGTTGAACTTCTATGTCAGTCTCAGCCCGTTGCAATATCTCCACGCCACCGCCGTCGCCTGACTTCCGCGCAGCACCGTGCAGAGCAGTCTGGCGTAGAAGCGACTCGAGCGAAAAATTGCCAAGAATGGGAAGTTGGTTCTGGCCCGTACGAATTTGCTTCTTTTGCTCAGCTGCTTCGAATCGTCAAGAACAAGCTCTGTGTAGACTAGTGTGGTGTCCGGGACGCCGAAGACCAACTCTAGGCAGCCTTTGTACAATGCAGTGTAGAGACGGCAAGATGCATGAGCGTGCGCATGAGCTTGTTTTTCCGACCAGACACGGCGACCCACACTAGCGTCCCTTTCTCGCGGCATCCCTCAAACCTTGAGCTGAGCTTAAACCCCCGCCCTCGTCGCTTGAACCTTCCTGCTTCTCTTCATCCATCGCCAATTCCGTTCATACCGTCGTTTGGTCGTGGCCCACCTTCTTTTTCATCCTTTCCGTTTCAATAACCGTTGATCGGTCCAACTCTCTTTTCCAAGCACACGAGAACAAGCAGAAGCTAGCTAGTCTAGTCATCGAAGCCAGGAGTTTCGACTGCTTCAATACTCTTCGTCGACCGGAGGGATCCTCGTTTTATACACTCTTTTCACACCACATTCTTTTCGGAACCAGGTGCAGGACACCAAAGCAATACAATTGCACGTTTCGAGGAAACACGCGACACACATCACCTCATCAAATAGACCCAGGATGAAGCTCTATTCACTCGGTCTTCTGACTCTGGTCAGTCTACTTGCACAATTAGCAAGGGCATCACAAGAGGGAGGCCTTTCGTCACAACGGATAGCGAACGGCCCACCATATGGAGGAGCAGATAAAGGTATCGGACCAAGCGTAAGCTACCTCCCGGACCGACACACTCCAGATACAGTCACAGGCAATGGGGAGCGTCGGTCAATATGGCAAATACTCTTCGGCGCGAGTGGGTCGAAGCGGAGGGCAGTCCCTTCGGCTCGGTTTTCTCGTCGTACAGCGCTTCGTCGTCGGACCCGCACCACCCCCCGCAAGCGTTCTTGTAAATTGCCTTCCTCCAACTCTACCACTCCCACATCCACTTCCGCCACACCACCTCCATCTCCCACAGTTATTGGAAACGAGAACAAAACGAGCACGAACAAAATCATGGCAGGCTATTGGTCGGATTGGTCCTCATCCTCTTTCCCCGCCACCTCGATAGACTATAGCAAGTTCGATATTGTCAACTATGCTTTTGCTATCCCCACCGCCAACTTCGACCTTTCCATCCCAACCGATCCTTCAGGCAACCTCCTTCGTGGCTTCGTCAAAGCTTGCAAGGCTGGTAACACGAAAGCGCTACTTTCGATTGGAGGATGGGGTGGATCAACCTACTTCTCGCCCGCTGTACGCACTGCTGGCTCCCGTGCTACATTCATCAGAAACATCATGAAGTACTACCATCAGTACAATCTGGACGGAATCGATCTGGATTGGGAATATCCAGGTCAAGTCGGTGCTGGCAACCAATTGGATCCGAGCGATACAGCAAACTTCCAAACCTTCCTCGGCGAGCTTAGAGCAGCGCTTCCACAAGGAGCATTGATAACAGGTGCAGTAAGCCATCAACCTTGGATGGCAAGCAATGGTCAAGCCGTACCCAGTGTTGCCCGAGCTGCAGCTGCAATGGATTATATCATGATCATGAACTACGACGTTTGGGGATCTTCAGCTAACCCTGGTCCCAACGCACCACTAGCTAACCTTTGCGGGAACTCGACTCAGCCTCAAGCGAATGCAGCTGCAGGGGTCAAGGCTTGGTCTGCTGCTGGAATGCCTCGTGATAAGATCCTACTAGGTATCCCTGCTTACGGTTACATCAACACCTCAACTAAGAGGACTTTGCGAACCCGCGCGGAGAAGAGAGCTGTGCAGTTGACGTCAATGGACGGATCAACTGGTTCGGGACAGATAAACTTCTCAAAGCTAGTCAAGCAAGGCGCACTGAAACTAGGCAATGATGGGCTGTACGATGGCAGTGGAGGTTGGACAAAGTACTGGGATGATTGCTCAGATACACCGTACTTGAGCGATGGAAGTAGGGTAGTGACGTACGACGATACAAGTAGTATCTTTGATAAGGGCGCTTTTGTGGGGAAGGCGGGCGTGGGAGGGATCAGTATGTGGAGTCTGGATGGTGATACGAAGGATTGGGCGCTGACGAATAGCGCTATTGCTGGAATGACTTTGGGTGGTTCTAGCTGATGCAAGTGTTGTGTGGTTCTGTGTTCTTTGCGAAATTGACTTTTGTTACAGCTTCATTTCATTGGAAGCCATTGTATGGCGCGGGTTTGTGCTGCGAGAGTGTGAGCGATGATGGACTGAACAACGTCGTGGGAGGTGGCGCGAGAGGGTTGTGAGAGCTTGCACGTTGTAGCAGGCAACCGACGAAGCTACTCTATGTCAAGTCGGAAGGAGCCATGACGGAGGTGGATCAAACAGCAATACATCTCGCCTGAATGATTGCACAGTAAACGGTGGTGGCTTTCGGTGATGCTGTTGGTGAGTCAGAACCGCAATGTCATCACTTCATTAGCAGCAATCTACAAGAACTCCCACCCTGCCATACAACATGACGTTCATTGATGGTTTGGGCGCTGTTTCCGCCCCATCAAGCCCCATCAACACACATTCAGTCCAGATATAAAGCCAGCCCATCCTCTCACATCCACCTTTCCATTCTCCAGAAGAAACCCTCTTTCACCTTGTCGCAATGCTCAACATCGCCTTTCTCCTTCTCGATCCAGCAAGAACATGTCTCGACATTCCCGCTCTAACCTCCTCACTCTGCAACCCCCCAACCCCAATCACAATCCACTCCTCACTAACCACCCAAGTGCAAGCCATAATCTGGCTCCCCAACATAACCCAAGGCAGCACCTCCTTCGAACTCTCCAGTCTACTCTCATCTCCCTCAGCCTCCAGCGTCCGCTTCGTGCAACTCCCCATGACCGGTGTTGATGACTTTATTCCGCTCATCCGCGCTACGAGTGATAAAATCACCTGGTGTTGTGCCAAAGGCTGTTATTCAAACCCTGTTGCTGAACATTCCATATCTCTCTGCTTGGCTCTTTTACGACGTCTTACCACAACTCCTCCTGGTGCAGCTGGAGAGATAGACTCGCTGTTCCACAAAAAAGTGCTCATTGTTGGATCCGGTTCCATCGCTCAAGCCATCCGTCAGCTTCTTGTCCCGTTCACATGCACAGTCAACTTACTCGATTCAAGCACCACCAGAAGCACACTCTTAACTCTCCTCCCGGAAGCACAGATCGTGTTTATAGCATGCCCATTAACTCCCTCAACAACAAACCTTTTCAACAGCGAAGTCTTAGAAGCTATGCGGAGGGATGCGACACTGATCAACATCGCCCGTGGCGAGATCGTTGATACTATTGCACTGATCGACTTCCTAAAATTGGGCAAGATCAAAGCTGCTGGCCTGGACGTAGTCAGATTGAAAGAGGGAGAAGAGGGAGGGAAGGAAAGGGAGGATTTGGAAAAGATGAAAAAGGAGGGGAAACTAGTGGTGACGGATCATTCAGCTATCCCCCACCACCTGATAGCAAAGTTGTTGGGTGAGAGAATTAAGTACAATCTAGAGGTGGTGGCAAGAGAAGGAGGGAGAGAAGAGCTTTTGGGGCTGGTTGATGCGAAGAAAGGCTATTGAAGTTATGCTACTCCTCACTCTCACTATCTTGACTGCAAGTACGTTCACACACACACATGCACGAGCGAACAAAGCTAGACAATTGCGAATCAACATTCCATTTCAATGCCGATTACTTGGTTGAGCCGCCCTTCTCTTCTTCCTTAGCTCTAATCCGAGCCGTATTCGGCCGCCTAGCAATCATTCCCTTGGTCTTGATCCTTGGTCCACGCCATGCTGAGAAAGCACCCTTTCTTCCCCTTCCAACGATCCTGAATTTGTTTTGCAACAGCTCGGGCACACTTTCTGCTGTAGTGCAATGCAAGACGCAGTGAGTGAGGATCCAACGGAAGCCCACAGGAATGTTGAGATCAAGCGCCTCCATATCTAGCAGGATGCGAAGGAGGAACGGGTCTGGTGAGTGGGCGGTCGAGCGGCCTCGGGAGTTCCAGTGGATGCGGGAAACGACAATTGAGAGAAGGTGGGAGGTGGTGAGGGTTGACAGATCCGTTGTTTGGTCCAAATCTTGTCGGACAGACATGGTAGCCTCATTGGGCGGCGTGATGGTAGATTGGTTCGACGCAGATTCCTCTTTCGTGGAAATCACAGCTTCCTCCATCGCTGAATAAGGCTGTAGGACACCAGCTTTGGTAGCAGCATCCTTGTAACCTCGACGAAGCTGAGCTAACACTTCTGATCGCGAAGCATGACTTGCACTGCGCTGAATCATTCCAGGTCGACGACCGAAAACGCCCAAGACGGCATCGTAGAACCTCGAGTCCGGCTTTGGGCCTGCAAGGTCGCCATCCTCTCCGAGCTGACTGCGTACTGACGGCGCTGCTTCTAACATCTTGCGTTCAGCCGGCTCCAACCACGCTTCTACCCTCTTCCTCCTCCAACGGCCCAGCTTTCGCGTCAAACTCCAATGATGAACCAGGAAAATGTACTCTCTTTT
Organism: Ustilago cynodontis; assembly: GCA_928865425.1. Taxonomy (NCBI): domain Eukaryota; kingdom Fungi; phylum Basidiomycota; class Ustilaginomycetes; order Ustilaginales; family Ustilaginaceae; genus Ustilago; species Ustilago cynodontis. The sequence goes on along the minus strand of CAKMXY010000022.1, from coordinate 359,607 downwards.
AGCGAGCAGTTGCGCAGCCCTCCACCTCAGTCCTTCGCCAAGCTCTCCGGTACTGCTGTATGATCCGCCGACAAAGCTTCGACCGCGTAACGAGGCCATGATGTTCCATCCTCGTGCATACTCTCGATGTCGACTGGCGGTTGCGGCACTCCTGCGCCTTGGGCCCATTCGCGACGATAAGCGCGTGTGCTGGGAGCGTAGAGTGTGTCGCACGGTAGGAGCTCTGGCAGCTTCGTTGGCGAGCGCTTGCATGAGGAGAGTCGCTGCTTCGACAGGTACCTTCCATGGAGCCTTTGCCACGTCGATGGAAGGAGACTGTAACGCACTCTGCAAACTTGTACGTTTGATGAGACGCCAAAGTCGCAGCGCTAGGCCGGTCTTGCCTGCTTTGACGGCAAGATTGAGAGTGGCTGTCAAGACGTGCGGATTAAGAATGGCATGTCTGGAAGCTTGGTTTGCCTTGGGTCGGAGCCGTCCGTCTGACGACGAGGCGGAATGCTGACCGTCGGGAGCATCGGAAGGGGCCGGTCTACGGGCATAACGGTGAGCGTTGAGGGCAGGGTAGATGCGCATAACGACCTCCTTGACACCGGCATGACCAGGCTCGTATCGGAAGCGACGCAAGAAAAGACCTGAAGCGGTCACGTACTGAAGCAACGACACCAGTCGGTATGAGTCGGCCTGTGCAACTGCAGTGTCAATTTGGTCAATCATGGGTCGCAAAGGACGTGCCTCGGCTTCCGTTGCTGGGGTCGCGGAAGTTCCTGATACTGGTGATGCAATGTTGTTTGTCGGCCGATCGGATGAAGCGCTGGTCTGCGACTGTTCGGCCTGCTTAGTCGTGAGGACTGCGCGTGCCAGCGACTCGTAACGCTGCGTGGTGGCCTGACGCAGAATCGTGTTGAAGGTGACCACATCAGGTTCCAATGGCGGCTGACGAACCTGGGTCATGTGCTGGAAGACTTGCTTACAGGTCGCGGGTGACTTCAAGACGGATAGAGCGTAGTGGATGAGCTGGTTGTAGACAGCAACTCCAACGGCGGGGCGAACCACGGGCTTGCCGCCGAGGAGCAGATTCCCGGCTGATCGTGTTTTTCCATCGGGTAATGACTGCATATATTCGCGCATATAGTATCGGACAACCTCGGCTGCTTCGACCAATCTCCGTCTTTCTGCTTTGTCGAAGGAACCTTGCTTGAGTGGATCAAGGGCGATGGGTTCGTTGAGCAGTATGGTAGACTCGAAGCGACAGCATGCTGATATTATCCATGCAATCTCTGGTGCGCTAGGCGTTGGTGGGAGTGGCAGACGGCCTCCACGGACGAGGCGAATCAAGTCTACCAAAGACTCGGCGTACTCGATCCGTTTTGCACTTAATGCGTGTCGTTCGCGATCGGACAGTTCGGACAGAAGATCAGGTCGAATGCGAGAAAAGAGCTCTTCGATCTGCTGCAGAGCGCTTGTGACCTCCCGCAAAGCCTGTGAACTTGGCTTACCCATCTCCGCTACAAGAGCTGCCTGACGTCGAGTAGGAGATCGAGGACGCTTGGCCTCCCTGTGAGCCATCCACCAAGCTCTCACTTCGGCAGCATAAGTCTGAACTGCCAGTCGAGTATGGCCTGAAGCGATCATGGCACGGATCAAAGCTGTCTGCGACGGTGTAGATCTAGGCATGTGGGCGAGATGCATGGCAGAGACGAGCGACATGGCTGCGTCAAGATTCTTCTGAGACTCGAAGCGTCGAGAGGGTCGAGCACTGGATGGTGAGGGTGCTAGAGTGAGCTGTGAGATGACTTTCTGTGCGATCAGTGCGAGTCGAGCAGCGGCGTTGGAAGCCACAGCTGCTAGGGCAGGGTCCAGTTTTGAGCTGAGATCGACATTCTGGCCTGTCACAGAGGGAAGAGAGAGCTCCAGCTCGGACGTTGAACGAGGGTTCCAGCCGAGTTTGACGAGGAGATGTCGGAGAACGGTGGCTGCTGAGATAGCCTGTGCAGATGCCGAGAGGAAGAGAGCGCTGTCGGCAACGGTTTCGTGGACAATGGCATGTGCTGTTCTGGCTCGTAACCTCGATTGAATACGACAAGACATGAGTACGAGACGTCGACACCTTTTGACAACGGTTGTTGGATTTATTTCGGTGCCGTTCTGTATCGCCTTCCTAAGGTTGAGACTCTGCTGGCGCAGAGAAGCAAGTTCTGCAATTGCAGCCGCTGAGGTCTTCGGACGATGTGTGGGAGGAATGGGCGTGTCATCTGCGGTGAGGGGGTCGTATGTGGGTCGTTGAGAGATGCACTCTTCTTCAAGATGACTGTTGGCATCCTGTTCAAGAAGGGCATTTGAAGGCGGATGATCGATGAGTGAATATGGAGGGTTGTAATGATGCCGTAAGAATGTAAACTCGGGTTCAATGTGATCTGGTCGATGTTGACGATGGTGGGAGCTGTCCTGGTGTGCTGGATCAAGCTGTTGCGCAGCAACTGCTGCGACGGCGGCAACGGCTCCTGTAGGCACAAGTGACGATTTGAAACGAAGCGCTGCCGGTTGTTTCGTTGCTGTTGAACTTGTCGAGCTATGCGCTAGGTCAAGACAGGAGGGAGGATACAGGAAAGACAGAGGCTGCGGGACGGGGATGTGTCGCGGAAGTATGCTACGTTGCAAAGATGTCGAAGAGGAGTACGTTGATGATGCTGAAGATGCTGCTGAAGGTGATGATGCTGGTGTTGGGGAGGACGCTAGTAAAGGCGAGGCGCGTATTGGTGGGGGTGGGGGTGAAGGTGCCGGCAGCCGAGATGGACCAGCGACATTGTGATCGACCACGTTAGCTCGAGCGATTGAACGTTGCTGACAAGCTTGTTGATGGCCGTACGCATCAGCTGCGCTGGATAGGAAGCGCTTGTGACGCATGAGCGTATCATCTGCCGAGGACGAGAGCCGGCGTGTTTGCTCTCAATCCTTCCTCGGTAGTGATGACTCGTTATGCTAGAAAGGGGGGAGAGTTGGAGCTACCTTGATCGATGCATGGGAATGTGTTGCAAAGCAGCGACCTGATGGTCGACAGGAACTGCAAGACTGGGGATGAAAGGACGGGTGGGTATCGGTAGAAAATGGTGGCCGGGTGAATAACAAAGGGTAGCCAAACGCGAGCTGCTGCTGAGTCGAGGAAGTTGTTACTGTGTCATGCAAGGAGTAAGGGCTAGGTGACGAGGTGATGAGGTAGGGTCGAGTGATCCCTGCTGATGATGTTGATCGAGGCGTTGGTTGGCTAGGGCCGGCTTTTATTGAACGTCACAAGCACAAAGGTGTGTAAGTTGTGATTCGCGGTTGGACAGCGACAGCCAACCGACTTTACTTTCTTCTCAAAAAATCACCTGTCCCTGCGCTTGGCTAACAAGGATTGGCCGACTTCCGTACCTCTACTGGTACACACTATTGTCTCGTTCTATACAGCAATATTGTCCTCCGTCACGAGACATCTGCGGGGGTTTAGCTCAGTTGGTAGAGCGTTCGCTTAGCATCTCGTCTAATGTGCGAAAGGTCGCGTGTTCGACTCATGCAGTCTCCAGCCTCCTTTCTTTTGGCTCCTTGTTCAGGGCGGAAGCATTCTTTTTTTTGACTTCTGACAGCCGCGGTCTTCTCGAGCAGTTGAAAATTTTCAGAAATCTTATCGCCACAGAGCGCGACACGACTTGAAGACCGAACTGGAGCCGTTGCGACGGCAAGGCAGGAGAAGAAAGGACCCTTGCGGTGCCTCAACTCCACTCTCTTCCCTTTTTTTTTTTTTTTTTTTTTTTTTTTTTTTTTTCCTGCTGCAGCTCGAACTTAGAAAAAACTTCTCAGCTGGCCAAAAATTTCGCATCTCGAGCTCAATTTTTCATTTTTCTTCCTCTTCCTCTGCACACAGGGCACACACACAGACACTCAATCAACGCCGCCGCCGCACACAGAAGCATCCGTTCAAAGAACCCTTCTGAGCTGCCATTCTCCCTACCTTCTCACCACCCCCATCCCATCTTCGTGCAACTCCCCTTTCCTTTGCTCGAAGTTTCCGTTTGACATCCTCCCTCGTATCATCAAGCATCACACACACACACAAACACATAGACAAAATGGGCAAGAAGGACTCCAAGGTCGCTGCCGCCGCTCCTGCGGTTGACGCCAAGAAGGAAAAGAAGGAAAAGAAGGAAAAGAAGGCCGCTGCCAAGGCTGTCGAAGAGACCAAGGCCAACGGTGTTACCAAGAAGGACAAGAAAGACAAGAAGTCTAAGAAGGAGCCTACTCCTGAGCCCGAGTCTGACTCTGACTCCAGCGAGGACGAGGAGGAGAGCAGCGACTCTGACTCCTCGGACTCTTCTTCCTCTTCCTCTTCTTCGGACTCTTCCTCGGACTCCGACTCCAGCGACGACGAGGAAGAGAAGAAGAAGGAGGTCAAGGCTGAGCCCAAGACCAACGGCAAGGCTGCCTCCTCCTCTTCTTCCTCTTCTTCCGACTCTTCTGACTCGGACTCTGACTCTTCTTCCGACTCGGACTCCTCCGATGACTCCTCCGACGACGAGGACTCCACCCCCGCCGCTGACTCCAAGAAGCGCAAGGCCGACGACGAGGCTCCCGTAACCAAGAAGGCCAAGACCGAAGAGGCTGCTCCTGCAACCACCGAGCTCGCCGAGGGCGAGACCAACCAGATCTGGGTCGGCCAGCTCTCCTGGAATGTCGACAACGACTGGCTCAAGTCCGAGATGGAAGTCTTCGGTGAAGTTACTTCGGCTCGTGTCCAGCTCGACCGCACCACTGGCAAGTCGCGTGGTTTCGGTTACGTAGACTTTGCCACCGCCGCTGCTGCCAAGAAGGCCTTCGAGGAGGGTCAGGGCAAGGAAGTTGACGGTCGTGCTATCCGAATCGACCTCTCCACCCCCAAGGGTGACGTTACCGAGAACCGTGCCAAGAAGTTCAACGATCAGCGATCTGCTCCTTCTTCCACGCTCTTCATCGGCAACCTTTCCTTCGACATCACCGAGGACGATGTCTGGAATGCTTTTAGCGAGCACGGTGAGGTTAGCGGTGTTCGTTTGCCCAAGGACCCCGACTCTGGTCGTCCCAAGGGTTTCGGTTACGTCGAGTTCGCTGCTCAGGAGAGCGCACAGACCGCCATCGATGCCATGACTGGTCAGGAGCTTGCTGGCCGTCCTTTGCGTCTTGACTTCTCCACACCAAGGGACCGTGACGGCCCTGCTCCCCGTGGTGGTGGACGTGGTGGTGGATTCGGTGGAGGACGTGGTGGCGGACGCGGTGGAGGATTTGGCGGTGGACGTGGTGGCCGCGGTGGTGCTTCCGATGGCTCGTTCCGTGGTATGCCCCGTGGTGGTGGATGGGGTGCACGAGGTGGTAGCGCACGAACTGGCGGCGCTGCTGACTTCTCGGGCAAGAAGATGACCTTCGACGACTAAACCAGTCGCTCCATCTCACATGTCCACCTCTGCTCTGCGTCAGAGAGGATACCCCATCACATACCACGTTTGCTAGCTAGACTCTGCAACGTTTCAAAAGCGCCCATCCTCCATCTCGAAGCTCACCGTTTTCTCTAATTTCGGCTCCAAGGTTGAGGATGATGCATCCTCTCCAGCGCACCTTTTCACACTTCAGTGCCTATTGATATCTCGTCGTTCTCTTTGCATCTGTTCATCTCATGAGGGCCTTCTCTGTCTGTAAATTGTTCTTTGCTTTAGTCGTGTTGCTACACTTGATCTGCATTTCACCCCATCTTGGCGCAATGGGCTTCTCTAATTTGGTGACAGGCAATACACTAAGCATTTCAGCTCCCAATCTTCAAACTCGAGGCGTCTGTTGTGTGTGCAATGTGATGAGCAGAAGACGACTTGACCTCAAGATGCACAGCGAAAGATCGAGAACGAGATCAATTTTGTGAAATCCATGAGGATGTAACATGAAAAAAAGCGCGGAAATGCCGGCGAGGTGAGGTGACGGGCGATGTCTTGTGCGACCAAGAACCTTGAGCCGGTGTATTGCCGGTATACGAGCTGTCATTTGCTGATCGAGTAAGATATGACCGAGTGACCGCACGGCCCATTGCTCACCACTTTCCTGCAATTGCTTCTTCTCACTGCTTCCAACTACTACTCCTTTCTGCAATCTCGGTCGCATCGAGTAGAGGATTTCGCCATCAGACAAGAAACCGACTGGCGTTTGTCTTGCGTTGCATGTCATTCCTCGCACCTCGAATTGCTGTTCGATCCATCCATCGTCTCTCAGCAAGCCGAACCATCACCTCGCTCTCCCACACCTCTCGGCCTTTCAATCGCATTCTCACTTCTTCTCCAGCTTCTCGAGCAAGCAAGATGTCGTCAACCCCTCCTCCTGCCGCTGGAACCTTCCCGTCCTTCAGCACGGTCAACTTCTACGCCGGATCGAAACTCAACCGACTCTCCTGGCTTCGAACATCAACCTCTTTCCTCAACTCCACTATCGCTTCTCCCTCCACTCGCTTCCTACTCCTTAAAAACAACAACCCTCTCTCGCATGCTTCGGGACCCAACGAAGGTCTTCTCGCTTCACTGTCGTGGGACGAAGTCAAACCCTACATCCTCGAGAATGTAAAGCTATCCGGAGGTGTTCAGGCATCTCCTGACGATCTGCTTGTCTTCGGACCTCAAGCTTACGGGCTTAGCAACGGTGGTGGTGAAACCTCTGAGAAAGAGTTCAGCCGTGCTACTGATGGCGTTGGACCTAGTAGACTTGCGCTGGTCTTTTCGGGAATCGACGAGAGTGGATTGAAAGAAACTTCTCTTCCTGGAGAAATGGCTAAAGATGCTAACAAAGAGACCGATGCTGGTAACAGTAACTCTGCCCCTGCAGGTACGCCTTATTTCGCTCTCTCCCTCACCTATCGCCCTCCATTCCTCTCAAAGCGCGAGAAGGCCCCAATGCAGAGACTGTTGGACAAGCTTGAGGCGGACTCGAACTACGATTTCATTGATCTTCGTGCTAGTTCTCGTGCTGCTACATGGCCAGCATCGGATGCAGCGATTGTTGCTCAAGCGAAATCTTTGCTCGATTGGAACGAAAGACACATCTACTGCCCTGGATGCTCCCGACAACAGTATTCGCTCTGGGCCGGATACAAACGTGGCTGCACTTCAAGCCTGGCTATTGCCGATACCACTGATTTCACGATCAACTTCCTCGGCGATACCCCATCATTCGATCAAGACGGAAAAGGCGTCTGTCCTAGTACCAAAGTGTTATCTAGCTTCCACTATCCCAGAACAGACCCGGTGATTATCATGGCTATCATCTCCCCCGATGGCGAAAAAGTCTTGCTGGGTAGACAGAAAAAATGGCCTTCCGGCTTCTACTCTTGTCTAGCAGGTTTCTGTGAACCTGGCGAGAGCTTTGAAGAGGCAGTCCGTAGAGAGGTGTTGGAAGAAAGTGGTATTCAGGTCGATCAAGTCATCTATCACAGCTCTCAACCTTGGCCTTATCCTACGAACCTCATGGCTGGTTTCTATGGGATTGCAAAGAGCGCAGATGAAAGCAGTATCAGGCTCGATCTTGATAACGAACTTGAAGACGCCCGCTTCTACACGAAGAGAGAGATTCTGGATGTTCTGGAGAAGAAGGAAAGAGGACACTTTACAAAGCAGGAGCTGGAAAGGATTGAGAAAGAACATGGAAATGATGAGGCAGGGAAGAAGGAGCAGGGAGCAAAGCAGATCAGGTTGCCTCCTCAGACGGCTATCGCGAGAGTGTTGGTGGAGGCTTGGGCGAAGGGACAGGCTGTTTTGCCTGGTCAGACGAAGACGAGAATGTAAAAGCAGGATCCGGCTTCGTAGACATGCACAAACAATAGAACCGGTCTCAATGATTCTCACGAAGACTTGAATGTGGTTGCATTGCAGTGGATGAGAGTGAGATTGCATTGTACAAAAAGCGATTCGATAGCCTATGTCCGATCGAAACAAAGTATGAGGTACTAATAAGGTGCAGTGAGAAGAGCTTACACGACACCCCAGAAATCCTCCAGAGCGCAACAGAACTTTCCACAAGCCACGGAAGCACTCAACGAGTATTCTGAGATTGAGATCTTCTCGTCCACTACACCATCAGCAAAGTTATCCTTTCCGTGAGCCATGGCACCGACGAACACAGCAATGCTGTGGTTTTCCGGGATAGTTGGCAGATAGTTGCTCAACTTTTGAACGGGCGAGTCGAACGAGAGTGTAATTTTGTGTGTGTTGGCAGGGAAGTGATCTGTGACTGGGTTCTTGATAACTCTCAAAAGCTTCTCGGAACCGCCCATGGACCGAATGCTCAACTTGTGGAGAAGTTGAACCATCAATCCCGAGAATCTCTTGAATGTACGTGGGATACGAACGTGTGGGTTGACCTCGATCAGCACACCCTTTGCAGTGTGGATGTAGACCTGCAGCAAACCAGCCTTGTTGAGTGGTGAATCGAGCAACGTGAGCAAACATTGGTGGGTAATGTCGGGACGGGCCTCAGCGATATCACGACCCATTTTGGCTAGGACTCGCTGGTGATCATCGCAGTTGAGCAAAGCATACTTGTCGCCGCCATCCTTGTTGTTTCGTCCTCCACCACCAGATGGACCGCGGGAAGCAGAACCGGTGGAGACCTTGTATGTTTCGAGACAAGCTTGTTCGAGAACAACGATGAGACGGGGAGTGTTTTCTTTCTCGGTCGCAGTCTTTGGTACTTTGGGAACCTGGGGCACGAGGGAGGAGTCGACACGAGAGCGTTTGGCAGTATTGGCTTTGGCTGCTGCTGCTGTTGATGAGGATGAGGCAGCCGAGGCGGAGGCAGGGGTGAAGACGGAAGAAGAGGCAGCGTTCATTGTTGTGACAGGTTTAGGTGGAAGGGCGTGTCGCATTGGTGTGGCGGTCTTGTTGGAAGAGGAAGAGGTGGAGTTGGAGTTGGACGAAGCAACCGAAGCGGCGTCGCTGTTTTGAAGACGAGAGTGGATCGAGTCTGTGAGAGAAGATTTTGATTCGACACCTCCTGCTGTGGAGTGTGATGAAGGTGAGGTGGCTCGAGGAGACTGTGGAAGAGGTGCGATAGGACGATAGGTGGTTGCAGGTGCCGAACGTGTGGTCATTCGATCATCCTCCGAGTCCGATGCTGCAGACGAAGCTGACGACATGTTGTGCGTGTGAGCAAAAGAGTTCCGTTTGTGTTGGAATGAAGTGCGAATCGTTTAGTTCGACAATGCACAAGAACAATGGGGCTATCCGTGTGTTGCTCCGGTGATAAGAGAGACAGAAACGTGGACCGTCTCGCGTGCTTTTGCGCAGGGAAGATCTCCTGTGTTGGTGGAAAGCTTTGATGTGGTTGTGAGTGTAAGAGGGTTTGCTGCGTATAGGATGGATGTTGGAGCAGTGAAGGTCAACCGAATGCCGACTTGGACGAGGAGTGAACCAATCAGTGGGAGCAGCTGTCAATGAATGGCTGCCTGTTGCGTGTCTACAGTAAGTATCATATCTGGTGTGCCTGTCTGTGTCAAGTGCGACCCTGAAGCCTTCTCTCTCTCTAAATTTTCGTTCTTCGTGGGCTGCAGAAGTCAGAAAAATTCCACACAGAGGTCGCGTGCCTGTCACCAAATGGAGTCTAAATTCCTAGCCCAGCAAGCCTTACATGCCGTTCATACGGCCGAATCATACAATTACATGATGTTCGCAATGTTAGTTGAGAGAGACGCGAAAGAAAAAGGGAAACCAACACTCCTGAGCATGTCCACACTCGGCCGCCTTTATTCGACTTTCAGTCGTGTCACGAAACTCATCAACAATGGCCATTTAACACCACGGACAACTCGCTTGTAACACTTGGCGGAGCAAAATGCGAAGAGGCAGCGAGGCAGAGAGGCAAGAGAAAGTCAGTCGAGTGCAGTGTTAGCCATCGATCCCTGATCCAACACTTTCCAGAGTTGCAGTTGCATACAGGTAGAGAGTTGCAGTTGAAGCTCGAGCCTTGACTCGAGCCTTCTTGATCCCCTCATCATCCCCGTCATCCCCACCGGCACGACCACCACCACCTCAATCTCATTTCGACCTGATTCACTCATCATACTTTGGTTAGCAGCACGAGCGCATCTTTCTCTACAATCACGCGGCGCTGCCCCGTTCTTGCTCTTCGGCTCATCACGCTCAGGCAACTCGCAGCCTTTCTCACACGTTCCGCATACCTTCCGCACGATCGCTCTCCTCGTTAACATCTTGCACGCTCAATCGACTCAACTCACACCGACAGCTCGCCACCATGAGCGGCGACAAGACTATCTTCAAGGTAAGTCTACATCTCGTCGGGTGCGCATCCGTCTCGCTACGGCTTCACTTGACTGACTCTCTCTTGCTCTTGCTCTTCCGCTTCCCTTTTTACGCATTGCCTCTCTCAGGCCACCTACTCCGGTGTGCCAGTCTACGAATGCATCGTCAACAATGTTGCCGTCATGAGGCGGCGCTCAGACAGTTGGCTCAACGCTACCCAGATTCTTAAGGTCGTCGGTCTCGACAAACCTCAGCGTACGCGTGTTCTCGAGCGCGAGATCCAGAAGGGCATTCACGAAAAGGTTCAAGGTGGTTACGGCAAGTACCAGGGAACATGGATCCCTCTCGACATTGCCATCGAGCTTGCTGAGCGATACAACATCCAAAACCTTCTTCAGCCCATCACTTCCTACGTCCCGTCTGCTGCCGACTCGCCGCCTCCTGCTCCCAAGCACACTATTTCCACCTCCAGCCGCGCTAAAAAGATCGTCCCCGCCGATGCTGGCGCTCTTGGTCGTTCAAGGCGCGCTACTAGTATCGAGACCGAGTCCGAAGTTGTCGGCGCTACACAAAACAACGCTTCCGAGGGTACGATGAGCCCTTCTCCCAGCGACATTAGCAGCTCTTCTCGCACTCCCAGCCCTCTTCCGGCTGACCGTGCTGCCGCTTTGTACGGCAACCAAGCTGCTGCTGCCGGCTTCAATGGCAGGGAAGCCAACAACCAAGCCAGATATGCCGACATCATCCTCGACTACTTTGTCACCGAAAACACTACCATCCCTTCTCTTCTCATCAACCCGCCGCCCGACTTCAACCCCGACATGAGCATCGATGATGATGAGCACACCGCTCTCCACTGGGCTTGTGCTATGGGGCGCATCCGTGTCGTCAAGCTCCTCCTCTCCGCTGGCGCAGACATCTTCCGCGTCAACACCAACCAGCAGACCGCCCTCATGCGAGCCACCATGTTCTCCAACAACTACGACTTGCGCAAGTTCCCCGAACTCTTCGAGTTGCTGCATCGCTCCATCCTCAACATTGACAGGAACGACCGCACCGTCTTCCACCACGTCGTTGACCTCGCTCTCAGCAGAGGTAAGCCCCACGCGGCCCGATACTACATGGAGACTATGATCAACCGTCTCGCCGACTATGGAGACCAGCTTGCCGATATCCTTAACTTCCAGGACGATGAAGGCGAGACTCCCCTCACCATGGCTGCTCGCGCTCGATCTAAGCGACTCGTCCGCCTTTTGCTCGAGCACGGTGCCGACCCCAAGGTCCGCAACAAGGAAGGCAAGAACGCCGAAGACTACATTATCGAAGATGAACGCTTCCGATCTTCGCCCTCTCGCACTGGTCCTGCAGGTATCGAGCTTGGTGCCGATGGCTTGCCAGTCCTCCCCACTACATCTCTTCACACCTCTGAGGCGGGCCAGCGCACTGCAGGACGTGCCGTAACATTGATGAGCAACTTGCTCCACAGCCTAGCCGATAGCTACGACAGCGAAATTAATACAGCTGAAAAGAAGCTCACTCAAGCACACGGCTTGCTTAAGCAGATCCAAACCGAGATCGAGGACAGTGCCAAGGTGGCTGAGGGCTTGCACCACGAAGCCAAGGGTGTTGAGGAGGAACGTAAGCGTATTGACTCGCTTCAGCTTGCACTGAAGCACGGCATCAACAAGCGTGCTCGTGACGATCTTGAACGTCGCTGGGCTGAAGGTAAAGAGGCGATCAAGCGCGCAAGGCTGCAAGCTGGACTCGAGCCAAGTGCGCTATTGGATAGCAATGCCGCCAACAAGCAGGACTCAAGTGCTGAAGCTGGTGCAGATGATCCCAAGAAGCTCATTGAAGGTCTGCCTGCAGGAACAGACATCAAGACAGCCATCGCTCAGCTTAAAAAGCAGTTGGGAGAAGTACAAGAGAAGCGCACCGAGTTGGTCGATCAGTTTATTACTCGCGCAAGGGAGCAAGGTACCGGACGCACTATGGCTGCTTATCGAAGATTGATCGCTGCTGGCTGTGGCGGTATTGCCCCAGATGAGGTTGATGCTGTCGTGGGTGTGCTATGCGAATTGTTGCAGGAGGGTCACGCTGGTGCAGGTGCCGCTGGATCGGGGTTGGAAGGCGATGAGCGAGCAAGAGATGCTGCTATGATGCTCAAGGGTGCCGGTGCCGCTGCGCTTGCCGCTAATACTGGCACCGCATAATGAGCAGCCAGGCGTCTCAGCTCATTTCTGCTATCGTTTTCTGCATCCGTTGTCCGTTTCGAAGATATCAGCAACTTTGTAATGTAGTATTCGTACCCTCGTTTAAAGTCAATCTTTGTGCTCTCGAGGTCCCAGCCTTTGTGCCTGTGACTCCTTTCAATGAGCGTAACGTTAGCTTTTGTAATACTGTCCTTGGCCCGCACTGTTATCAGATGAGAAGGTGCATTGTAGAGCTGTCAGATCCGGGTCAGTCACGTGACCCGACCTGACCCTTGAACAATCAAGTGTCAGAGCTGTGCAGCAGCCACGCTTTTGAGATTTTTTGGCAATTCTCAATTGTCACTTCTCCATTTCTTCTCGAACACCATCTCGAATCTATATCGCTGACACAACTAGCAACGATGTTCCGTCGCACACTAAATCTCTTTCAGGAGACAGCACGATCCTCCACCGCCTCCTCGTCATCTTCGGCGTCGTCGATCCTAACGTCGCACTTGTCAAAATCGCATCTTCCACCAACACTCGCCCGCAAGGAACTACCGCATAAGAATCTCTATCAGCTCCTCTCGTCCTTACCTAACGATGGAGTAGGTACACGTGTACGACAGCGCAGGTGGGCGGCAAAAGGTCTCGATGTGCCAAAGAATGTCGACTTGAAATCGCACTTGACCAAACTGCATACAGAGCAGGGAGGAAAAGCGACTAAGGAGGAAGGTCACTTGTGCTACTGGGAGATCACAAAGGTTAGGTTGAAGGATGGCGGAAAGCATGGAAAGGCTTGGGGGAAGTTCGTTTGGCGAGGTAAGTACCGAATCGACAGGGCGCAAAGAGGATGCAAATATCTAAGATACTGAGCCAAGCACATTCGTCACTTCCAATTCACAGGCAAGCCACTCACCAAACACGAGTCGGGAGAACGTATTCCCGGCGCCCTCAAGTACTTCTGGGACACTGCAATGTAATCACACAGCCTCAAGATAGCAAGTGATCACTCACCAACTGTCCAGCAACCGGCATCATGCTCCGTTCAGATATCATCATCATTGTACTATAGAAGACCTGGCTCATCTTCAGGAATCAAGATTGACTTCCCATCAAATAGCCAATCGTTTCGTGAACCTCTGCTCTCATGCAAGCCAGACGTCCGGTCTGTCAGACTCAGACTCCTCCTCGGCGAGAGACAAAGGGGAAACGTAAGGGCGATTGCATCTGTCTCTGTGTAGAGCTGTGTGATGTGGGCTTACAATTCTTGGAGCAGAAAGCTTTTTCAGCGCTCCAAGAAAATTATGCCGGCCTAACAAAGCTCTTTCGCCGGCTAAATCGTCTGTGACTTTAACTGAAAAAATCACTTGTTCCTCCACAAAAGAATCACGAAAAGTGTGTGAGAGCTGCACGCGCAACACGCGCCTTCTTTGCGACACCAACTCAGCCGTGCCCTGAACGCCCTCTTTGACATGTGATGGTCTTGAGCGTCCTTACTCAGTCTCTCTTCTCCATCTCGCTCAGCAGCATACACTATCACTTACGCCATGCATCTCAGCTTAATACAATAGCATGACAGCTCGACAGGCGTCTCACCCGACCACATCAGCTGCGGCTGCGGGGGCTCATCAGGCCAACACTCCCTCCACCTCTTCTATCAAGCCGACAGGCTGGATCCGGTCCAATTCCGCTTCGAAGCCTTCCGCAGCTCCCTTGTCTGATTGCACCAACCTGCCAACTTCATCGCAGCACACCCCAGTACGAAGCTTGTCAAAACCCACTGCAGCACCAGCATCTGTGCAAAGTGTGCGAAACCGAACTCCGACCACCAGCGTCAAGGGTGCGGGTGGAAAGCAGCAGAAGCTCTCCAGCTTTTTCGCGCCAAACACAGCCCCTCCAGCAGCTCCGGCAGTGAACGGCCACAACAGGACCAAGTCGATCCTGTACCAAGATTCACCTAGTGCTGACCGTGCACAACGAAGCCACAGTAGCAATGGAACTGTAGGACGCAACGAAGGTGGACCTTCTAAACTGGCCGTCCTGGAGGACGAGGAGCTGGAGGCACGAGCAGCAAACCTTCTCAGAGGCAGATTTGGTAGCGTATCTCGCTCATTGAATCCGAGTCGATCTTCAACGCTGATCAGAGCAGCTTCTCCTCCTCGGTCCGACACCTCCCCACCTAGATTAGTGCGGGTTGGGGAGCCTAGTATGTCTCGCCCACGGCCACAGCCGCCATCACAGCAACGACCGCAACCACAACCAATCTCCCCGCCAAAGACACACAAACAAGCGACTCAAGTTACACCACCTCGCTTGAAACGCTATGAGCAGCAACAGCCACCTTCATCGCCGATGTTTCACCAGACACTCATGCAAGAGTCTCTTTCCAACTTTACTCCTCCGGCTTGGGAGAAGACAAGGGGCAACAACATGGCGCTGTTCCAGAGACTAGCGGGTTTGCCACCAGAAGAGATCAGAGAATGGGAGAAGAAGAAGATGGAAGAGGAGTTGGAGAAGGCACACAGCCGCATGCAGGGCAGGTCGCCGATCGGAGCGCGTGGAAAGCACGAAGGGAGAAAGAAGATGACTTCTCCGCTGAGGAAAGAGGCATCTTCGTCAGCAGTCAGGGTCAAGCAAGCAGCGGCGTTGAGCTCCGCTTCGCCACGGAAAGCTGTGCAAGACGCACGTCCACAGACAATAATGAGATCTCCGAGGACGAAGAGAAGGATCTATGCGCTCGAGACGCAGCTAGCTGGTATGCCAGGCGGAAGGGCGATCAGTCTTCAGCCGTTAGGCCAGGGCCCTACAGCTGGGGACGATCAGCAACGAAGAGCGACGTCAGAAGCTAGGTGCATAGCTGCAAGTATGTCTCCACACAACTCGATACTGCCAGCTGCGACGCAAGAGGACCCAACGGAGGAAGACTCAGAAACTCAACCTCTGCCATGGCCAGAGGAATCAGAGACCCAGCCGTTATCTTGGCCTGATAAAGACAACAATGTTCTAGCTGCTGCAGATGCTACACCAGAGGCGGTCATGACGGAAGGCGAGGAAACACAGCTGCTTCCCTGGAACGATGAAGAAGAACCTGACCCTGCGCCTCCAATCGCTCCGACAGCTGGTCTCACCGCTCTTGCTCCACACCTTCAAAACGCAGTGGCTGAAGTTCCCACGTCAGACAACGAAGACTTGCTTCTACAGCCCGTTATCGTATCCTCTTCCTCTCCTCCAGCCTCGCCTTTACGGTCTCGATCAACCTCACCTACCTCCTCATCCTTACATCCTCATTCGCCTGCTCATGAACGACGCAGAATTGACCTCAACGATCCCGGCTCATCTCCCACACTCTTCCGCACATCTGTTCAACGCTTGCCGAAAGTAAGCCCAATCACTCTCACTCCAACGATACCTGGACAGAACGGTCCCGGTCGATTCGACCGAGTCGTTGCAGCTCTGAGAAAGGAAGAACGAAGACAGAACACAGGCATGCAACTCAGTTTGAATGGATTCATCTCCCAACGCAAAAACCAATCAATCGATGAACAGACGGAGCAGCGTAGAGCGGGGCTCAGCGAAGACTTGGATGATGTCCTCTCTGATGATGATGACGACCCAGCCGATCGCACCGTCACGAAAAGGATGCAGGGGGAAGGGGAGGACGATGAAACTCAACCCCTGCCCTGGTCTTCCCCTGAATCTCATTTCAAACGACCAGCACCGTCACCGCTGCAACCATCACAGTCCTCACCTGCTACACAACGTACTTATACAAGCACGACCAGTAGTAGCAGCAGTGGAAGTGGGATCATTAGCGTTCCTAGTCAGACGAATCTACGGGAAGCTGGGGGGAGTCAGCTGATTAATTTTATCGATCGTTTGTAAATTTATCACTTTTGCGCCGTTTCCATGTCTTCGCAGAAAGCATGCAGCATCTTGGACCAGACACTCGTTGCACAGTCAGAAGCATTGTTCAGAAACAAGCCTGTGGTTGCGAAGAGCGTGAGCGAACGTTTCAAAAGCTGCAAGTACAACCATCAGCCTGAAGAGCATGTCTTGGACAAGATTGATCTCGAATCAGAGACGAGGAACGCCTAAACAAGTGGTCCGAGTAGGATCGCCTTCGCCATCTCCCCGGCCTCCAACTTCCTCTTTGTAGCACCGGCTTCCAGAGCAGGTAGAGCAATAAGCGCGTTGGCCGAAGCCATACTATGCATGCCTGAGCTTCGTTGACTTCCTGTGCTGTATGCTACTAAGCCTTTCTGTGCGTCTGCGCGAACGATGACTCTGTGGAATTCTGGACGTGGGTCAAGCCGCATTTGGCTGCCGAGAACAACGGGGATCGAAGGCAAGGCCCATGGGTTGGCGACGTCTGAGAGCTGGGCAGGAAATCCAGCGAGTTTGCGTAGTGAGGGGAGAACGAAGACATAGAATGTGACGAGTGCTGAGGCTGGGTTGCCTGGCAAAGCGAAGACTATTTTTTTGTCTGCTTCCCTGGTGACAGTGGCGAAGGTTGTGGGTTTACCTGGTTTCATGGCTACACGTCCGAAGTGTATTTCTCCACCCAACTCTCGTTCGATAAGCGGCTTGAGCAGGTCCGATTCACCCATACTTGTTCCTCCTGTTGTAATCACCACATCTGCTTCTTTCACACCTTGTTGTAGTGCTGCTAGTGTTGCATCGATATCATCACCTACTATGCCGAGATCTATCACTTCAAACCCATGTCCTGAAATGGCGGCGTGAAGACCAGGTCGATTAGCATCGAAAACTGTAAATCCCCATCCTTCTCCTTTTTGCGAGGTATGAGGTGTGGGATCTCGTAGCTCGTTACCAGTGCTCAAGATTGCGATCTTGGGCTTGCGGTATACAGACACTTCAGATCGACCTAGGAAGGCTAGTGTACCAATCTCTCCACCCAGAGCAGAAATCGTAGTGCCTTTGCGAAGCACAACCTGACCCGCTTTGACGTCACTGCCACGAGGACGAACGTTCTCACCAGCATCGACTTGGGCTAGGACTTTGACTTTTACCTCTTCTCCATCGTGTGCTTGAATCAGCTCGGTATCTTCGACCATAACAACGGCGTCTGTGCCTGCGGGTAGACCCTGACCGGTGTTGATTCGGAAGATCTCGGCGTCACCCAAATTCGGCGTCGAGCGGGTCTGAAGGGTTTTCAATGTCACCACACCATAGTCTCCAGCTGGCGTAGTGGCTGATTGGACTGCGTACCCATCGACGTTTGTTGTTGGGCCAGGAGGAAGATCGGTGGTTGCGGTGATGTCTTCTGCCAACACGTGGCCGATTAGCGCTGTGCTGATGGGAAGCGTCTCTGTCACTTCCGGGCTTGGTGTATGGTCTGCGATCAACCGAAGTGCTTCGTCGAGTTCTAAGAGTGGATATGGCGAGATACGATGGCGAAGCGAAGGACCGGAGGTGGGATCGATAGTGCGAAATTCGGTGTGATCTGCTGGTGTAGTGCGTGGTTTTGGCGCTTTGTGACTATGCAATCCTCCATCTCCATGGTAGTGATGATGATGGTGGAGATGGTGGGCGCAGCCAGTATCAGTCGCTGTGCTAAGCTGAGCACCACGATGAGCGGGCCCTTGCATCTCCTTGTGTTTCCTCTCGCCACTTCCTCCGCTCAGCAGCTCCAATGCGTGTTGTAACAATCCGTTCTCCAACAGAACTTCAAGACATTCTTTGACCGCCTTCGGAGATCCAGGAAGCGCGACTATCAAAGCTTCCCTTCCCTTTCCCTGCCATATACCGGTCGTTCCCCTCGAAAGCGCAGCTAGCGGCGTCTTCTGCAAGGAATACGCAGTGAGCGCATGAGTCAGTGCCGGCGTCCTGCGGGAGATGAGTGGCTCGAGCGCTTCTGGTGTCACATCTCGAAGACCGAAGCCAGTACCGCCAGTTGTAATGACCAGGTTGACAGATTCATCTTCGAGCATCTTCCGGACAGTACTGCGGATCTGCAACAGCTCGTCGGGAAGATGGTGACGCGAGACAGAAGGAAAGCCGGCGGAGGAGAGGGATTCGGCAAGGATTGGGCCGGATCGGTCAGTGGAAGGGTCGGCGAACGAGGTGTCGGAGATGGTGACTATGGCTGCTCTGAACGCTTCCATCGTGTCGCTGAACGATGCTGGAGCGATGGTGCGGGAGTGCGGATGATGATGGTAGGGAAAGAGATACAAAAGTTCAAGGCGCACGGAGCAGCAACAGCTTCAATTGCTCTCAGGGTCTAGTGTAAGTACGGAGATCGCCGATTTCTACCGGGATTCCAACACAAACTGATTTGGTGGGTCATTTGTACAAAGCACTCCACACTGGATTGCTCGAACGAGAGAAGAGCGTTGCCCAATGTATGTTGAGGTTCAACAACAGGGAGCATGGTGACAGATTACAGAATACAAAGCCAACTGGCACAGAGTACAAGAAACTTTTTTGCCAAGCCCGGGTATAATTCATGATCGTCCGACTGCCAGCCAATTCTGTATCACTCAGGAAGAGGCCCAATCCACTCCAGGTACGTTGCTGGAACCAAACCCTTCACGGCCTGATCATCATCCTTGATCGCGATAGCCCATCCACCCTCCAAGGAACCGACCACATGAACAGTCTCGCCAGGTTGTACTGCTAGCTCGTGCTCCGACACCGGGTTGAACTCGTAGAGCACCTTGTAGACGCCTTCTGGCACATTGGCATTGTCGCCTTCATCGCCATCAAACTCATTCTCGTCATCTGCGCCCTCAATATAGAATTCATGCTCGGCCGCATCTGACTCTTCTTGGTGTTGATCCTCGGCTTGCTCTGCCTCTTCCTGCTGATCGAAGAGCGGTTCGCCGTGGTGCCGAGGGTCGTGTTCTGGGAATGCAAAGTCGCGAACCTTGACTGCATAGAGAGAGTCTTGCGAATCATCATTGAGTCGTGCGGTCTGATAGCTGGAGGTCGAGGTCGGCCGTGAGGGCTTGGCATCGGCGTTTGATGCATCCTCTTTGTGTTGTGCTGCGGCAGCCGCGGTGGAGTCGCGAGATGGCCCACGAGCAGCTTCGACATCGTCCTGAAGCGCTGCAGAGGTGGAAGTGTTGCTGAGACGATGACGTGAGCTTGCCGAGCTTGATGTCGGACGCAACTGGGGTGAAGTGAGAGGATTGGACGCCTGGGAGCTTCGCCTGGACAAAGAGCTGGAGGAAGCACTAGCAATCTTGGCTGCTGTTTCATGCGAGCATGGCAGTGATGGCGGACGCGTCGGAGTTGATGTGTTGGAAGTCGCTGTAGGGCTTAAGCATGAGGTTGGACGCTGAGCGACCGGTGACAGCGTTCGTACGTGGGTAGGCGGTGATGTGGCAGATGTGGATGCAAACGCAGTCGGGTCAGCGGCGTCATTCGCGGGTGCAGTCGAGGAGGACGGGCCAGAAGCTGCTGTATTGGAGTGTCGTCCGGGCGGAGGCGGCTTGAGCCTCCAATCTTGACCTTCTTCGGGCGAAGGAACGAAACCACCTGATGGGCTGGGGTAAAGGGTGTCTGCAGGTCCAGGCTTAGGTGGAGCCATTGTGAGCGGAGATGGCTCGTTGAGCGAATCATCGGTACCTGATGAGGTGGAAGGCTGGAGAGTAAGAGCATCTATTGCCTCGGAGGTGAGAGGGGTGGAATTGACGCGGCTGAGCTCGGAGGTGAGATTGGCTGTGGAGAGGAAGACGGCGTCGGCAGACTTGCGGTCTGTCCTTGATGGGCTATATTCTGCATCTGCGTTTGCAGCTGTGAGGTACAAGAGATGGAGACGATCCAGATTGGGCGTCAGTACGATTGTGTACACGTTGCGAGATGCCCGACGATGAGACTTACATTTCAACCTAGCTTCTATTGATGGCATGCCGGGTGAGCGGCCAATCTGAGCCGGGATTCCAGCAGCCGGGATGTGAAGTCGTGAGGCGGACAGCGTGCGAAGACGTGCGGAATGTGATAGCGCTCTCCCACAGGGTTGATCTCGTGAGGTTAAGGATGGAGATCCAGACAGATGCTATCTATGATGCGAGGACGCTGCACAGGATGTAGCCGGACCGAATGCCTTGCACGAGCTTCACAGAGTTGACAATGAGCGCGAGAAACGTGAGGTCCGTTGATGCTGTTTGCTCGATGCGCAAGATTGTAGCGATACACAAGGCGAATGCCGATGCTGATGTTGATGCTGAAGGGTGCCTGATTGGTTTGATGAGTGAAAGTAAGAGTTGATTGATGGTCAGTGTGAGACGCGGTCTCAAAATCACAGAGGGGGCGTCAAATCCAAACAAAAAAGAAAGAAAAAGAAAGCTCAAACACAGGAAAGAGACAAAAGAGTGCGCTCTATGGTGTCAGCCTTGCGCTCAATTTTATTCATTGAACATAATTATTAAAAAGAAAAGACGACGAAAGTCCGGCTCGTACCCTGTTGCTGCGTAGTGCTCTGCTGGTACTCAAAGAATGTCCGTCCATGTGACCGCGTCCAGTTCTTGGTCTAAGCGGCTTAGCGTCAAGGTGCCACACCTTGCCGACTACTCTTGTATTGATTGAAGATTGGCAAGTTGACACGGCCGAGACTTTTGAGAAAGTAACTGTTAGACCGAAGCTGGCGGCAGGAATCGTAATCTCGAAAAATGCCGATTGAGAGTCGATGGGCGGTTGAGAAGAAGAAAAGATTTTGAGAAAGTGCACGCGGACTCGTTCAATCAATCATCATCTTGAACATCGTCTTTACTCCATCTTCACCAAACCGCTTCGCTTCCCACCAACGCAGCATCTCTACTCAATCAGACAGTCGCGAATAGCCGCAGCATACCTATCACCGAGCTTTTCAGCTTGCACGCACGTAGCTAGAGAGATCACAGGACTCCACCAAAGCAGTAACAACACCCTCGCTCCCTGACCAGTTCCAGCGGCCGTCCTCAGAATGTCTGGCTCCGGCACAACACGCAGCATCCTTCGCTCCCTCAAGCATCTTAATCCACCACTAAAAGGTTCCAAATTTGCCATCAAGGCGCCCTCTCATGCCGCCCACCGTCCCAAATTCGTTCAGCCCAAGGATCGTGTTCCGTTCTGGAACATCGTTCCAGGCGACCATGTCAAGCTTCGAACTGGTCGTGTTGGTGTCAAAGAAGGCCTCGATTCGACAGAAAAGATTCGCGGCGAGGGCATCGTTGTCAGCATCGACAGGCAGAAGAATTGGCTCTGGCTTAGAGATGTAGACGAAAATAACAAGCTTGCACCAAAAGCTATCCGACACATCGTTCCCCGTTTTGTCGATCCTCTCCAACCGGAAAAGGGCTACGGTCCCAATACCACAGAGATCCCTCGTCCCGTTCACTACTCCAACGTCATGCTCAAGATCCCAGGCTCGGATCAATACGCCCTTCGACTCTCGCGCTCTGCAGCAAGATTCGATAAGCGCAAGGGTATGTACGTCTGGAAGCGCTTTGCCACGATCAAGGCTTCTGACGAGAAGCTTCTAGAGACCGGCAAGCCATTTGAAAAGGTTGAGGTGCCTTGGCCAACCCTGCCTGGCAAGCGCAGACATCTCGACGGCACCATGAGCGACAGACATGTCGTCGAAGCCGAATCTTGGGCACCCTGGAGACCTGAGGACCCTGTTCTGCTTCCAGAGCGCAAGGGTATCACATCACCTCAGTCTGAACGCCGCGCACAGCTCGAAACCCTCGAAAGGATGCAGCTTGAAGCTGAAAAGGCTGCTCAGGCTGGCCCGTCAGCGCCACTGAACGCTCATGGCACCTACGCTGGCTTCAAACAGAGCCAGGGCCGTGTCAAGCCACCTCCCATCGCCCAGCCGCCTACCCCCGCAGAGACTATTCGATCTCGAACCGAAGCAGCATCAGAATGGGCTAGTGGTGATGCCATCGAGGCGCATCGTCAAGAGGGTGGTCTCTCGTTCTTGTGGCGTGATTATCTCGACGTCGCCCCACGACAGGGTCCCGCAAGTGGAGGTGATTGGGGTGAGCTCCCCGCAAGCACACCGAAGGGTGGTCTTGATGCCCGTAGAAGCCCCCATGATGGCCGTCTCACCGATGGTGTCAGCCGTAACGATGTAGACCGAATGCCCATCGAACTGCTCATGACACGTGACCTCACCAACGAACGGGGTCTCAAATGGAGGATGAGGAGGTGGAAGGAGAAGAAGGCCGAAGAGCAACAAGAGGCTGTTAGGAAGGAACATGCACGAACCGAGTTGCTCAAGGAGCTTAACGCACTCAAGATCTAAGCTTGCGAGTCACCTCTCGTGCGTCCATTTGCAATCTCATCTCATAACAACGCTTTGGTGCCTGCATTCGTGTGCTGATGTTCAAAGTTGGCAATGCATGCGATTACTACTGTGCCTTGTACTTCATTGTGACAATCATGCGGTTGCTTCAGCAACCAGCTGCTTTGCTGTGGGTGATCTTCGAAGAATGGCTTGTTGAAGCCGCTTGAGAATACGCAGCATCATCAACGGATCGCCACGACCAGTGATCTTCTTGAAGGCCAAGAGAAAGAAACTCGAAACCAGCACAAGGCTAATGACGTCGAGTGCGAGCCTTGCGCTGAGGTTGACCAATGCCACCAGAATCCTGACTGGCGAAGTCAAGAGGTGGTAAGCAGCCTTACTGCGATTGTTGGAAGCGCCGCCTTCTGCGAGAAAGCTAGGCGCTAAGGCTTCCGTACGAGCTCCACGGGCTACGACATTGAGACCAATAAGTTGCTTGATGTCGTCGACTACGTTCATGATAGCCGTGTAGAGACGTGCGCTGCTCGACTGACTGGAGCCTGCTCGTCGTGGGTCGTCTGCTCCACCAGCCGAGGACCTGCTCTCGACGCGATTGAGACGCTCGTGAAGTGCTGCTAGGGATGCTTGAATGGATTGAAGTGCCATCTCCATCTCAGGACGTGGCTGTGGCTGCGCCGTCCCTGCGTTGGACGGAGGGCGTGGAGGATAGACAGGAGGCGGACCGGTCCTTGTGCCGACCGAACGGCCACCGACGGAAGAAGCGGCATACGTGCTTCGCTGATAATGACCTGGTTCACCTTGGCGAGGATAATTGGAGCCTGCTACAGAAGCGGCGGTGGATTGGGGTGCATACTGTGGCCGTGAATATCCGCCCTGCAATGATGATGGACGGCGTTGACGGAGGCCCTGAGAGCTCTCGTATTGAGCTGAAGCCGGAATCTGTGAGCGCGAAGGCGGGCCCTTGTTGTAGCCTTCTGTTGCTGAGATTGAGCCGGCTCGCGGCTGAGGACGATAGGACTGTACGGACGGTGGTTTGTGTGGAGCTGGGTGTCGAGCGGCGCCTCTGAATGGCCCAGGCTGGGAACCCAGACGATCGTCTTCTGAAGTTTCCTCCTCCGACTCGGAGGCCATTGGTGTTCTACCAGGCGAAATCGCGGAAGCATCACCGCCACGAGTGGCAGCAGTACTGGTGCCAGTGATGGAAGGAGGCGTGGGGGCAAGATGGCGAGGCAGTTGAGGCTGAGCGGTGCGAGACGGACCAGATGTTGGTTGATGGAGACCTGTAGGATCAAGACGTTGCTGATCGTCGGATTCGGTGTCGGTAATAGACTCTTCGTCCGAGTCGACTTGAGCCAATGAGCCGTCCATGACACGTAGCGCAACCTGCCCCGAGAAGTTTTCGAGCTCTTCGATGAGTGCAGCTGCTTGTGGACGATCGCTGAAGCGTCGTAGGATTCTCAGCATGGACTCGACGTACATTTGCTTTGCATCCCTGGGAGGCAAGCCGCTGACTTTGGACCAAGCGTCCCACTTTGCCCTTCCAAGCATATCAAGCATGCCTGGTCGTTTTGACTGCACGTCACCCTCAGTAGCTTGCTTGTATAGACTGTAGAGAGCAAGCTTCTCCTCATACGATGTTTGTATTGGCCCTGACTTTGGCAACGACTGCACCATGTCAACCGTCTTGACAAAGAGCGCATCTATGACGTCGGCGCTGCTCATTTTGGCGATGTGTCTGCAGCGGCGGGGATTAGATGTGAAAAGGTGATGGTCAATGCGCGGAGATGTTGGAGTGGTGGTGAGGAAGTGTTGGCCGTAAGGCAAGCAACGATGCAAGCGCCTTTAGAATCTGCTCTATAGGTGGATTGATATCACTGCCAGGAGGGTGAGGGATCGAAGGAAGGTGTTCAGGCTGAAAGGGAGAAGGTAGGGTCCGAAAAGAGTGAACGGAGTGAACAAATACATTCGCCAACCCCACACGATCCATGTCCTCAACACTTACACCCACGTTCACATTCCCAATCTCAATCTGACACTTGAGCAGCTCAGTCTTGACCATCAATTCATCATGTCGTCTGCGCTGCAAATGCGCCGGCGAGACGCGTCGTCACGACGTCTACACGAGCAGAAAGAGCGCTTTCAAACTGCTGTTGATCATGATTTCTCGCCAAGGTGAGAGCGCCGCCGACAAATGGCGCTTTCCAACTTAGCCGGTTAACCGAAATTCCCGCAAAATGCCGTACGAAAACCTTTAAGCCGTGAATGGTACGCTCTCTGTCCAGATTCGGCTTCTTGACATTGCACTCTAGTATTGACCGTGCCCGAATCTCGCATATCTTCAAACAATCTTCCTTCCTTCCATCCATGACTCTGTCCGCAAGCCATCCAATTTCAAGCAAAACTTCGACACATCTAGATCCGACGGCCATTTCTGGCTAAGCCTTTTTGTCACCATGACGAGCTGGTGGAAGAGGACATCGCGCTATCTCTCGTCGCATTCCAACTTCTTCATTGTGACCGGAGGACTCGTCGGCGGCGCTTATCTCGTATCTCAGTATGTCATCTCCAAGTTTCAACAAATACAAGAGAAGCTCGTCAATGATAAGAACGCTAAGGAAAACCTTCGCAGACGGTTTGCACAGAACCAAGAGGATTGCACTTTCACCGTACTTGCTCTCTTACCAACGCTAGGCGATCAGCTCTTCGCCAAGCACAACGTCGAACAGCTCACCGAAAGCTTGCGATCACAAGCTGCTCCTGCTATCACTTCCGCTCCGCTCGAACAATCTCCGTCCGCACCGTCCACAGTAACCGTTCCAGAGATCACAGCGCAGCCATCTGAACCCAGCCCTGAGGTCGCACCAGACGCACAACAGGACACCGCCGAGACAGCACAGTCAACGTCAGTCCTAGTACCAGAGCCGAAGGTAGCACCAGAGGAAAATGCAGCGCCAGAGCAGCTGACAATCCTAGAAGCACCCTCTCCTCAGCTCAATCCTCTCGCTAAATCGTTCGTTCCCGGTAACCGCACACCTCCCACAGCTTCAGAACCTGCTTTTGCTGTCAACGGCACTAATGCCACATCGCACAATGCAGGGAAGTCTGAAGAGACAGCAGCAACCGTCACCAACGGTGTCTCATATGCAGAGGTTGCTGCTCCCTCAGACGTGAACGCATCTGTTCAGGCGATCACCGAGTCTGAGTCCGTACCGTCACAGTCCGTCCAAGCCGTCGATTCATCTCCCAAAGATGCTCTAGCTCCAGTCAAGCCGGATCACTCGCATTTGGACGCACAAGAACAGCGCAACAAGATCCTCGCAGATAGGCAAGGCAAGCTTCGTCTTTGGAATGATCTCAAATTGACCGCCTTCACTCGTACCATCACTTCGCTTTACTGCGTAGTTCTCCTCACTCTTCAGACCCACATTCAACTCAACCTCATTGGCCGATTCGCCTATCTCGCCTCAGTGGAAGCCCTTGCCCGCGAGACCGATGATGTCGCCAACCCACAATCTGTGTCCCTGTCCGACCCATCCAATGGTCTTGACCACGACACAGAACGTCTCTACCTTACGTTCAGCTGGTGGTTCCTACACCAAGGCTGGGACAGGCTCTCTGATCGCGTCTCCACCGCAATTGAAAAGACTTTCGCGCCTCTCTCTGTCAAGGCACAGCTTTCCATGGCCGATCTGAGAGCGTTGCTCAACGATGCGCGCTATCTCATCGAGCACGATGCACCGAGTGCTCCTCTGCCTACAGGACAGCCAACATGGAAGCGTTCCAACTTCCTTCAGGTCCTCTTCCCGAATTCCACCGACGAGGAAGTCGACGTTCTCGTCGGTGCCGGTGCTCTTGATGCTGATGCTGCACACTATGCTCTCGCCACAAATCACAAGCTTCGAGCTCTCCTCGACGAGACGAAGGATGTCATCGAGTCCAAGGACTTTGGCACCATCCTTGCCCTCTGTATCGACCGTGTTTTTGAGACCTTCTTTGACAGTCTCAGCCCCACTTTCGGCATCCAAAAGACCGGCAAGCTCGACTCTACCATCCAAGTCGAGCCGCTGTCGGCACTCGAATCGCGCTTCCAGGAAATCACTGAAGAGATGCAACACGGCAAGCGCGTTCGTCTTGCTTCCCTCTTCCCTCTTGTCTCACGGCAGAGCCAGCTGGCTATTCGCGGTGTACCCAACGAGTACATCGAGGCCCTTGCTGACTCGAAGGAGTTGAGAGCCTTCTCTGCTGTTCTCTACGCGGCGTGGTCATCTTTGTAAGAATAACCGGTTTTCTAATCAGCATCCTTAGCATCATCATTCTCTTCCAATCTCAGAACGTTGAACGTGCCAGTCTGCGAAAATGCAGACGCACTGAGAGGACTGAGCAGTGAACTCAGATGAATTTTGGGTTTCTACAAGTACAAATTGACAAGGAGCATCAAGAAGTCTCCATGGGAACGGCCTCGCTAGCTTGACCAAGCGACATGAGGACCTTAGCAGATCGTCGCGCATCCATGAAGAGCTCGTTGGCCTCGGCGATGTCCTTGGTAGAGATTTCGGATCGGCCGGCGGTCTTTGCAAGGATCGACGAAGGGCTGAGCAGTTGAAGTGCGAATCTGTTTGGCAAAACATTCGCAGGATAGACGGAATGACTGATCAGTATTTGACTCAAGAGCGTGTGGTGAGCGGTGCGCTCATACCGCGACTGTACTTACCTGAGCGAACTTCGGACACCTTCTTCTGTGAGCTTCTCGAGAGTGTCTTCTGCGATAAGATGACCTTCGACTTTGGTTCGTAGTCGCAGAACCTCCCTGATCTCGTCCTTCTCGTAAGGCATTGTGCGCACAATCATGCAGCGGTCGAGCAAGTCCAAAGGAATGCCGTGGGGGGCAACGATACCAGTACCGGATGCTGGGCCTTCGTACTCGGTACCACGGACCATGCACTGTCCACGGTTGGTAGCAAGGATGACGTGAGGGCTGATGGTCGACTCCAATGCTCGGTTGAGGTAGGTGAAGCACTCCATGTCGAGCATGTGTACTTCGTCGATGAAAAGGACACCGGGCACGAGCTCTGCAATACCCTGCTCAATGTACTTGTCGACCACCCGGTTGATTTCTCCTCTGAGCTTGTCGGTAATTTCCGTCCTTCTGCCCTTGACCAGCTGGCCGACAACGCTCATGATGTCCTGTCCTCCCTGAGGTTTGGCGTTGGCCATGTCAAGATCGTGCAGAGTCACGTCTTGCACCACTTCCTTGCGCTTGTGCACCTCACCCTTGGGTAGCGGCACGTACTCCTCAGCTTCTAGGTCGAACTCCGTTGCGTATGCATCACTTCGACCGACACGCTTGACAGCGCCAGTGTTTGCCTCGATGTAAATAACGTCGCCGACGCTGATGCGCTCCTTCATGATGCTCTCGTAGATGCTTGGATCAAGTCGCAACTGCTTTGTGCCTTTCACAGTCTTGAGCGCGATGACGACGTGTGCGATGGTCTTGCCATAGCCAGAGAGTGGGTTCTCCGCCTCGGTTGGTGTCAGCTCAGTGATTTCTCCCTCGTACACCTCCTTGGTCTCGCGCACTCGCAGACCGATAGCCCTGCGAAAGTTCTCCATCAGAACTTCGGTTTTCTTGACTTCAGAGCTGTAGACTTCAGAGCCAACCATGGGGCAGAATGGGACTTTGTGGCCAAGCTCTTGCGACACGGCAAGAGCAAGGGCAGTCTTTCCGGTACCTGGACCCCCAGCAAGGAGCAGAGCCTTTCCGGCAAACTTCTTCATGCGGATCAAATCGAGGACGAGGCCGCAAG
This sequence comes from Ustilago cynodontis, assembly GCA_928865425.1. NCBI lineage: Eukaryota > Fungi > Basidiomycota > Ustilaginomycetes > Ustilaginales > Ustilaginaceae > Ustilago > Ustilago cynodontis. The sequence continues at coordinate 331,061 of CAKMXY010000022.1, read as the reverse complement.
CCTGTCCATGAGAATGGAAGTGCCGATGTGTTGAATTGGCGAGCGAATTGGTCAGCTACCGCCCTTTGCGTTTTCGCCTGCGACATGTATGTTTCTGCTATTCTGCAAACTTACCTCTCGTGCTGCCTTCTGACCGACAAAGCCTTGTGCGCTTGGCAGTGCGTTGCCATCGTCGCTGAGGCCAAGGCCTTTGATGTGTGAGTGAGTTGCAATCCTCGCTTCGCGGGAGGCGCCGGAGGTCGTAGCATCCATTGCGACGGGGCCAGCCCCTGGGACCGCAGCAGCGGGAATGTTGGCAGTAGCCATGCTTGCCGTCTGCACCTTTTGAAACTGAGACTGCAGGCTGAAGTGTGATGGGCTTATGATCGACCGACGATGGACGTTCTAGGGCGCTGGCTTGCTGAAGTAGAGGGCTGGGCGGTGGATGTTATCGTGTAGGTGCTGATGGTGGTCGAGCTGGAGAAGGAAGCTCGATAGAATTCTAGAGGCGCACTGTTCAAGATTTGCAGCGAGTCTTCTCAACACGTGATGCGCGACTCGCCGTTGTTAGATCTCGTCATTGCAGCGCGCAGATTCGCCAGTCGCGGAAAGCAGACATCCGCGCTTCATATGTGCGTTACTTGGAGACCTTCAGTCCAGAGAGGACACTGTAACTTGCAACTTTGGTTCTTTCATAGATCCGTTCTTTCATAGATCATCAACGCAATTGTTCTGGATAGAAAGTGTCCTCTAGGTCGAAGACTTTCTGGCGAAGGAAGGCATCTCTCTTCAGCAGACCGGGTCAAGACGGTTACCTTACCCTCAGACCTTGCCCCATGAACCAGTGAAACTTCATGACCACCTTTGCTGCCATCGCTCCTATTGATGTATTCTGTCCTCAACGGCTTATGCTGTGCCTGTGTACTGTTTGTCTTGAACGTCGCTGCGGCCGTCAGATGAGATCAGGCCGACCCTTTTTCGGAGCTGCAGGCATTTTGCTGGTAATCCACTCTGCGCAGACAGACGAGTCAGACTGAAACAAATATTGGAAAGGGTGATTCACTGACTTCGCTGGATGATTGGGAACTATTAGTCGCCGATCGATCCTCTTTGCGTAGATTGACAGGTGTGTGTTAGACAATATTGATATGCAATTATTGCTGTTGATGATTGCAAGTTGATTATCTGGTATTGGACTATTGCCACAAACTGCCTCACAGTTGTTATACCTGCAGCCTAGTAGCAGTGGTGACAATAGCAATTACTCATCAATTTGTCAGTGTATCTCCTTGAGAAGATTGCATCTTGCAAAGTCACTGATGACTTAGTTTGATCTTATTTAGAGTTGAAGGTTGATGCAGGTGAGATGATTGGTGATGGTGACAGATCACTGTCATCTATAAAGGAATATGAATAGATTGACAACAATCACTGTTGATTGTTGTACTATACATAAAGAGAGATAATGAGTTGATTCGATGGTGTGCAATAGGTAGGTACAGGGATAGTGTTGACTTATATACATGTTCTCTGTCAGTCTTGGGCATTGGACTGACCCTTTACATGGGGTTCTTCATATGTCAGAGAGTATGATTTGTACTCAAGGTTTCCCTGTCCGAAGTCTCATGTATTGCTGTGACTACCCATGTCATGTCACTAATGTCTCCCTATGAACTGTCACTGTTTCTCCATAATCATCAGCAATAGTTCACATATCAAGAGTGTCACCACACTTTTGCAGTTGTGCTCCTCTTGGAAGTAGGTCATCTGCTTGTAGTTACCCCACTATGCCTAGAGTCCCATGACACCTTGGTGTGTCATCAATGGGGAAGCAGTAATCACTGCTCATAGTTACCCCACTGCACCTAGAGTCCTGTAATGCTGTCAGCTTTTGGTGGGTCACTGACAGGGAAACCACAATCACCAGTGATTGTGGTAACATATGAGGCAATGTGTTCATGGGTGTAGCATTGAAAGTTTGTCCATCATGGTGTCTGGCAACTATCGACAGCAATAGTTGCATGTTGTCAGTGACTGTGGTATCTTGACCAGCAATAACTGACACACATCAGTGTTTGCCAACTATTGTCAGTGACTTGTGTTAGGTTATGTCATTGAATAAGTTATTGGATCCCAACAGGATTTCCAACAACAAAGGTGAGCAATTCTCAAAATTTACCATCACAAAACCCTGTATCGTGAAGCCAATGACATCAGTGGAGTGAAATGGCAAGATTTCGGACACAACAAAGTTACATCACATTGCTATATGTGCCTGATCACCACAGCATGGCTAAAGTTCCACTGAGACAAAAGCATGATGACACACCATTTATTTGCACTTTGGGGTTTTGTGTGAGTGGAGTGGCTAAGGACTTGCTCTACAATAGACAACCTAGGAGTTGGAGTTGACCTTTTTGTATTGGACGAGGGAGTTCTCTGTGAGGTGTGTGTCTCTATGATTTTATGTGGTCTTCCTGTGTGCATCCCTTACTTCCAGAGGAGAACTCATATCCTAAAAAAAAAGGAAAAATACATCTGTGTAGCCACCAAAGTAGCCATCTGGGTGGTTATGCAATCAAAGCCACTTTGGTAGCCACCCCCAATCGACTGGCTACACTTGACATAGCCATGTGGGTGGCTACCCTGGGGGCTCCAATACCATAGCCATCTGGGTGGCTACTACAGTGGCTACACAGTAGAGCCATCTGGCATATCAGTTGCATGCTGGCCAGGCAGCATGTCAGCACAGCCTCACAGCAGCATTGCATACAGGCACAAACACCTTAGTGAAATGTATGCATTCTTTTATTGGTCAAGCTTGCTGAGCTGATGGTGTTAATAAGTACAGGTATGGGAACGAAGGCAGGCAGGCTTGTGCCAGATCCACTTAGGCAGACTTGGCAGCAGCAGCCATCTTGTTGAGGGCCAAACCATGCTTGAACCATGAAATCTGGTTCTCGTTCATGGTGTGGGTGAGAGGAATCTCATCCTTGGAGCCATCCTTGTGCTTGCAGATGAGCAAAACCTTGGAGCCAGGGGCAAGCTCAGTAACACCAACAATGTTGATGAGGTCATCAGGGCAAACCTTGTTGTAGTCAGCAGGGTTGGCAAACTCGAAGGCAAGCATACCCTGCTTTCACAAATTGGTCTGGTGGATACAAGCAAATGAATGGGCAATGATGGCACAACCACCAAGGAAACAGGGCTCAAGAGTGGCATGCTCTCACAATGAACCTTCACTGTAGTTCTTGTCACTGATAACAACCCAAGGCTTGCCCTGCTCATGGTACTGGATAGCAGTGGCAGGGACCAGTCCCCACTCACTGGTGAAAACATTCTGAACCTCATTGGCCTTGCCATTGGCAGCATTGATGGCACCAATCAAACAGTTGTTCGAGATGTTCTCAAGGTGACCACAGTACTTGAGCCAAGGACCACCAGCCGAGATGTGGTCAGTGGTGCACTTGCCTTTGGCCTTGATGAGGATGGGGCAGTTGGTGGGGTTCTTCTTCATCCAACCCCATCAGCCACACTATGGCAGCTAGCAACAACAGCAACACCATTCCCACAAGAGCAACTTGGTATGTCCCAAGTGGGCAGATAACTTCTGCCAACCATGCTGTTCGCCTTGACAGGCAGGTGAAGTACATCCATACTGTGACTGTTGACAGAGCACCTGATGCTGTCAAGGTTGGTGGTGCTGGGCCCAGCAATCGAGAGAACCACAGCAATTGCTGGTGCTTGGTGATGTTTGTTGGTGTCTTGCATCCAGCAAAGGTGTTGTGGCTGTTCAACAAAGATATCCAACTCTCTGCGACCAAGCTGGACATGGTACCATGATATTTCATGCATGTACAGTTGCTGAAAGAGGTGTCATTGGTGGAAGCACTTGGGCAACATCACCCAAGCCTTGAGTTGATCAAGCAAATTGGCATATGCTTGGCCCTTGAGGATGACAACAATAACAATCCAGATGAGGTCATGGTGGAGCTGCATGACTACATGAAGCAGCTTGCCATTGTACCCTTCATTGTGTTGGAAATCCTGATGGGATCCAATAACTTGTTCAATGACATAACCTAACACAAGTCACTGACAATAGTTGACAAACACTGATGCATGTCAGTTATTGTTGGTCAAGGGACCACAGTTGCTGACAACAAGCAACTATTGATGGCAATAGTTGCCAGACGCCACAACAGACAAACCCTCAATGCTCCACCTGCGAACCAAACACAGACTTCATCCACACACAACCAAATCACCTCATACATTACCACAATCACTGGTGATTGTGGTTTCCCCATCAGTGATCCACCAAAAGCCAATGGCGACATGGGATTCCAGGTGCAGTGGGGTAACTATAAACAGTGATTACTGTTTCCCTGTCGATGACACACCAAGGTGTCATGGGACTCTAAGCACAGTGGGGTAACTATGAGCAGAGGACCCACTTCTGAGAGAAACACAATAGCAAAAGTGCAGTGACACTGTTGATATGCAAACTATCACTGACGATTATGGAGAGACAGTGACATTTCATAGGGAAATGTTAGTGACATGGCATGGGTAGTCACAGGGACACATGAGATGGACAGGGAAACCTCAAGTACAAATCATACACTCTGGTATACAAAAGACCACCATGTTAAGGGTCAGCCCAAACATCTGAGACTAACGAAGAACATGTTGTTACAGCCCCAGGGTCTGAGTACCTTGATGGGAGGTTCAGGGTGAGTCCAGCAGACAAGGCTGGGGACAGTTGGGTAACCAGTATTTGGTTACTTGCATTGTGCAACAGGGAAGACAATACTAACGCAAGGGTGCTTGGAGAGCAGTCTGGATTCCACCTACAATATGAGTAAGATAAAATACAATCGATGAGAGGAGCAAACCTGAATGGGGCCCTCTCGCCTCCTTTTCAACTCGCCAGGTTCCAGCAGCAATTACCACAGTCCCTCCTGTGCTCATAGGATCAGTCAAACACACGCATGCCCAATTGATTTGTCAGGGGCCCCCATCACTCCATCCATCCTGCCGGGTGCCTACAATCATAACACATGTATATAAGTCAACATTATCTTTGTACCTACCTATTGCACACCATCGAATCAACTCATTATCTCTCTTTATGTATAGTACAACAATCAACAGTGATTGTTGTCAATCTATTCATATTCCTTTATAGATGACAGTGATCTGTCACCATCACCAATTGTCTCACCCACACCAACCTCCAACTCTATACAAGACTGAGCTAAGTCATCAGTGACTTTGCCAGATGCAATCTTCTCAAGGAGATACACTGACCAGTTGACAAGTAGTTGCTATTGTCACCACTGCTACTAGGCCGCAGGTGTAATAACTGTGAGGCAGTTTGTGATGATAGTCCAATATCAGATATTTGACTTGCAATCATCAATGGCGATAATTGCATATCAATATTGTCTAACACACCTGTCAACTAATGCAAAGAGAATCGGTGGTTAACAGTCCCCAATCATCCAGTGAAGCCAGTGCTTCACACCTTTTTCAATACATTGGTTATCATCACTGTTGTCTTCTGGGGCTCAAGATTATCCATTGACAAAACAGCTGCCACTCCATCAGTCCTCCACATCCTCATGGTGCTGCTCCATGTTTTGACAGCTCCTATGTCACACAGCCTCTCCACTCACAATCTTCTGTTCTGCTGTGGCATTGTCCTCCTTTCTGCTGCAGCCTTGGCTCTCAACTCCATTACCCACTCCTGCTCACAAGACCAATCTCCTTTCTGCTACAGCTCTCCACACCCTCAACACCAACAACACATTTATAAAACAACACCATCCACACCCTGCATCTGCCCTTCCTCCAACAATGAACTGCCATCATGTGGTTCTTCACTCTCACATCAACACTCTGCACCTTCAGTTACCATTGGGCTGCCCCTGCTGCCCCTCCAGACCTTGAGGCCAGCAATGTCAAGCCCTTGTCCTTGCAGATGTTGCTCAGCTTCACTTATCGAGGCTACAGTGTCCAGCTTGGACTCAATAACTTCTCCTGGACATGCAGCCTTGCTGTCCTCATGCCAGTGGCACAATACAAGTTCTTGCAGGACTTAGTGCAAACATTCCCCCACTTCTTTGCTTCCGCTTGATCCTCTAGTGGTCTCCCACACACACCACACTCCTCCAATATTGATGGCAAGGATGGCACAGATGCAGGACCCTGCCTAGCCATTACATCTCGACTTCCTCTCTTCTCATCTTCTTGTCAGCATCAACACAAGGCAGTGGACACCACTGTAAGCATATTCGCAATGTTGCACATGTAGTCTTTGTCCCTCTCTCAGCTCGACCTCACATTGCACTTTGGTCTCTTAGCCACTACTCTCTCGGTCGCGTAGTGCCTTTCCCACATCCTGCTCATAGTCTTGACGCAATACAAGCATTAAGTAATCATCATTCACTCCATCTGTGCGATGGGAAAAATACATCCACGTAGCCACCCGCCGAAGCCAGCACCTGGGGTAGCCGGGTGGCTACACGGACGTATTTTTCCTTTTTTTAGGATATGAATGACTCTTGAACGCATTTATGTCATGATTTGAGGTATGGAAATTGCTTCAACAGCATCTGCATCCTCCCTCTTTGATTGCTTTTCATTGATCTTGTGATCAGACAGGCGGCGTAATTTGTAAATTTGAGAGTTGATTTCTATAATATTTGTGACAAAGTCTGAATGACCTGTCTTGGGAAAAACTCACGCCGTGAAAACTGATAAAAACCGTCGATTCGGATGATTTGGATCTTTGTGATCATTCGGCATGTTTTCTAGAGGTGAAAAGGAGTATCATGTATCTGATGGTCAGTATGCCACAGATGGTTCGCAATTCTCTTATGTCAACATTTTTGTGTCGCATCGTAAAACGGCATTTGAGTGAACTTATGTCTCTTTTATTTTATTTTTTCGGGGTTTTGGTGTGAGTGGAGTGGCTAAGAGCAAGCTCTTCGATAGACAACCTAGGAGTTAGAGTTGACCTCTTCGTATTAGACGAGGGAGTTCTCTATGAGATATGTTTCCCTTTGGTCATGTTTATATACATGTGTGTTAATCTATGATTCGTTATACAGTCTTCCCGTGTGCGTCTCTTACTTCCAGTGGAGAACTACTGTCTCTTCTCCTGGGTGAGTCATATCGTTCTCCACGGTTTTCTCCGTCTTGTCCTTGCAGTTTGATTGGTTGTAGCATTGCTGTGAGTCCAGTAAAGCCGTCAGTGCTCGAGCCATCATGACCTGATTGGATGAGTAACTGCAGGTAGTTATCCTATTTCTCCCAACAGTTCATTCCTCGATCTGATTCATTGGAGCGCATTACGACAGTGTTATGCAGGATCACCGATTGCAACTCCTAATCGTTGATATTCCAACACTCCCACTCAAGTGGAGTTGCATCATGTGACTGTCGGGTACTTCTGGCATTTACTTCATTTACTCAGGTTTTCCTTGTTCTTTGCACTTCACAATTGCTAAGTGATAGTGAGGAGGAAACCTGGCATTTTGGGACTTGAGTGTGACTATTTACAAGGAGGGCTTGCATGGGAACTTGAGACTTGCGGGTATTTATCTGGAGGCTAGTGGGGTGTTGGCATTGGTATGAGGGGTATCCTTGACCTCTTCCATCAGTTTGATATCCATCGACTTGACTAGTGCCAGGAAGTTATTGGTCATCTGCCAGGAGAAAGGCTTTTCCTTTTTCTCCCTTTCCCTCAATGCTACATTATGGGCCACTTTCTTCATGTTCTTGTGGTACCTCCTGTAGCTCTCCAGGACTTCCCAGTGTTCTTCAAGTTCCTCCTCCAATCTCACAATCTCTGCTCTCAGTTCTTGCTCTCTACCATTGTTTTCTTTCGCTTTTCCCTTGCCCTTACCCTTTTCCAGGGTTTCCTCCACCTTTCCTTCCAAGTCTCTAATCATCAACAGAGTTCTGCCAGAAGGGATGTAGTTGTTGTGGAAGACGATTGAGCCAATTGAGCAGTGGCAGTTGTGCTTACTGCAAAACTCACACCTCTTCTGCTTGGTGTTCATTTTACTGGGTTTTATGCATTCCACCCTGTGCTTCTTGCATTCAGAGCAGCATTTATCCCCCCAGTCCTGCAGGCATTCCTCCTCCCTCCAACTCCATCCTTTCTCCTTAGCAGCTTCCTTGTGCCTTTTGTGCATCTCCTGGTTTTCCTCCTCAGACCTCTTGGCAGGTCTCTTCAACTTCCTTAGTCCTCCTGGTTTTTGCATTGACATGCCAGCAGTTGTCTTTGCTGCTCACTGCAAGGCCAAGTCATCTGGGGAGATGGTGAGGATGGAAAGTTGGTTGAGCACTCACTCGACATTGGCACCCATGAGGTTTTCCAGGTGTTGTGTGGTCAAGGCAGGATTGCCCAAAGGGGTAGGAGAACTGCCACCAGTCCTGTGTCCCTCAGATTGCTCATCTGAGATTCCCAGGAAAAGGGGGAGGTTGCGATCAGGGATTAACTGGTGTGATGGGAAGTGAGTAGTTGGCTCCATCAACTGGGAGTTGTCGCTTTGGGCACTTTTGGACTGCCTGGATGTACCAATGGTGAGCTCCGAAGTGTTGTTGGTGGAGTTGTTGTTGTTGTTGGTAGTTGACATGGTTGGTTTTGTCGAGGAAAGGGTGGTTTTGTTGAGAGTGTCGAAGATATGCTGGAAGTTATTTGTTAGAAGTTGTGGGGTTGGAAGTCTCAGAGTTGAGTTCAAGGTCCAGTTTATATATATGTTTGTTGAGTATCACATAGTGCTTCTTTGGCTGCTCTGTAACCCTTTGTTCTAGTGCTTTCTTCCTTCTTTTCTACTGCACTTTTTGTGTGGAAATGCCACAGCTCTCCAATCAATGTGATTGTGCAGAGACACTTCAGTCATTTTAGTGATTATAGGTGTATAGGGTTTATAAAGTTTGGGCTTGTTCTGAATGTTTTATGTGCTGTTGGCTAGATTATGCAGGTTTATGCCTGCTGTTCTCCAATCTCCATGCATACATCCCTGCAGAACAATTGGACTTGCATGTGGTTGAGAGGTTTTGTGAGTACATCCACCTTTTGTTGTGCTGTCTCTGTGAATTTGATGTTCACTATTCCTTCTGCTGCCAGTTCTCACATTTTGTGGTATATTTCACTCACTCACAAGTCAGACACATGCCGACACAGACAGAGGAGGAGAACGACATGATAAAGATAACGAAAAGGTTGCCTAACTCGAGTGAGTCGCTGGCAAGCTCCCAGCCATGACTGTAGGGGGCACAGACAGTCGAGCGTTGCATGAGAGCGAGGCGGAGTGCACATGAGACTGCCAGAGAGACAGTGCAGAACTAGCAGAACAGGAAAACAAGACAGGGTAGTGTAAAGCACTGTGAGCATGAAAAAGCCATACAGGCTCATGAAGCATGAGGAAGCCATAAGGGCATGGGACAGGAGAGTGAAATTGCTGGAATCGTGATGATCACAACCAGCAAAGCAAGAGAGATGATGATGGTAGTGCCGCAGGATGAGACTGTGGCACTGACCAAGACAAAGACTGTGTGACATGTCAGGCACGTGCCTGACTCGCACAAGTGAAGCTAGCACTCACAAACAAGCACTCTGCAATGTTGATGTGTTTCGTTGCTTTGTGCAGCATGGGATTCTTGCACAGTTGTATTGCAGCCTGGTTATTGATGTGGAGTGGAATGCCGGCAGTTGTCCATAGTTCCAGGGATTTGAGGAGGCTTCTTAGCCAGAATGCTTCTTTTGCACCTTCCACAGCCATGATATATTCCACCATTTGTGTTGATGTTGCAATGATTGGTTGTTGTTTTGACAACCAACTTACTGGCAATCCATTCATGAGACAAATCATGCCAGTTACACTTTTTCGAGGGGTTTTCCTGTTGTCCATGGGCATCACTACCTTATTTCTGACAGTATATTCTTTGTTCTGATGGTAGATTGCCTTTTGGTTTGCATAGTCAGCATCCATATAGACTCGTAGGGTCAGATTACTCCCACTGCTGAGTGTGGGGAACTGGAGGCGATAGGACTGTGTGGTTTTGAGGTAATGAAGTAAGTGTTTACTGGCAGTTAAAGTGTGAATTGTCGGGTTTGCTAGGTAGCGACTTAAGGTGTGGACAGTGTATGCAATATCCAGACAGGTGTAACATGATAAGTAATTGACACATTTGATGAGTTGTTGGTATAACTCTTTGTTGTTTGACATGCAGTCTTTGGCAACTTCTGGGTGTGCTATGCCACTTATGGGGAGAGGCGTGTATGCAGTTTTACAGTCTGTCATTTGGAATCTTTCCAGGATTGTGGTTATATATCCCAGTTGGCTGAGAGAAATGCCAGATGGTGTGCAATGGACATCAACATTGAGGATTGAAGAGAGATCTCCTTGGTCCTGGATTTTGAAGTTCACCTTGATTTGATTTTGGAGCCAGGTGAGGGCTTCTGGGTTTTCTGATATGGCAACAATGTCGTTGACATAGAGAGCAAGGATGATGCATCTGCCAGTAGTACTCAAGTAAAACAGGCAGTGATCCTCCTCAAGTTTCGAAAACCCAATCTCCCTCAAGATTCCTGTGGCAAAGATGTTCCATTTGCAACCAGCTTGTTTGAGGCCATAGATTGCTTTGTGGAGGAAGCAAACAGTACCCAGTTTTTTGTAACCAGTTGGCATCTTCATGTATACTTCTGCTTGGAGTTTTCCATTAAGGAAGGCAGTTACAGCATCCCAGTGGACGATGTTCCAATTGAAGGCTGCTGCCAGTCCTATAAGTACTCTTAATGTGTTTGCTTTGATGACAGGCAAGAAGGTTTCATTGTAGTCATATCTGTAGCACTGGGTAAAACCCCATGCAACAAGGTGGGCTTTGTATTTATCCAGGGAACCATTGGCCTTTCTTTTGATCATGAAGACCCATTTGCAGCTAACCACATTAATGCTCTTATCTGCCAGTTGGGGGACTAGTGACCAGGTCCTGTTTTCCTTGTGACTGTTGAGTTCTGCCTGGATTGCTGCCTCCCAGAGGGGCCAATCACCCTGTTGTTTAGCCTGCATTATTGTCAGCAGTGGTTTTGTGAGGTCTGTCGCCACTTTACAGGTGTACTCTCCTAGCCATGTGCAATTAGTTCCTGGGCACAAGTTATACTGGGATTGCTGGGTGACCTGTGGTCCACTAGGGTTTGTAACTCCCACTGTTCATATAGGTTCATCGGCAAATAAATCGATGGGGTCTTCTTCACTTTCAGAACTCCAGGTAGTACTTGACTGGAGGTGTCATTCATCCCCATGGGCTTTGGCCAAATCCGTTGCTATTGGGTCAATGCTATCATCCCTGTCATGTGGTGGATCCTGGTTTGTTGCAGCTGAGTTTTCTCGATTCATCCTGGTAGTTCTGTCTTCTTTGGGATCGCTTGGTTCAACCACACTTGGAGGTTTGCTGGGAGATCTCGCTGCCAAAGTCTCAGGACTGTTGTGAGTTAGGGTAGGTGGAACTGGTGGAGTAATTGCAAATTGTGTGGGGTTTTTGTCTGTGACATCTTGCTCAAAACCATGGTTTTGCTTTCATCTAACCTGTTGGTCTTTGTGAAACACCACATGTCTACTTGTAAATATCTTACAAGTCTCCAGTTCCATGAGTTTATATATCATTGGTGGGTTATGGTCAACATGACCCAGGTGGATGCACTCAATTGCCTTAGGATCCAGTGCTTTGCATAGTTCATCCAGCATTTGTGCCCAAGCCTTGCAGCCAAAAGGATTCCTCTGATGTCTTGTTGTTTACTGTGGAGCGCTTGGAAGGGTGTCTTGCTCACATGCACACTGTTGGCAGACATGTTTTGCAGTTTAAGGGAGTGTTCGAAAGCAACAGGCCAGAACTGCTCGGTAAGATGTGCTTCTTCCAGGAGGCATCGAATGTAGTCTTTGAACACCTGGTTCATTCACTCCACTAGGCCATTGGACTGCAGAGTATAGTGAGGTGTCAGTTTGTGGATTACCCCTCTTTCTTCTAAGTAGGTTGAGAATTGTCTGTTGACAAATTCAGTACCATTGTTGGATCGAAGGCATTTGATTTGTTTTCCCAGTTGTACTTCGATCAGCTTGTTGATTTTCCAGAATAGCTTGAATGTTTCAGCTTTCATTTTGAGCATTCCTCCAAAACAGTAGCAAGTGTAGTCATCTACCATGAGGAAGTAGTATTGCTCTCCCTGTATTCCCTCTGTCAATGGGTGTCATGCCAAAGGCACAGACTGTAGTGAGATGAGTAGATGATTGCATTGTGGAAAGGTGAGACAGGTGTGCGGAGTGAGATTAGCCCACTCAGCACAAGACAGATCAGATGAGTCATGAGGATTGGGAAGCAGATACAAAAGAGAGATCGAATGATCACAACATCCCCCCCTCCGAAGAGAGCAGAGATGCGAGATGTGAAACATGGAGCCTATGACAACATCTATCCAAGAATGACACTTCTACTGTGCAGAGCAATGAGACTGTGTGTGCAAATGCAAAAAATGTGAATGGAGACAAGGCTGGGGTGACTCTGGAGATGAAGCAAGGTATGGGTCAAGATGGAGGTGACCACATCTGCAACCAACTTTCTCTCCCAGTCTTGCCCTGGTTTGCGCAACTAGGTGCGCTTGTTTGTCAAGGTGCGCTTGAGTGTTCAACACATTTAAGGCATGACAAGGCATTGATGTTGGCATGGAGCTTGCCTTGCTTGTACTTAAACTCTATATTGCTGAGCAGCGGCATCAGATAGGTGTGCAGTTTCTCTATCTGTGGTGTGAAGTGGTGCTGGCTGTGGGATTGCAACTTGAGTACCACAGGCAGGGGTGCATGGTCAGTGATGACAATGATTTTTTGGGCACTGTCAAGGTAGTGCTGTAGATGGTTGAGTGCCCAGGCCAGGCACGAGATCTCAAGCTCAATCGCAGCCATCTTCGACTCTGATGCAGATGTCATGGTTGAGATGAAAGCAATCGGCAGTTCCACCAGGTCGTCACCATTGTCAGCAGTCATTGAGTCGACAATGTGCTCATGGCACTCTGGTGGGGGCAGTGTCAAGGTGTCTTTGAGCTTCCATTCATTGATGGTGTCAAGACAGTGCCTGTCGTTGATCAGGTTGTCTGCAAACTCCCAGGTAGGGCAAGGATCATCTTTCCACTTGACAAGGTATTGTAGGTAGTGTTGTCTGAATAGCCGCTCATTCATGATATGCTCAACTTCATACTCTGGCTCCTCTGCTGGGGAATCATCTCTCATGAGTGGCTGGGCCTCCAGTGGTTGTCCAAAGGGATTGAGCAACAGGGGGGCCAAGTCAAGCTGAGAGATATTGAAGAAAGGGTTGATGTTGGTGCTGGCAGGGAGTGAGAGCCAAACTCTGTGGTTGGACAAAATCTCAGCTACTGAGAAGGGGCTGGCCTTGGCTGGGTCAAGTTTGGGGCATCTGGCCGAGGCCAGCAAGGGTCGATCTTTGAGATGCATGAAGACTTTATCTCCAACCTGGAGCTTGGGCAGTGGATGGTGGCAGCGGTTGTAAGTCTTCTTGTCAACCGTTGCACTGTTGAGAGCTTGCTGCCATGCCATGTCGACTCTTGCCCATGCTATTGCCAGTCGATCGACATGGTTTTGTGTTGAGATTGAGGGTAGGACAGGAGGTTCTGTCTTGATGATGTATATCAGGTTGAAGGGACTTTCGCCTGTGGTGATAGACAGTGTGTCGTTGATGGCAAGCTCTGCTGCAGGTAGATAGGTAGTCCAGTCCTCAGGGTGGTCAATTGCAAGCACACGCAGGACATGTTGCAGTGTCTGGATGTGTTGTTCCACTGGGTTGGCTTGCTGGTGGTGGGCCTCATGTTCTCCCCCACCAAGTGCCACTTTGCCTTACCTTCACTCTCACTGCTTGGATGCCATGTCTCCACCACTGGCATCTCGATCCTACAAGACTGAGCTGCTGCGGTCCATGAGCTGGCTCCACCCCAGACCTTGCAGCAACTGTACCATGTCCTTGGCCTTTTCAACTACTACCGTGACTTCATCCCAGGCTATGCCACTGTGGCTGCCCCTCTAACATTGCTCCTGAAAGGTCATTGGTACAAGAAATTTGGTGACAAGTGGTACTTAGTCAATTCGAATGATACAAGAACCACTGCCAGCCAAGTCAAGCTTGCCTGGGATGCCACACACCACGATGCCCTTGAATCCCTCAAGTTATCATTGTCCTCCCCTCCCACGCTGGCCTACCCTGACTACAGTCGACCATTCTACCTCTACATCAATGTGTCAGGACAAGCTTTTGCTGCCACTCTCCACCAAAAACTTCCACATCCAGCCAGCACCACAGAGTGCTGTGCCACCACAGGCACACTCTTCTACCTCAACAAACAACGTGCTGATCCGACACTCAAGCCAATCATCTTGGCTCTAGAATGGGGGGAGACCAAGCTGGGGTACAAGATACAAGATAAAACACTGGTGTACATTGGCCCGAAATGCACACTGTGGCAGTGCTGCATGCCAGTGGATGAAATGAAGGGACTGTTTGTCAAGCACCATGACAACAGCCACTTCGGGTTCCAAAAGACATACCAACATCTCAGGGACCATCACCACCTGCACTTGGCCAAACAACTACAGGCCTACATTGACAACTGCCTGACCTGCCTTTGCACCAAGCTCAACAGATGCACTGGCGAGTACAGCATGGAGTGGGCCCTGGCAGCCTCTTACCCCTTCCACACCATCTCAGCTGACTTAGTCTTGGGCCTGCTGGAATGCAACAGCTTTGATGTGATCCTTGTCATGGTCAATCTGTTCTCTTGCATGCTGGTGACGCAGGCCTGCACTGCCCATGCCACGGCAGCTGACCTCTACAACAGGCTGACCTCAATGGTCCTGCAGCAAGGATGGAAGCCTCAAGTGATCATGACCAACTCAGACACATGTTTCACAGGCAGGGTTGGCCAAGACTTTGCAAGCCGAATTGGAGCAACTCTACAGCCATCCACACCCCACGTGCTGGGCCATGGTCAGGAGCTTGTCCAGGGAAGCAGCATGCTGATCAAGTGTCAGCAAAAAGACAACAACATTGTCCAAGTATACTAGAGCCTCTGTCCAGTGCATGCTACCAAGAAGTTGGTCCATGAAGCATTGGAAGAAGGCAGGTGCATTCTTGAGACTGAAGGGTATTCTGTTGTATTGAAAGAGACCCTTGTGGCAGACAAAGGCCATCTTCCATCTCTCCTCGGGATGGACATTGATTTGGTGGTAGCCCCAGGTGGCATCCAGTCCAGAGAAGAATTGGTTACCTGCGAGAGCCTCAAAGACGTTGTTGATTCTTGGAAGAGGGTAGCAATCGGGAACAGTGGCTGTGTTGAGCCTGCGGTAGTCGACACAGAAGCACCATTTCAATCCTTGTCTGACAAGCAGGACAGGGTAGGAAATGCTTGACAAAGATGGTTCTATGATGTCCCAGTCAAGGAGCTGGTCAAGTGTTTCTTTGATCACATGTTGCCTGTCAGGGCTGACACGACGAGGGGCTTCAGGCTTGAGTGATTCAGATGCCAGGAGGGGATTCCTCATCACCGCACCATGGACTCGTCCTGGTTTGCTGTTCAAGGAGAAGGTGTCGATGTGTTGATGCAGGACAGACACCACAGTCTTGTGAGGTTGGCCATTGGCATTGAGCCTGACCTGGAAGACATCATTGACAAGTTTGGTAGCCAAGGCGTCGTGCTGAGGGTGAGCTAGCTCATCTTCAGCAAAGTCAAGGGGCACTGCCGAGATGGGGCCTGGGTTGCAAGTGAGGAAGGCGGAAGCTACACCATCAGGGATGGGGGTGACTTGGACAGATGTGTCCATGTGGAAGCATCCTGTCTTGGTTAAGAGATCATCCAGGCCTAGTGGGATGGCCTCACCGAGTTTGAACCCTTTGAGCAGGGTGTATGGCTCCCACCCAAGGTTGGTGACCAGGACTTGTTGTATGTGTCAGTCAATGATGGCAGCTGGGAGGATCAGCTGTGTCCTTGAGTCATCCGTCATCCAGGCTGTGGTCCCGAGCATGTACAAGATCACATTGGAGACGTGGTGGTCAATGGACACCCAGGCATGAGTTTGCACTGGGATGGCAGCATCAGACTCAATGGTCACAGGTTTGTTGATGATCTTGGGTGTGAGGGGTTGTCCCTGCATGTCGAAGATGGGAAAAGAAACATCATTGACCCATGTTCAACCTGCCTGGACATCGATGATCATGCCTGCAGAGTGGATGACATCGAGTCCTAGGCAGACCCTGGGTGTGAAGCCACACACAACATGGAAGTTGGCAGACAAGCAGAGCCAGATTGGAGTGTCCCCCCATTGTCCCTGGATGCTGAACAAGAGTGTGACAAACCCCAGTGAATGATTGTTGCTGATCCCATTGATACTGACACCTGGGCCATTGAGGGGTTGCACCCACAGCTCATCTGCAAGACTGTTGTCAATGATGGACAGTGTAGAGCCCATGTCAATGAGTGAGAGTTGAGGTTTTGAGCCATGGATGCTGACAAAGGTGGCAGTGGGGAGGTGGCCAGTCCATGCCCGACCCGATCCTGTTGCTTTGGCATAAGGGATGTTGATGTCAACAGCCTTGGGGTTGCTGTTGTGTGTCTTCTGGCCAACAGTCAAAGTCATAAGACTGGGATCGATGAGCAGCATGCTGGCGCTTGCTCTAGGTGGTGGTGGATGGCTGGTGTGGTCGGAGGGGGATGGTGTGATATGGGTGACAGCTGGGCCATCACTGAGCTCCCAGAGTGCTGTGCCAGCACATGAGTGGTGCTGCGCATCTCTGTGACAACTGAGGTTGTCACCATCTAGTTTTGGTATCTGGTCTTCCCCTGATGATGAGGGGTGTGTATTGCGAGAACTGATGTCCGAGCTCTCCGAGGACCCAAAGGAGAGGTCTGGGCTAGGTGTGGAGTCGTTGTCAGCAATGGCAATGGGTTCTTCGTTGAAGAGAGGATACCCATAGGCTCAGACAAGATCCATTTCCACCCAAGCTCTGTAGTGTTGCATGAGGTGTGTCTCGGCCTTGACCTGTTGGAAGATGTGGTCATGCTCGAAGTCGAAGTGTTGCTGGTTGCAGCGATGACATGGATGGCCAAGGTAGATGGTGTTGCCTGAGTCAGGCAAGTGGTAGGCTCAGACTTGGCAGCCATCACACAAGACAAAGGATATGTTCTCTGGGCAATATGTGTCGGCCAGGGGTGTGCCTGATTGTCGCTGTAGAGTGGACTGTCTGGGTGGATGGGATTGCATGGGCATGCCTCGAGTGGATGGCTGCTGAGTTGGTGTGCTGTCCTGGGTGAAAACAACAGTGGGAGACACTACCGGTGTGGATGATGAGGACTTGAGGGGGCAACGGTGGGCCACACACCAAGGCGCCTCCAGTGACTTCATCTCAGTGAGGAGGTCTTGCACATTGAGTGCTGGAGTCAGATGAGACCTCACAGAGAGTCGAAGGGAGTCTGGTAGGCCTAGGCGAATCTCTTGGCTGAGGTCGACTTGACTGCAGGTGGGGTAGGCAGCACAGAGCAGGGCCAGCTTACTGTAGAAGTACTGCTGTACAGTCTCGGTCTGCCACACCCACTTTTGGTTGTCAGCTACCTGTCGGGCTTCTCCATCATCCAGTCGGAAGGTGGTGCAGAGCTTGTGTTCCCAAGTGGCCCAGCCTTTGTTGAGGCTCTGGCAGATGTCTGCCGACATCAGCTGGTACCACTGAGCCACAGTATCATGAAGGCAGAGGGGTAGGGTCTGAACTACTGCTTGTTCCCATGCCAGATCACTATGGCTTTGAACGAGTGCTGCCATGCAGCTCCAGAAGAACTCCAGATGCTCTGGGGTGCTGTCGAAGTGGCCAATGTCATCAGGTTTGATGGTTGGTCAACAAGCATTGCCCAAGAGGTCCGCAGCTGCCAGTTGATGCCAGTGCTGCAGTAGGTGTGGCAACTGGTCATGGTGGGGTTGTTGCTGCTGATGAGGTAGTGTCAGGTCTTCATTGTCCTGGGCAACAAACAGTCTCTCTGGTTGGCATGGCAATGCTGATTGGTGTGGCGGTGCTGGTTGGTGGTGTTCGCTTGTCTTGAGTAGGCATGCAAGCAGTTCCGTATTGGTTTCGGCCTGTTTCTGCATTGCTGCCTGGAACGCCTGTTGCGACTGTTGCATGTTCTCGAGAATGTGAGCCAACAGCAGCGTTGAGTCGAGGGGTAGCTTGGCACTAGCAGTTGGAGCTGCTCTCGAAGTCTCATCAGAAACTGAGGCCGACAATGAGTGTGCTTTTGCTTCCTCAGGCAACCCAGTGGCAGGAGTGCCCATCGTTGAGACACCAGGATGTCTTGTGCCAGCCATTGTGTTGCGACTGCTACTGAACCAGAAGAGAACCAGGTGTTGTTTTTTGGTGTTGATGTTGTTGCTCTGTGGGGGTCAAGGCCACAGTTGAAGGGTCGACTGCTCTGCATGCCACTAGCCAGTGGTGCCATCACTCGGGACAGATCCTAGCACTTCAAGCTAGGGGTGGGATACCTCTCGAGTGCTGGAGAGGCCTGTTGAATGCTGGCAAATCAGCAGCGTGATCGTGCTGCCCTCAAGAATGGTCAGCTACACAGCGATCGACTCTGTGTAGTGAGGGGGCCCTTGATGTGGCAAGGGTTGTTGGAGTTCAGGGCTGTAACCCTAGGTCATGCTGCCTGTGTGATGAGACACTGCCAGGAGCAACCAACTCTGCTGGCGACTGGGGGCCCTGTTGGTAAGGGTTGTTGGTCTTGGCAAGGGCATGCACTGTTGAACCAAGATGTCTTTAATGACCCTGACTAATCAGGTCGCTGCAGCCAGTAGTTTGCAACTGAGGCTGCAGATCATTTAACATCTTGCTGGGCAAGACGGTCACTTGCACATCGGCTTGAGTCAGTTGACAACAAGTTGCAAACGCTAGCAGGGCTGGCGTCCATGGTCACAATGTTGTGCTGCACACAACTCCATGGGGTGAGTGCAGAAGAGAGTGGGAAATGGCAGGGATGGAGGGCGGATGAGGAAGGTCAATGATGGACCTGCGAGTCTTGAGACTGGAGAAGATGGAGTTGGTCAGTTGAGAGCGACCAGAGACATTCGAGAGGCAGCAGTCAGGGGGGGTGCAAGGCAGGATCTGCACCAGGGGTGGGGAGTCCGTGTAGCAAACTACATGTCAACACAAGTCTCGCTTGCTCAGAGCAAGGTTAGGCACCTGGTGAAGACTGTTTGATGCAACTGTCAAGACTGCCTGCTGGTGGTGTTCTGCGGCAGTGAAGGAACCAATTGACTGATGTCGAAGGGATGTCAAAACTCCTCTCAGTCCCGCTGAACTGCTGGTTGTCAATGAGGGATGTCAAACAAGGGGGTGGCGAAAATGTTGGATGTACACTGGGAAGAATGGATGAGTGTCAAGGAGGGTGGATTGGCGAAGAGGGGGGATGGTGTGGTGCGATGTTTGAAGGTGGCAAAAAGCAAGGAGAGAGAGAGAGACCGAGAATGCATGACGGGAGTGCAGAAATGCCTCGAACGGTTGGTCGCAAGACTATGATATGAGGTTTGGTTTGCTGGCAAAGTCGAGCAAGTGGTGTAGTGGGTGAGAGTTTGAGAAGAGAGATGGGCATACCACTCTTGTCACCATGTCATGCCAAAGGCACAGACTGTAGTGAGATGAGTAGATGATTGCATTGTGGAAAGGTGAGATGGGTGTGCAGAGCGAGATTAGCCCGCTCAGCACAAGACAGATCAGATAAGTCACAAGGATTGGGAAGCAGATACAAAAGAGAGATCAAACGATCATGACAATGGGCCAGCTAAGTCCATGTGTACTAGCTCCAAGGGCTCCATGGTTTTCGAGGCTATTGATTTGATAGAGTTGTGTCTCTGCTTAGATTTCTGACAGGTGTCGCAGGGCTCTGCAGTGAGACTTCCAGGTGTTCCCATTTTGGGTTCTGAGATTCCTTCAGTGAGCTTGCAGGTCCGCAGGACTGCCTGTAGATGCAGGTGACCAAGCCTTTTGTGCCAGAGGTCAGCAGTTTTCTGGTTGGTTTCTCCAGTGACCAAGTTCACCCTTACAGGAGTTTCAACACTTGCCAGCAAGTAATTGACTCCTCCTCTCTTGACTCCCTGGAGGGCAAGTCTGCCCTTTTGGTTGAATATCTCAACCTTCTTCTCCTGGAAGTTCATGCTTCCTCCCTGGTTTTGCACCTGGGGTGTAGAGAATAGATTGTTACCCAGACCTGGGACATGGAGGACTCCCTGGAGTGTGACATACCTGGTGCCTTTCCCCAGTTTTGTGGCAGCTAGGTGGATCTCACCCATGCCAGCTACAGGAACACCTCTGTCATCTGCAACAAATACCTGCTTTACTTGTGAGTTACCATAGGTTTGGAATAGCTCTTAGTTATCAGTCATGTGTCTGCTGGCTCCTGAGTCAAAGATCCAAGTGCTCCCACTGAAGTTCTGTTTCTGGCAGTAGTGCAATGCATTGAGGCAGAATTCATCATCACTTTTGTTGTCCATGTCTGTGACTGCAAGGTTTCCTCAAACACTTTTGTTGTCAGATTCCTCCTCATGTTCCTCGTCAACTGCCAGGTTTCCTTTGGCACTCTTGAATTTGCCCGCCTTTTTCTTCTGCTTAGCTTTGCATTCTTTGTACTTGGGTCCTCCCTGGAGGAAGCAATCCTCAAAGTTATGGTTAGTTCTCTTGCATTTCATGCAGTACTTACCATCCTTGTTTGAGTGACCTTGGGCCTGCAAGGCAAGTGCACTTTTGCCTCTTCTGAAGGATTTCTGCTTGCTTTCCTTGGCCATGATGGTGGTTATGGTGGCTTTGTAGTCTTCCAGGGCTTTCTTGTTCATGTCTTCATCTATATCTCCCTCCTTCTTGAAGAAAAGGTGGGTGTGGTAGTAGAAGATCTTTTGCCATATGTCATGTTGTTGTCCAAGACCTCAGAGGAATGCCTGTAGTTTGTGTAGGCTGCTTACAGGGGCCCCAACATGGTCCAACTTCCTACAGAGTGTCTCTATGTTGTAGGAGTATATGTCAATTGTTTCATTTCCCTGGTAGATGTTGGCTAACTTCGACTTGAGTGAGGCAATCTGCTGGGAGATGTTTTGAGCATAGTTCTCCTTCAGCTTATCCCAGACTTTCTGAGTGGATTTCTCCTTGTCTACCATGGCTTGTTGAGCAGGTCCAAGGGAGTTAAGGATGATACTACAAGCTTTGACATCAGCTCTGTAGTACTCCCCTAAGTCCTTTGCAGGGAACTTGAGTCCTTCCATAACTTCCTTGAGTTCTTTTTCATCTAGTTGCTCTACCAGTTTCAGGAGTCTTCCCTTGATGATGAACCAGAGGTTTGCATTTTTGCACAATAGGACATTCTGCATAGATGATGCCCATTTGTAGTAATCCTTGGAGTTCATGAGTTGTTGGGGGAGTCCTACCCTCATTGAGGAGTAGGCCAGCTCTTGGCCACTTGTTGGGCTCATAACCTATTAGCACTTTGGGGTTTTAGTGTGAGTGGAGTGGCTAAGAGTGGCAATTAGGAGTTGCAATTGGTGATCCTGCATAATGCTGCCATAACATGGTCCAACAAATCAGATTGAGGAAAGAACTGTCAGGAGAAATAGGATAACTACCCACAGTTACTCATCCAATCAGATTGCAATGACTTGAGCACTGACAGCTTTACTGGACTCATGGCGACGCTACAACCAATCAAACTGCAAGGACAGAATGGAGAGAACTGTGGAGAACAATATGACTCACCCAGGAGAAGAGACAGTAGTTCTCCACTGGAAGTAAGAGATGCACACAGGAGGACCACATACAATCATAGATTTACACATATGTATATATAACCACTAAAGGGAGATGCACCTCACAGAGAACTCCCTTGTCCAATACTAGAAGGTCAACTCTAACTTGTCTATTGTAGAGCAAGTCCTTAGCCACTCCACTCACACAAAAACCCGAAGTGCTAAGAGCTCGTTTTCAGCACTTTCAGAGCTCGATCCTCACAAAATGAGCAAGCATAGCCGAATCTTGTGCACAAGTTAGGAACACCCCTTCTAAAGTCCGGAAGTCGATGAGTCCTGCAAGAGCTGCCAGGGTGGTCATGCTTATGCCCGACTCGAGGCTCTGTGTTGAAACAAACTCCTGTGGAAGACGAGGTCGCTAGAGCGGACCTGGCTTGGGGAGCAACTCGATTCTGAGTTGGGTCTTCACTTCAGTGTTTCCGACTGAGGCAGGGAATCGCGAGCTTAAGACCATCAGGACTGAACTATGATGAATACGAATATGTGACGCACAAGCAGAGTCTTTCCACGGACGGAGCAATGGATGTGTATGATATTACAAAGAGCAGACTTTCGAGATGACTAGACGATGGCTTACGGAAGCTCACATAGAGAGCAAAGCCCCCAACTGCGCTTGAACAACAATCGGCAGATAAGCGACACAGAAGATGGACACTGTTGCTGATCCGTATAGCTTCCAGTGCGTCATTGCTTGTTCTACTGCCGACGCCAGTGTTCCCCCTGCCCTAGCTGCACCCGTGTATCGCAGCGCCAGTGCCCACGTTGCGGGATGGAAGAGGACAAGCACTGCGCTGCGCAACAAGCCTGTCGCGAGAGACGATTCTGGAGAGGCAATCCGAAGGGCAGAATAGGTGAGGAGAGCGAGGAAGGTGGCTAGGGCAAAGTTGAGTACACTAAGTACCGCGACGAGCATACCTGCCTGCAGATAGGCGAACGCAAGGAGCAGTGAACCGATACGGTTGCTTCGTTGTCGAATGCGCAGCATTCGAAGGAAAGCGGCTCCGAGTGCTGGGAGCAGGATGACCCCCCCTAATACTGCAAGAACGGTATGGGGTCGTTGAGAGAGCGTCGCTGAGCCCAGGGCCAAAGCTGCGAGCGTATCTGCGTGGTACAACACGGCTGCACCGACGACGACAGTTGAACCGACACAAGCTAGCGCCGCACCATTTGGCCTCATTGAATCACTCAATGCATCGGCAAACTCGTCAACGCTTCCCAGAACCTTTTGAGCGAAGCCCTCATCCGCAGCCAAGAACCTCTTCACTACTTGATCACGATACCAACCCAGTGTCGGATGCTCTGGCATCACGTCACCGTCATCTTCTTGGATACCTCCCAGCCTGGCCAAGATAGCCTCGCGTTCAGCCTTAGACTTTTTCTCCTCCTCAAACCACTTTGCCAAGCCACTGATCGTCAACGAGATCGACAAAAAGAGCGGGATCAAGATCGTAGTCCCAATGGGAACAAATCTCCTGGGATTCAGCAGCAGGTAGAAGAACTGTGAGTGATGTAGCCTCTCGATGAGGTTCGACATGGACCTGACGAAAGATTCAATCACTCGACCTATGTGGAAGAACCCATACGGTCCCTTCGCAGGTACAGCATAGAGGGTGATTGCATCGATATGGTGTCGCTGGAAAAAGCCATGCGGGCCACTGGCCTGACCCGCGACCCCGAATCCGACTTGCCTCAACGCGGAACGAACACCTTCTTCGTAATTGCCAAGTTCGTACTCAACGTCTGAGCGCAGTCTTACACCCCATCGTTGCGCTAGCCTCTGGACAGGCTCCTTAAGGAGCGACTTGCTGGCCCGCGCACCAAAGCTTGTTGGCATGCCTCCACCGACGTTCTCCGCGATGCGAACTACTGTGTTGACGACATCCATATTCGGCAGTTGGCCATCAAACCCTTCATAGTGCACTTCGAGCGAAGAAAAAGAGTCGGAGGGGTAATCGATCGAGATCGCGTTCCATACCTGTGAGCCTCCGCTTGCTACTGGTTCTACTTGAAGACCAGTCGGAGTGCTGCCAAAGTAGGCCGAAGACCATGCGTTGATACCTTCCAGATGGCCATCGCTGATGACATAAATGAGGTCTTTGCTCAGATGCGCTTGGGTGGAGAGATAGCGAGCCAGGGCGAGGACGGAGGCAATGCCACGGACGTTGATCCGCCCTCTCGCGCCGATTGTGTTTTCTGTTGCGTTCTCGCTTGAAGGAGCAAAAGGATCATCGTCGCCAAGCCATTTGCTCCTCCAGCTGGCCGTCAAGATGACCGCCTCTCGTCCATCGATGCGCGGAGTCGCCGACCTGGCATAGACGTTCGTACCCGATAGCAATGCCTGGCTGCCTGGTAACACAGTATCGTATTGGAACTGCTGTCGATGCGCGTCCAAGCCATACGACTGCAGCTCGGAAAAGACAAAGTCGGCACGCTCTGCACTGCTTGCCTCGCTCAGATGAGAGACTTTCTCAGAGAGCATGTCGGCATAAGTCACGTCGAAGTAGTCCCAGTAGACTCGTGCTTGAGCTGGTTGGAGTGCATTTTCGTCAACATACGTGCCTTTGGAGACCGGTGATTGCGGATGAGGAACGACGAAGATAAGTGCGAACGCAAGGACGACGAGCAGTGGCCGGAGAAGGAGCGAGAAGCGGCCGAGGAGCGAAAGCACTCGACGGCGAGTGGCGATCCGCCGCTGGAACGCAGCGCGCAGCTTGGCTTCTTTGGCTGCTTTGGCTGCTTTGGCTGCTTTGGCTGCGCGTGCTTCTGCTAGGCGCTCAAAAGCATCGTCGTGCTCGATTGTGTCGTCTCCTGATACAGAGGCAGTGTCGAGGTCGGGGATCACGGCTTGCTCCCGATTGGCGCGAAGGTCATTAGTCAAGAGAAGAGTGTCGACCTCATCCTCCTCTTCCTCTTGCTGCTTCGACACGATCGCCTGCTCTGAGCTGACAAGTGCAGGAAGAGTGATACATCCCGACACGAGAGTAATATGACAGACTAGAAGGACTAAGGAAGATGTCACTGTGGACGGGAATACGTTCCAACACCATTCTAGCGCAATTGGCATGATGAGCTTGATGACCACCGGTAGCCTAGAGAACCACAGCAGCAATGGCGCCTGATGGAAGTACCACGAATAGAATTGGTAGTGCAAGCTGCGGGAGCAAAGAATGCCGATGACGTTCGAGGTGAAGATGGTGCAGAGGATAGCGATTTTCGCACGTCGATCAAGGGCAGACGGTTGCTTCGAGAGGTTGTTCAGAACCCATTGGGGCCCATGTGTGCCGATAGCGGTCCAACGGAACAGACCAAAGATAGCAAGAAGCCCTAAATGTAGTGCAAGGAGGCTTTTTGCGAAGGTCTGAGACAAGAATGTCTTCTCGTCAACGAAGCGCCAGCTGACAGTCCAGACGTGGAGGAAGGCTCTGGAAAAGTCGAATGCGTACGAGAGGTAGGCCTCGGCATCGTGCAATGTGAAAGGTAGCGAGATGAGCACCTGTACAATGACGATGATTGAGATGTATGAGATCGCGCCTACGAGACCAGTGTAGAAGAAGGCAGCTGCAGCAATACCGGGTAGAAACAGGAGGACGTTCATCTTGATACCCAGTCCCAAGCTGAAGAGCAAAGCAGAGACCCTCCATCGGGTATTGACGGCAGAGAATAGCGCAACGTAGACGAGCAAAATGGCTATCGGATCATTGAACATGCGAAGCAAGAAGATCGAGTAGATACGCTTGGACAGTATCAACGGCAAGACGGCAACAGGTGGCATGCCTGCTTGGCGGTAAAGCAGAGCTACGATGAGGTTGTTAGCCGTCAACAGGCCGGCGAAGACATGTTGGGCGGGTATTATGTTCTTTCCTCTCTCAGTGAGCCAGTGGAAGAAGGAGTAGATATAAAGATGAGCGGCGGGATAGACGCAAGGGCCACTACCGCCTTCGGGATTGAGGTTAGCATAGTTGCGTTCGCCTTGTAGGAAGAGAGCTGCTTGGCCGACATAGGTCTGAAAGTCGATCTCGGTGAAGCTGATACGTCTGATGACGGCCTGAGATAGGGCAGCTGAGGCAACGGTGAGTGCAGGGAGAGCGAAGGTGTAGCCGTAGTCGTCGAGACAGACGCGGCGCAACCAGGCCACCGCAGAGGAAGACGACATATCGAAGGAGGTCGACGCGAGAGATTGGAGGGAGGCCAGACGTCTAGGGACGGGTCATACTGCTGTGGTGCTACTCTTTAGCCTACTCGATGGTCCACAGAGCAGTTTCAAAAAGGATGACGATGGTGACAGGGGATGTAGGGATGATAGACGTGGAGGTAGGACAAAATGTTCGTGTCGAGAAGACCAGGAAAGTGTTGATCTCTCAAATTTGCCGGTCAGTGCGTCTCTCACGACTTTGCATTTCCCGATAAGCATTGCCGAACATGGCGCGACGACGATCCCTGGTCTCAAATCTTCTCGTTCACTGGAAATAGGCAAGCCACACCACTCAAGTGAGCGACGAAACATCACACTCGCACAAGTCATGGTCAGACATACGCACACAGGCCAGAGTAAGATTATGATATGCTGCCCCTCATACAGCAAATTGGCTCTTAGGCTCGAATTCCGTTGTAAGGTTTGCGATGCGACTAAAAGGTAGAAGAGTGCTATGCTTCCTTTGCTTTGAGCGCTCCCACATCTCCGGCTCTTATTCTGTACAAGAGCGTCTCTCCACTTCCATGCCCTGAACCTGCCCTCTTCTCGTACTCCAATGCAAACAGGGCATCGCGCAACGTGACCTTGAGCCTCGCTTGTCTCTCCTCTTCCTCCTTTGCAGCTTGACGAGCGGTCACATCTCCCCATGCACCTGCGGAAGCTGAATTTGACCCACCACCACCTGCCGAGTTTGAGTCGCCTGCGCCAACACCGCTCCAATTTGATACTGCCGGTTGAGGCGCAAATTTTGGTTTCGGAAGTCGACTGCCCGGTGCTTTGCCATCATCGCTTGCGTCTGCTTTGTTCTTCTTGCCACCTAACGGGCTAAACGTGCTGGGAAAGTTGGAGCCACCGGACAACCAAGAGTACTTGGACGACCCACCACCCAAATTCCGCATTGCAGTGCTGTCCGCCAGTCTCTTTCTTACGTCTTCGGACATGTTCCTTGCCGCGACTCCTGGTCCGATCTTCTTTGGTCTCTTCCTTCCGTCTCCCTTCGGTGTGCCGGTGCCATCGTCCATGTCCATGTCGTCACCGCCGAGTCCGGCTGCCAGAGCGGAAGACTCTTCATCCCTTGCCAGACGTTCGCGGCGTCTGCGTGCTTCTTCACCCCTTTCCGCCTTCTCGAGTGCCGCGAGTTGCTTGACAGGGTCGCTGAGGATCTGTTCGTGGTACATGGGCTGCGATGTTGATGGGAACATGGGTGGCGGGTGTTGATGCGATGACCAACTGCGATGGCGTGAGGAAGCAATCATGTTCTCGAGAATGTTCTTCAACCGTGTTCTTGCTGCTAGTGAAAGGTAATTCAGGACGGCTGCATCAACACTCAAGCCATGTTGTTGGGCAAGAGTGTGCACCTTGTATGCTAATGGATAGACCTGCAAGAAAAGTTCGTCGTCATCTGGCTGTGCTCCTTTGTCGCGCGCGTTCTGAGATTGTTCCATGCGTTCACGATGTTGGATGGCCTCCTCTTCGGCTTGAAGGTCGACACCGGATGCACCCATAACATCGACGAGACTGTCAAAGTTGTCCTTCTGCTCCGGTGCAGCAGCGCCAGCGCCAGATCTGGAGGCAGCGGCTGACGCCTGTGCGGTGCCTGCATCCGTGCCATTGGAGGCGCCATTGATAGGTGGCCCTGCAGCAGATACGTCGGTATGATCGGCCTTGAACCTTTTGGCTAATGAAACTGAGGAGTTGGAGCGCTCCCTGTTTGCTTGCGCTTTGGAAGATTGCTGTGCGGATGCATCGTTGGTCGGTGTTTGTGGTAGATGAGGGCTACTCGCAGCTGGCGATGAAGCCATGATGAGATCCAGAGGCGATGCAAGGACGCTACTTGCTTGGTCAATTGCGATGCAGACCAAGGTGCAGCTGCGTTACAGGGAACAATCAAAAGGACGAGAGGTGGTAGAGGGTGGCTGACGAACAATAACTGAGTGGAGATTCTGAGAGGAATGGAGATGCGAAATTTCGGATTACGGGAAAAGTAGTGCTCTCTCTGTGATTCTCAGTGTTTAATGAGCCGTGCTCTTATTGACGCGTCTCTGTTGCCATTGCAGTGGCAGTCACAGTCAGAGGCACAATCGTATTTGCTGCTCTCTCACACGACGCTCTCTTGCACGAGGTTAATGGCTCGATGCCCATATCATGCTGAGTCCGACCACCTCATGTGCAAAGCGGGTTCGGAACTGAGACTTCAGTGCAAGTGCAAGACTCGCATCACTCTTGCCGCGCCAACAAAGCTCGTGCACCCACTCTGGCTCGTTGGCGCAGTCAAAGTATGAGCATAGCTTTTCGTATTCTCATTGCTTCCTGATGCGATAACATTTACGTGTTTTGAGACTCGTATGCGGACGCTGTGTTTGCATAGTCCGGCGAGAGCTGTTTTATCTGGAGCGCTTTAATCCTATACGGCTGATTGACGAGCACCTGCAAGACGATCGAGCACCTGCAATACGAAAATAGCAGAACGAAACGAAATTGCGAACTCTGTCAGCGAATGGTCCTGTGCATGCACTGACGGACCGACGACTTGAAAGGACTTACAGCACCAACACCTGGAAGAGATAGCACATTGCCGATGATTGGAAGCTGCCGCAAGAAGTTGAGAATGACTGGGAAGAAGTCGCTGTGGGTGCCAATCATACAAGTGTACAAGGAGATGGGGTCTTGATCAGTTCTATTTGGTCATGTAGGGGTTCGAAGGCAGAGTGACTGCTATGAACATACCCGAAGAGGTTAAGGAATCCGAAAGCCTCGACTGCCATTCCGATGACAGCCCATTTGCAGAAGACGAGGAACATGCCGGCGAAGAAGCAAATGGTACCGCGGATCTTTTGTTTCCTTGCGAAGAAGTAGAAGGTCTTTTGTGGTCCGATCAAGAGTGCAATACCAGCTGTGAACAGGACATTTCCGAGTGCAAGTAGCGCGGCGTCGAAGAAGAGGAGGATGCCGACAAAGATGAAGAATGTGCCAAACGACACCAGTCCTGCGCCAATTTCTGTTGTGTTGACCGAGGTCGAGAACGAGACAGGGTCAGCATCTCTACGGCGCCTGACATGAATGGGTCGTGCAACGATGCTGCTTACTTTGCTGATCTGTGAGCCACATCTTGTCTGCTTGTGTATATTGAAGGCGTGCTTGGTGGAGGCAAAGCAAGGTGTTGTTCAACTCGACTTGCAGCTGGAATACAGCAGTTCGGAACGCGTTTCTTGAGCGCTTGCTGGCGGCTGTTCCTTGCCTCGCTGCAAATTATTCTTAAGAATCCCTACGAGTCAACGCGCACCCTGTCCGTCTTCCGAGACAAGTTGCACTTCTTGCGATACCTCACCAACAAGATTCATTCTCACAGCCACGGAGCTCAAGTTGCTCAGACACGTCATCCTATTCGCTCCGACGATGCGACACAACCGGGTAGTCAGACATGTAGGGTGAAAGATGCCATGTCAAAAGATGACATGCGGATCTTGATGTCAGATTGATACAAGTACAGAAGATGATGAAGGTGACATGCGGCCTGATTGAAGAAAAAAAGGAAGATGAATCTGAGCTGGTATGAGCCATCGCTCAGCGCTGCCTCTTGGCAGAGTTGTTGGTGTGCCCCAACTTGGGGCTTGGACTCGGTGCAGTCTTGCCCTTCCGTTTGAGCGCGGAAACACCATTCGCTACACTGGGCGATGCATGGTTGGATGCAGATCCGTTCTCGGTAGGAGGCCCGCCCTGAGCACTTGCAGGTCGACCTGGCATCTGGGATGGCGTCGGTGCTGCGTTTGAGTTGTTGTTGCCATCTGTGGATACTGTCTGCGACATGGGACGACCAGACTGCATCTCTCGATACTGCGTAGCGAACTTGCGCAAAGAGTCGATTGGACCGAGCTTGTCGCGCATGCTAAGATCGATCAGATCTCGTAGCTGGCAGACGCTTTCAGTGATCTCGAGACAGCGCATGGCACGCAAGCTGATGCCATACTCGTTGACCGGGTATTCTGGCAAGAAGGTCTTCTCAACCGCAACGGTATAGCCGCTCTGGCTCTTGACATCGTCATCGCCAGAGCCGGCACCTTCTTCCGTCTTGACTACCGGGTCGCCGTTTTCGTCACGCTTGGTGTCGTCAGACTCGTCCTTGCGAGCACCAGCGCCTCTTCCTTGTCCCTTTTTGGCGTTTGGTCCCGTACTGCTATTGGTGTCGCCAGTGCCGAGGATATTGGCGACTAAGCTGTTCGGCAGGGGATGATCCACCTTTGACTTCTGGATGGCAACGCGTGGGATGAAGCCAGAGTGGCCGTGGACAGTAAAGTCGAGCGACTCAAGACGGAGCTGGATGTCCATCTTGCCTGGTTCACCTTGCAGCGACGTAGCCCATGGGATGAACGAAGCGCGCAAGAGACCCGACATGTGCACCTGCCACCCGCTCTCAAAGTTGGAAACATATGTTGCTTTGGTGCAGTCGACATGGTGTGTGACGTTGGCCGATGGGTGGCTGTTGATGTATTTGTGGGATGATGGCGGTGGCGGCAAAGGGTTGACCGGTGGCCAGCCGGTTTGGTGTTCTCGTGGGTTCTCGAGTTGCAGCTGTGACGAGCGGAGGCCAGAAAGATAGCTCGTTAGCAGATATCGTGGCAGAACGCAGGTTGGCACCTCGAAGCCCTTTTGCTCGCGTGAGTTGGCATTCCATAGAATGAGGCGGAAGACACCAGTAGGGATGAAGAACTCGTTGACAAAAGTACGCCAATACTCGATGTCACCGCGATTGCTGCCCGAGCCAAGTGCTTCCGAGTACTGAAGTAGTCTGAGTACACCAGACCCAGGAGGGAACTGAGATTGAAGCTGAGGATTTGGACCAGGAGCGCCGGCTATACTCTCGACGCCAGCTGGAAGGCCGGAGGGCATGGGTGTGCTGACAGTGGGCATGGCGCCAGTAGCAGCGGTTGGATGGGACGCAGCAAGGCTGGACGGCAGCTGATTCGAGGTTGGGGAAGTGGTGGTCGGGCGAGGCATGGCGGCGGCTTGAGGAGGGACAGCAGCCGGTTGCAGGGAGGGTGTGGGTGCAGCCGAGGGTGGTCGGGTGTGTGTAGGCGTGGGTGGACCGTGATTCAACGGAACCGAAGCCTGTCGAAGTGGCATAGGACCATTCACCTGGGGACTCGCAACGGAAGAGCCGGCAGCGGGAGGAGCCGAACCGGCCGAAGCCGAATTGTGCATCGGATGTGCAGCGTGAGAGATGGGAGTAGGTGTTCGATGTGGTCCGACTTGATTCGGACGCTGGCCGAGCGAATTGGGCATGGGACTGTTATGCGCTGTATTGGGCTGCGATTGCGATTGAGGTTGCGAATGTTGTTGATGCATCGCGGGCGTCGAAGATGGTTGCGAATGCTGCTGTGACTGCTGTGCGTGAGGATGCGAATGCAGTGTGACCTGTGATGGAGCGCCCATACTGTTCTGTTGCTGCTGTTGCTGCTGCAACAAGACTTGTTGATGCTGCTGTGCGGTATGCGGTGGTTGAAGTGGATTTGAGGATTGCTGCTGCTGCTGTTGGGCTTGCTGTGTCGCTTGTTGTTGAGCATGCTGCTGTTGCTGAAGAAGCTGCAATTGCTGTTGCTGTTGCTGTTGCTGTTGCTGCTGCTGAGCGAAAGCGATATTGGCAGGGACAGGTGGACGCTGCTGCTGTTGTTGACCATTCATCATGTGTTGTTGACCAGTTTGAGCGATTCTTGCCATCTGCGCTTGGTGCTGCTGCATAGTCGGGTGGTACGCAGAGGAAGCTTGGGCATTGACCATGTGAACAGGCTGTGAAGACGGACCACCACCACCATAGACTACGGATTGCTGTGGCGGCTGCTGCTGTTGATGATGCTGCTGGAGCTGAGCCTGTTGTTGTTGTTGTTGTTGTTGTTGTTGTTGCTGCTGCTGTTGTTGGTGATGGTGAAGTTGTTGCTGTTGCTGCTGATGCGAAGGTGGGTGCATGTGCTGGTGTTGTTGCATCTGTGGATTTGGGGATTGGGAGGGATGCTGATGTGCAGCATGCTGTGCATATACGGAAGGCTGCTGCATGGCATACGGAGCTCCAGGATGCTGTTGAGGTTGCTGCGCCATATGGGGCTGCATGTGGAATGCATTGTTGGGCATCATGATGGCGGCGTGGTATCAGACCCGATGTCCGCGGATAAGCGAGCAGGAATCAAGGATTCGCAAACGATGCAGCGGGAAGGATATGGTACAGGTTAGGATGTATTTGGGCGAGCTTGTTCGGTTTCCATGCCGCGACGAATGCCGATAGTGCGTCGCAGCGAATCGCAAGAGCTTGAAAAGGGAGGGAGAAGGGAGGGACGCGATGATAGCTAGCGTGTGTTGGCCGGAAACGCGTTCGAATGGGAGCTGTATGGATCCCTGTCGCGATCGAGAGTGTGCCCAAGAAATATGCTATATAGTCGTGTCAAGAGGAGGATGCGATGGGCAGCGAATGATGTGCAGGAGTCAAGAGGAGGGAGGCATGGTACAAGGGAGGATTTGGATGATGACGAGGATATTGCAAGATGATGGAGTGAGACTCAATAAGGTGGCTGGTTGAGAAGGCCGAGAGCGTGTGAGAGTGAGAGTGAGCGAATGTCGCGAAACCGAAAGTGTGTCTGTGCCGTGTGTGATACTGTAAGTACCAGTAGGTTTGTGTGTTCCGTGTGCGTGTGTGTGTGTGTGTGTGTGACTTGAGATGGAGTCGCCTTGGCCTTGTGTTCTCAGCTTCTGAGCATCTCGGTTGGAATCCACTTTTTGGCATCCGACTACTGTATGCAACGCTGCGAAGACAGCGACAGAGTGCAAGTTCGCGGTGCAGCGGTGAGTGAGGCGAATTGCGAGAGGGCAATCAGTCCACATAATTAATCGGGTTTGGCGATCTGCCAAAAATCATTTGGGCTTCTCTTCTGCAATTCTGCCACCGCTCAATCGAAAGTGATTTCCAGCGATTAAACTTGCCAATTCTGGCTCAGAAAGAAGCGCTCTCCAGTTCAGCTGATACTGTACCTTTGCAACATTGAAAGCACCCTCGCCATCTTGCGTCCTCTATTGCAGGGTGAGCCAGGAACTCTTGCCCACCTGGCATGGGCGACACGGGTTCGCTCTTGGGATGAAAAGCCCACTTTCTGCTGTTGGGAACAGTGTTCGTGTGTTAGGGGTTGAGCTTGCCTCTCCGCAAAGTGTGGGAGATGAAATCGCACCAGAGTCTATAATCTTAAAGCCGCCTACGAGATGGCAGTCGCTGCAACAACACGTTGCCTCTCACTTCAATCATTTCAAGTTGACTGCTGGACAGTATTGACCAGACCATGCACTGCCATGGTGGTTTGATTCGCAAAAGGTGGCTTTCGGAAGAGACGCTCCGATTCTTGTGCGATTGAGCTTGAATTTTGAGCTGCAAGCTAACCAACTTATGTCGCTGCAGCCAAGTGCCGATCTTGCACGCCTACCCGATGAGATGACCCGATGAGTTCGCGAAAAAAAGAGCTCTGCTCTACTGCTTCTTCTTTTGATGGCACGCGACTGCGAATATTGCCTCCGAGACAGAGAGTCAGAATCGGAAATCGCAATTCGGTCTCTGTTTTTGAGGTGCAACTTGAACGATGCACACACACGCTTCGTCTCGTTTCATCTCATCTCAGTCTCGTGTCACCTTGCCTTGTGACCACTCCTCGCTGTCTCTCTCTTTCTCACCCTTCGGTTCTCTCTTGTCACACACACACACACACACACACACACACACACGCTCGATTCTTTGGTTGTCCCCACACACTTCATCAGGGCGTTCGAGGCTGCGTGACCTCGACTGGATTCGACTTTGGACAAAGTCACGCGCACCTTTTGGATCTCCCTTCTGTCATTCCCTGCCTTTCGACCGACGACGCATTCGACTTGCACGATCACAGCGCTGTCTCTCCGCTCTCTGTCCTTCCTCTCCTAGATCACACGCTTGGAACTCAGGAGTCAGCGTCGTGCACACCCGCGACAAGTCAGCCATTTCTCTGCCCAAGGCAATGAGCATCTGTCCCCATCCCCACTCTTTTCAGCGATGGACTACCGCTCCTCTTATCGCTCCTACGACCGTGCAGGTCCAGGAGCTGCAGACTCTTATCCTCCCAACGATGCCGATTACAAACGACCAATAGACGACAACGACGACTCGTATGATCGTTCTAGGAAACGTGGACGCTCCCCATCTCCTTCCTACTACCGCGACGACAGGCGCACCAGTGGATACAACGACTATCCTCCTCCTGCTGATCCTTGGGATCGCACACGCGACTACCGAGACCCCTCTCCCTATGCATCTCGGTCCTCAGCCTACGATAACTACCGTCCATCCGATGCCTATGATGACCGATCCGAACGCAGCCGTGCTCTAGAGTGGGAGCGCTACTACCGCGAACGAGATCACAGAGAGCACGACTACCGCTCTGCATATGACGACCGTGAACGCTACTCTGCCAGATCTAGATACGATGATCCGCCTCCGTCTGCCGACCGCCATCGTGGTGACCGCGAACGTCCTTACCCACCTCATCACTCGCAGTATCGCAGAGACGACCCATCTCTTGGCTCAGATGTGGGAGGGAAAGCCTCTTTTGATTCGCAGGCTGTTCCCGATCCTATGCAGTCCGACACGCTCTTGCCCTTCCGTCAGTACGCTCAAATGATCAAGGCTGCCCATCCATCCGCTCGCGATCGTTCCATCGACCAGCCCAGCACCCAGGAAATCTATGACGGCTATCAGTCCTACAAAGCTGCTTTCAACAAGAAGGCCATCTCTGTCTTCTTTGAGCAGCGAAGTCATGAAGCTTGGTTCAAGGAAAAGTACTCTCCCGCCGAGCCCTGGCTCAGTGCCCGTAATGATCGAAAGCGGGCTGCTCGTTCAGGAAAGAAGGAGGCTTGGCTGCAGGATCTTAACGATGGCAAGCTTGACAAACTTAACTACGACATCCAAGAGGAGGGTCACCAAGGCTTGCGCAATTGGTCCGACTCATACGACGGCGACAACCACGACAGCCACAGAGGCGGCCGTTCCGAACCCTATGATATCACTCTTCTTTCGCGTTATGGAGAGCCCGAAGTCCTGCGCGCTGAACAAGCCACTATTCCAGCTTGCAACCATCAGATTCTCGTCAAAACTTTCCCTGCTGACCTTGAACGAGAGAAGCTCGAGGAAGTACTCAAGTCCAAGCCTGGCTTCCGCTACTTGGCTTTGGGCGAACCCCACGTCGGCAAGCGCTGGCACCGTGTTGGCTGGGCCATGTACGAGCCTGACATTGACATGGAAGACACACTCAACGCACTTCAGGGCAAGGACGTCGACGGCTTCACTCTCAATCTCGCGCCTTGCTCCAAGCCCACGTCCAGCAAGCTCCGCACCGTCCCCGAATACGCCAACTCGCTCCATCGTCTTCTCACCGATATCAAGCATTGCAAGCAGCTGCTCGAACGCTTCGAGATCGAGGATCGCGAGGTTCTCTTCCGCGACCAGGCCGAGAGCAACGCAGCGTCTGAGACAAAGACATGGCTCGAGACCAGCGGCTCCGAGGCTATCTTGCAGCGTATCAGGCAGATCGAGACGGAGCTTACGGACGATGACCTCGAGCGTGGCTACGATGCAGAGGAGGACGCAGAGAAGCGCGAATACCGAAGGAAATGGATCAAGAAGCATCTCGACCTTCATCTTGACTTGCTTCGTACCGTCTACCACTGCGACTACTACATTTCGCTCATCTGCGAGTTCGAGGAAGAGCTCTTGCGAAGAAGTCCACGTCATGGAAGGAAGCAGCCTCCTGCTGGTCAAATCGTAGAGGAGCCGCGCGAGAACACTAATGACGAATCTTGGGCACGCAGCGTAGATCAAAAGACCACATTACTCCTCGCTGATGAGAGAACTGACCTGACAGAAATGGGCGGCAAAAGCATCGATGCAGAGCTTATGGCTGCTGCACTACCCTACATCAAGGAGGAGGATAAAGAGAAGCATCGCTGCACCGTCACACTCACCGGCGGCACGCAATGTGGCAAGCTCTTCAAGGCAGCCATCTTTGTTCAGAAGCACGTCCTCAACAAGCATCGCGCTTTCATCGAAGAGACTGCTCGAGAAGCTTTGGAACATGCCAAATTCTTCAACAACTATGTTCGCGATCCTTGCCGTGCTACTAGCCAGTTGGGTCTCAATGCGGCCACAAAAGGTGAAGCTGGAGGTATACCTTTGGCCCAGCGTCTCGATGGGAATGGCAACGCGAATGGAGTTGGATTCAACAGTGGTGGTAGGATGGGCATGATCAGGTTTGGCAATGCCAGTGCGGTTGATTCGCCACGTAGAGGTGGTGCAGCGGGTACTGCTGGTGGACCACCGCTCAGTATGAGACTAGGTGGAGTCGTGGCTGCTAACGACTCGCCGGCGGGTACACCGATCAAACCTGATCCGCTTCCACCTGCGCCCAAACCTCTCGATCCTAGAGCGGCACGTGCAGCTCCCAAGTCATACCAAGATCTGGATGGCCCGGCTGAGGGCGATGTGGATCTGGCTTACTGATTTGTCATCGCTTGTCGAGGAATGCTACTTCATACACCTCTTCCAAAAGAAATACAACTTGGCCTTCATTGCTCCATCTGATCTCTTGGCACACACGCACGGTGACTCTTGCACGCCATCGAAGCGATTGAGACACGAATGAATTTGCTTGAGCTGACAAGGCCCATCTCGAGGCAGACTTTGTTGTGATCACGAGAATTGAATTGCATCGCCTTCAAAACGGACACATCACACCAAAAGAGAACATGGCTTGGTTTCACTCCGAGAGCAAATCAATAGCTCTCTCCAATCTCTCCCTCAACCTCATTTCTTCGTCTCCACCTTTACCATCGAAGCAATTGCTCATTACAGTCTCCCTATTCTCCAACAACTGCTTATTAAAAGCTCTCACTAGCACAGTATACCATCCATCTGTCCACCATTCTTCCCACTCATCTGCACCCTGCTTATCACCCAGAATCAAGTTCTTGAACCCATTGACCGCAGTCACCAGCACCTTTCGCTGTTCGGTTTTGATAGCGTCCAAACTTGCCAAAGCTTCCGTAGAAGAAAGTTCGGTTTTAGCTTCTTCTTTTGGTCTCATTGGCAGGGTTGCACTAGTCGGGAAAAGGGGAAGTTCTTCTTTGGTTTCGACAGGTTCTTCGTCGAGAGGTAGACCGGCGGCGAGGGCAGCTTCTTTTCGTTCGCGTTCGTAAGCTTCTTTTCTTTCTGATTCTTCCAATCGCTTTTTGAGCTGGTCGACCCTTCCGTTAACTTTTTCAAGCGTAAGTCGGAGAAGAGACCAGGTGTTGAATCCTGTCCAACCTTCCTCCTCTGGTGCCACAGGGGGTTGGATAGTTTTAGGCTCGTCCTTAGGGGGGTTGAAAATGAATTCAACAACATCTGCAGGCTCGACAATTCTGTACTGCAGAAGCTTATCCACAACGATAAGAACCCACTGATGAGAGCGTGTCCAGAAGCGTACTGCACCAGCCAAGATAGCCGCTCGCATCCGAGGACTTCTCGAAAGCTGTCGCAGTAGAGAATGATATCGTTCGACAATGTTCAGGAAGTGCGAGAAGGACCGAGAACCAACCTGCAAAACGCATTGAATGGTTAGATCTCGAACCACCACCTCAGCCTCCATGGCATTGCCCACCAATCCCTCCTCGTCACTCGGAATCGAGCTAGAGGACAAAATCGAGTTCTTGAAGGTTTCGAAATCAGCCAAAATGACCTCGGCAGAAGCTTTCGCCTTGATCGAATTGATCAATCTCTCCGCCTGTGCTTTGTATACGTGCTGGTCTGCTTCGTAGGTCCAAACCGGCCCAGGCTCCTCTTTGGGCATAGCAACAGCCTGGATTTCTTCTGGAAGAGTTTGCTTGATTCGGTCAAAGTAAGCAAGTCTGATCTCGAGTTCGACAATTCTCTTCATAAAGACGACCTTGGGATGTGTAGCGGGAAGATCCGCATCGGGAATCCACTCCTTCCATGCCCAACCAAAGTTGAAGTTGGAAAGATGAATGGCGAACCAATCAGCAAACCTGTTGACTGTCTCCACGTCGACGGAAGGAGGATTGCCGAGAGCGTTGTAGAAGGTTCGAATAGTCCTACCCAACGACGGAGCAACTGTACCCGGGGTCAGAGTAACAATTTCTCGAAGAAGCGCGGTGTAGTAGAGTGGATTCCTTGGAGCACTCGGCAGAAGCAGAGCAGTAGACAAGATCATTTCAACGAGAAGATCGTCGAGTGAAAAATTGGATTCTTCGAGAATCTGAGGATCTTCTTGCTGCTCGTGAGTCTCACCAAAGAGACCGGCTTCGGTGGAAACTTTGCCTCCGAATGTACCGCGACGAAGCCAGTTTGGCAAGTCGAGAATAAGCTTTGCTGCCTCTTTACGGTTCACCTCGTACAAGTCGATCATATCGGAGAGGATTGCACGCAGAACCACAGAAGCAGGAGAACCAGCTTTGGGCACCGTACTGCCAAACCAGCGAGGCGAAAGACTGATCCTTTCCGGACCAACAGCAGCCTTCTTCTCCTCGAGCTCGCCTTTACCAGTGTCGACCTTACGACGCTTGACCTGATGTTCGCCGAGCTGAGCATAAGCTACGTCCAGACCTTGATCTTCAGCATCCTCTTCGGGAGGAACGAGGATGTCGGGGAGCGAAACTACGCGCTTCTCCTCTGGCACAGGTGTAGCAGAAGGCGAAATAGCAGCTGGCAGAAGATCGGATGGTACAGGAAGGAAAGCTGGCCTCTTGTACTCTCGAGCTCGCAGCTCTTCAAGAGCCTTTACCGCATCAGGGAAGCCTTCGAGCCAGACTGTTTCGAGGTCGTGAACGGGTTGGGTAAGCTCTACCTCGACCTTCCTAGCAGCATCGTAGGTGACGACTTTGGCAACAAGATCATCGAGTTCAGCATGTGCACTTTCGCTATCGGCAAGCAGATCCTGACCACCACGAACGAGAGTTTCGATGATGCAGATTGCAGCACGATCCGCCCTTGCCGCCGCAACAGCTGGCTCGTCCAATACTGCCGCAAAGGATCCCAACAGAGTCCTCAATGAGCCCGCCGAAATGATGTGAAGAGGGACAAGTGCAGCAAAGAGATGTAAGCTGAGACGGGTGTTGCGCCAGAGTCTTGCGTCGAGGTAGCTACGGAATGCTTTGACCAAGTCTTTGACAATGGTAAGACCCACCGAGTCCGGTTCAGCAGCCTCGCTTGCTGCCATATCCTGATCCTGATCTTGCGGTTGCTGCTCAGCCTCGGATTGCCTCGGCGCGGGCTTAGATTGCTGCGAAAGGCACAAGAAACCAATCAATGCAGCAATCAAAGGAGTCTTATGCGGCTGTTCGGTTACCATGACTCGGAAAGCAGCAGTAATGGGCTCTACTCCATCAGCAGCTTTGTCCTCGATCCAACGAGCCATCTTAAGCAGGTCAGAGGGTGGATGGAAGTCTTTCTCCTCGCCGAGCTTAAAAAGTTGAGAACGAATGTATCGGATCCGGTTTTCTTCCCGTTGTTCTGCTGATTGAGATTGTTGTTGGTAACCTCCGCCTCCTCCACCACCTCGTCCGCCTTGATAGTAGCCACCACCGCTGCCTCCGCCATGACGACCCCCTCCTCGACCACCGCGACGAGGAGAACTGGCCCAACCTTGATCGCCTCCGTAGCCGCCGCCGCTGTTATTGTTATTATGGTTGTTATACGCGCCGCCATTGTTGTATGATTGTTGCTGATATCCGCCCTGTTGCGGGGCATAGCCCTGACCACCAGAGTTGGATTGTAAATCCCAGCCGTCCATGTTTGCTGTGTTCGCCGAGCGAGTAGTTAGCAACGATTACTGTTGGTGGTGGTGAGAAGAAGTCGCACGGACATTCGCGATTTATTGTTGCGCCAAAACAACAATCCTCGGAATTCGGGTTTCGAGAGCAGGCGGCTGCACTTTGCTTTCTTTCTCCACGAATTGCTCTTTACATCACGATCTCCATCTCCTTCACCACAACTCCCACCACATCATCATTAGGGGGAGAACAAGCAGCGATGTCAGCAAGAAAAGAAAAGCTGCGCGCATGCTTGCGCTGTCAATTCGTCCAGTCGCCGAGAGACTTTCATCTGAAAGGTTGTCCGAATTGCGAACCTGTGCTCGAGGTATGTTCTTCCTCCCCCCATTCATTTCTCTCTCTGTGTTGACAGTAGATCTAATGCTGACTCTCTCTCTCATTCTCTGGACGGATTCTGGTGTGGTATGGGCGCGATAGATGCAAGGGAGTCAGGACAGAGTAGCAGAATGCACAACATCCAATTTTGACGGAATGATCTCGATGCTACGTCCCGAAGAGAGCTGGGTGGCCAAGTGGCAGCGTATCGGTAAGTTGGATTCATTGGCTTCAGCTCGATGTGGAAGGATGAAAATGATGGGAAGCTGACCTCGTTGCTTTGATGTTCTGCTGTATGTTGGGATGGCAGAGAAGCGCCTACCAGGTTTATACGCAGTCAAGGTAGTCGGACGACTTCCAGAGGGCATCGAATCTTGATCCTTCAACACCTTCCATCCTCCACTTGGCATCTGCACACGCCATCTCTTGTAACGGTCACGAGGTTCGGCCTTCTAGCACACACACGCGCGCTCTGTTCTTCTTTCTTGGTATCTGCATGTATTATTACACTATCTTTCTATCGTACAACACCATCTGTTACAAGTACAAACTAAACCCCCTCCTCGACTGCCTCGCCTTCATCTGTGCACACCCTCTCTCCCCATCTCCCTCTCCCTCTGGCTTCTCGCCACCAACTCCACCCTCCTCCTCTCCCTCATTTTCTCCAATAACTTCACCATCCCCGGTCCATCTGCTACCAACCTCGCGGTCTCATTCTGCATCCTATACCCGCTAATCATCTCTTGTACTACCTCTGCCAGCATTGGTAGTGAAACGTTTAGACTTGCGAAGAAGGTTAGTGCGTCTTCGGTTGGTGGTGTTGGTTCTATTTTGGCTAGGTCTATTAGGGTTGAGGTGGGGTTGGTGAGGGTTGCTTGGTGTTGTTGTCGCAAAGTTTGCATGTTAAATAGGGAGGAGTTGATGCGTTCTGCTGCAGGGGTGTGCAATGTCAACGCAAGGAATACTGAGGC
Organism: Ustilago cynodontis; assembly: GCA_928865425.1. Taxonomy (NCBI): domain Eukaryota; kingdom Fungi; phylum Basidiomycota; class Ustilaginomycetes; order Ustilaginales; family Ustilaginaceae; genus Ustilago; species Ustilago cynodontis. The sequence continues at coordinate 289,824 of CAKMXY010000022.1, read as the reverse complement.
TAGAGCTACGAGGTAAGGAGGGTACATGAGTACTATATCTGTTTTATAAGTGTCGTTGAGAACAAACCAGGACATTTGTAGTACTTGTTCGTCGAATTCACCCAACTTCACCCTTCCTTCCCCTGCAGCTTCTTTCTCTTCGACGGAGGAAAGGCCTCGGATTACTCCAAAAGCTTCAATTTCCCCACCCAGCCCTCCATTCCCTTCTTTCCCCCTAGCTCCATTCCCATACGTATCATATAACCCAATCAAAGAGCGATAAGGATGAAACAATACCATATCGAACTCCATTTCTTCTAGTAAATAAAACTCCATTTCCGCCAAGCTCGAATTATCCGTTGGCATACCCCTATATCCTACCTCTTGAAACGTCCGTGTAGCTTCAGCGACGGCAGATTTTATGTGGATAGGAGATTCTTCAACTTTGGCAGAGACATAGATGCAGGTCGCTGCAACGAGGAATGGATCGAGAGCGGAGTAAGAGTTTTTGGCAAAAAAACGACGGAAGAAAATGCAAGAGGTTGCGACTACTCTTTGACGAAGATTGAGGCGTTTAGCGATTGTGGATAGTACTGGAGGTTGTTAGCGGCAGGGGGAATGCAAGGGGAGAATGGTGGAGTCGAAGTTACGGGGAAGAGGTTGGAGGTGACAGACAAAACCGTGAAAGCAAAGCGTCAGAATCACTACGAGAACAAAAAGAGGCTTGCGAGTCGGAGTGGTGAGCCACTTACAGCTGCCAAAGAAGACTCCCAAAGCATCGCATTCCAACCTGGTCGCATATCGAAGATCTTCTTTCCTTGCTAGCTCTAATTGTGGTCTATCGAGTAACCAGTTGTTACTGCAATCTCTAAACATCAAGTCGTCAGCATTCTTCATTCATTCTACCTCCGCACTACCGCATTGTGTTCGAGAAAGGGGGGTGAAGCGGGACTTACCACTGGGTCGAAGCCCAATAATTGGCCGACATCTTGGTTTTTGAGATGGTGGTAGTAAGCACATTTCGAAGGGTCTTTGCGAGATCCGTGCGGGGGTTTGCTCGGTGAATTTATCGCAATCATTTCGGCTAAAAGCAAATTAAGGGTCCCCTTTGTTCCTCCTCTTCTCTCAACGTTCTTCCTTCTACCTTTGTTCGTCTTGCGACAATTCAAACTCCTAACAACCACCGCCATCACCACCGCACCACCGAAGAGAAAGCGAAGGACAAGGAGAATGTCATTGATAGTCAATCTTCCGACACCGCACCTACTTCCACCGGTATTATCTACAGGCTTTGCAGTTGGTGCTTGTACCCTGGCAACGGTGGGATATGTTGGTTCGCTCTACCTCAGTCCTGCTGGTCGACTTGCCGGTAGTAAAGATGAGCAAGGTAACACGATAGATCGAGATCATCCTACTGTGATCAAAGCTAGAATGAAGACTGCTTCTTTGGCTACAGCTGTGACGGTGGCGGCTACGGGAACTTTGGTTTGGTTGAAGGGCGTCGTGCCGAGATCTGTAAGTCTTCTCTCCTTCTCTTCTACTTTGGGGGGTTTAGAGAAAATGCTGACAGACTTGATATGATGTGGATATAGGGCTGGCTTCTCGACACCCTCAATGTTGCTCGTCTTCTAGGCTTACTGCTTCCCACACCATCACTACTCACATCAAACATCCTCCCCTTCAACCCGTCCTTAACTACCTACTTGGTAACGATGGCGAAACAAATCCTCTCACCGCTCCTCCTCACCTCCCTCCTCTTTCTTGGGCCACTTCACACTCTTTGCCTCTCTTCTTCTCTTCCTTTCCAATCCGGCTTCTCTCTCCGCTCATTTCTCTCCCCGCTCACCACCCTCGCTGGGCTACGAAACTACCTCATCGGACCATTAACAGAGGAACTTGTCTTCCGTTCCTCCCTCCTAACCCTTCTCTCTATTTCTCCACTCTCCTCTCGTTCATTCCTCGTTTTCGCCTCACCAGCATTCTTCGGTATCGCACACATCCATCACGCATACAATGTTTACCTTCAAGCCGGAAGAACAAGGAAAGCGGCGATAAGAGGAGCGATGATAGCAACGGTTCAGTTTGCGTATACCATGGTTTTTGGTTGGTATGCAAACTTTCTGTTTTTGAGAACAGGAAGTTTGTGGGCTCCAATGGGAGCTCATGTTTTGTGCAATATCTTGGGATTGCCTAATCCGGGGAGTGATGCTGAGGATTGGCCAAAGAAGAAGAGCTGTAAGTACACCCACGCTTTTAAAGCGAGAGTGGAAAGAGAAGAGCTGCTGACGAATTGATATAATGTACATTGTGTAACAGGGATCTGGCTAACGCATGCAGCAGGTATAGCATTGTTTGCCAAGTTTCTTTTCCCTTTGACCTCTGCCTCGGTGATTGGAGGGAGCTTGTATTGGACTCAATAACTCTCTACATCCTGCGACATATGTATACCAACTCTCTAGGCGAAGACAAGAAAAGTGTTTCTAGCAGCACAAAGCTCATCCGGTCCAATCATCCACAACCACCTTTCGTAGCCTGTTTCTACTCCTCCACCTGTAAGCCATGATGTTAACCTGGAGGAGTTTCTGGTTGTTCTACCCCCTCCTCCCCCTCCCATTGCACCCGCTCCGAGGGTTGGATCGGATGCAAGAGCGTTTTGATGAAGACTTGCATGGATTTGCGCCAGATCATCATCCACCAGCGCCATCAATCGCACATAAGGTGCATAATCCACAACATGATGCGCCGGAAGCTTTGAGGATTGCGGAAGATGTTTAAATATCGGTTTCAACATCTGCTGCAGTTGGGTGCGTTGAAGATCTTTTGCTTTGTCCAACTTCTTGTAGTCCATATCCCCGGGGATAGCGGTGCGGTTAGGGGTGGGAACGCCGCATTGCTTCAGATGTAAATCGACGAAAGTAGCACGATACTCCAATTCAGAAGCATACATTCGCTGTTGTGTCTGCTGCTCCATCCGAGCCAAAGGTTGAAGTGAGAGTTGGGTGTAACTTCCCCATTGTCGTGTGGTTTGGTCTATGCCGGAATCGCCCAAGTATTCGATCGTGTTGGTGGAGAGCAAGGTTTCGAAGATGTCGGAGAGACTGGCTGATTCTGCTGCTGTTGCGATTGCTGCTATCCCCACCTCCGTATCGGTTTGGGGTCTTGCGAGGAGTTGTACCGCGTCTTTTTCCTCCGCTTCTGAAGAGGAGGGGAAGAATGAGGAGAAATGACCGAATTGTAATTGAGTAATCGCTTGTCTGATATCCACCCCCAAGCCCTCTTCTTCCCCTTGGTTTGATGTAAGGGGGTTCTCGGTACCTGGAAGATGGAGCAACATCTGTGTAATGGATTCCGAATCCAAATATCGACCCATTCTCGCAGCTATAACTTGCATCCAACCCACACTTTCCCCCACTCTGGCTGGCCTAAACTCCAACACTTCCTGCACCGGCAAATCCTGTATGGGAATAAGATCAAGATCATTAGCTGTAACAACCACCGGCCTTTTACTCTCTGCCACCAACTCCACAACTGCAGGCCAGAAACCTTTATCTTCTTCAAAAAGTAGATCTGCTTCTTCTATCAATATTAACGACTGCCTTACTCCTCTCCCTTCACCATCCCCGGAGGTGGTCGGGGTGGGAAGAGGCTTGAAACTTGCTCCACCACCCACACCACCACTGCTCACCATATGATTCCGGCCGAGATCGCCAACGGCAGCAAGTAACTCTTTTCCACTACGTTTACCCATTCCGGGGTAAAGTTCAAATACTTCATATCCGAGTTGAGATGCGCAGGCGTAGACCGAGGCTGTTTTGGAACTGCCGGAGGGTCCGGTGAGGATGATGCAGTTCGAGAGGGTTTCTAGTGATGCGAATCGGGTTTGCTTTGCCGTACCCTTCACTTCACCCACTGGCATCGCTGCTGGTGGAGGAGCAGCGGTAATGGATCCCTGTGACGCAGGAAGCGACCCTTCATCCTCAGTAAGCACAGTAGTGCGTTCGATTCTACCAAATTTACCAAACACTTCTTCATCGTACTCCGGATCCCATTCACCTACTGCATCCTCCTCCTCCTCCTCCTCCTCATCATCATCATCATCATCAACAACAATAAAATCATCAAGATCACTTTCATCATCACTATACCCTCTCCTCCTCCTGGCTTTTTTGTCGACTCTTCTTTGAACGCCTTTGCCCTTTTTCCTCTTCCTATCTTTTGTCTGGACAGAGTTCGGCGCTGCAACGAGGAGACGTCGAAGCCATTCGAGTAGGTAGGATGCGTTGGTTTCGTTGCCGAGACAAGAAGTGGCAGAGTGTGGGCGGAAGATGTCGGTCCACATTTGATTACGGGGCGACGTACCACTGGCGAAAGAAGGGGCGATGAGGGAGGATGGAAGAGAGGAGATGTCAACAGAGGACGCTAGGAAATCGTCGATCGAATCGAACTTCCCTGGAACATTGTTGAGGGTGATGCTGTGCTCGAAAGGTTGTGGTCGAGTCTTGTTGAGCTTGGAGATGAAGTTTTCTGCTGCTGCTGGTAGTGGTAGTGGCGGTGGTGGTCTTTGGGAGGAAGAAGGTTTCGATGTAGGTTGCGTACTTGAGGCTGCAAAACGCCTTCGGAAACCATCAAGATCAGAATGAGCAGCAGCCAAAAGGCCCGATTCGGATTCGCTTGGACCAACAACATGTGTATCTTCTGCTGCAGGCCAAGGTGCATTGACAGGTTTCTTTGGTTTACTTGATGAAATACGTGGTGCTGAGAAGAGAGACCAGGAAGCAGGTATTGCATCAAAAGCTGATGATTTGATGGTTGCTTTCCCCTTCTGCTTCTCTCGGCCCTCTTTTTCTAGCTGAATAGCATCAACTCTCGTCTCATCATCGGATGGAGGTGGTGGAGGAGCTTGTTTCGTCTTCTTACTGAAAAACGGATGAGCAGCACTAGCAGCAGTTCCCGTTCCCTTCACTGCTAAACTTAACGGGTGTGACTCTACTACTTTCTTCTCCTGCGTCTTGGAGCTAGAGGCCACATCCTCTCCCGCTATCGATGCTGTTTCTGGTTCTTGTGCTTTCTTAGAAGATCGTGATTCAACGATCTCAAAATCGTCGGCGTTCTCTCCATCCTGCTTCTGCTTCTGCTTGTCATTGGCTGTATCGCTATTCCTGCCTTTGATCGATCGCTGTGCTTTCCTGGCAGCACTTGCTTCACGCTTCTCTTGCTTCAGTCGGGCTGATTCTTGTGCTGCATCTGCACGCAGAACGGCCTTGAGGTCTTCTTTGTAAGAAACTGGAGCTTTGGTTCGGCTTGAGCGGGAGTGACGTTTTTGTTGTGAGTCCGTGTCTTCGGTGAACGGGAGGGTGGAGGTGCTGGCGCCTGGTTGGAAGAACGGATGTAGTGCTGGTTGAGGCTTGGGCGAGGAGGCTGTTGATTTGGACGTCGGGGCTGATGGAGGTTCGGGGCCAACAGAAGTTGCCGTTTGCTGAGTAGATGCCGGAACAGAGGTGCTCGTCGTGGCTAGTGAGGAGGCGGAGGAGCTGTCGGACGAAGTCGAGGCCGTCATTGTTACTGTCGCTGTTTCGGCCTCTGGCTGGGGTAGGGGTTCAGGTGTCGAGATGTCAATAATCTGCTGTGGTTCATCTTGGGAGCTAACGAACAGGGCAGGATCCAACGCTTGCTGCGGTGCTGACTGCGAAAGAGGGGGAGTATCTAGGTCAAATCGTGCCGGGTCGAGAGCTGCAGCTGTTGTGGTATTGTACGGTTGAGCTAGCGGTGAAGGATTCTGCCGGTGCCGCTGATGCTGGTCATATGGCTCGAAGGGTGGTTGTTGCTGCTGCTGGTCGGAGGTGGAGGAGGAGGCAAGGGAAGCCGGAGGAGCAGCCCAAGGCAAAGTAGCTTGTTTCATAACCTTGTCATCTATGTGTCATAATTCCAATCAAGGCTTTTGACGGGATACCGCAGGGGAAGGGGAGGTGAGAGACAGAGCAACGTAGCGACCTCGAGCTTGATGGTGAGCAAGTGAGAGTGTCAGTTGTTTGTGACAGGTGCACATGTTAGTAATCAAATCCCGAAGTGTGACACATTCGCACTGTACGCGACGCGTCGACGAAAAAGAGTGTTGCTGTTAGACCCATCCCCGCACAACATTTTCTGTTCCAAAAACAGGGTTCCGGCGCAATGACGTCGTATGCATTGCTTGACAATTGCCTCTTGCCTCGTCTGATCTCGCTTGTGCGTCACTGCCACAACTTGTGTAGCCCTTGCTAGCATATTGTGACTTACGGTATACTGTATACGGAAGCTGTGATCCGCAGTACGGCCACTGGGAGATTGCTGACTGAGGCCAAATGCCGGTCTCAGGGTCCAGACGTTGATCCCTCTGTGTGGCTTTCACAGCTGCTTGCTATTCTCCACAGCTTCTCCATCCTGCAACATCTCATGCCTTGTGTCAACAACCACCTCATCACCACCACCACACATCTCTGCTTTCTCATCAATCTCATCAACGAGCAAAATGGCATCTGACGCAGGAAAATCTCTCGGCGAAGCCTTTAAAGGGTAAGCTCCTCCACCCCATCCTCACCCATTCCCGCCTTTCCTTGTTCTTCAGCTGACCCTTTTTGTCTCTGACCTTGATCCCAGCGTCTTTGTCGCAGCCCACGGCGCAGGAGAATCCATTCGAGGAAACATCAACCAAACCCTCGACTCTGCTGGTGAAGGCCTAAAACACAGCAGTTCGGATCAACACGACGCCAAAGCAAGCGCAGACGCTCACGGTAGAAGCTCCGACTATGACAAGGCTGGAAGTCACGAAGGAATCGCAGCAAAGGGTGCGGATGAGTTCAAAGAGGGGATGGATAAGTTGGGCAACGTGTTCGGGTCTAATAAGACTACGCAACCTCACACTCCCAATGCTTCAGCATAAAGGTCGCACAGAAACTCTGTTTCAACTCGATGTGCACTACTTCTTCATATGATACCAAATCTTCCATCACTGTCAATCAGGCTACGCGAAATCGGATGCGATGTGTGCAAATGCAATGTGCTTGCTGAATCCAATGTGTCCGATTGGCATACCAACGAGACAGTGAGTGAAGGAGTAAAGGAAGATCAGAGCTCCTCAACACCGAACCCAACAATCTTCTTGGCGGGAGCAGCCACAACCTTTTCCGCTTCCAATGGCTGCTCTTTTCCACTGCCATTCCAGTAGCCCTTCAAAGTAGACGAGCGCATGCTAGGTCGTCTCACTGCGCCAGGCGCTGCTGCTGCGGCAGTTGGGTTGCGACCTCCCACAGCCCCCGACACATGCCCCGGATGCAGCATCGGCTTGCCTGCATCTTCTTGCGAGGTATCACTGGCTTCGTCGTCTGATGACAGGTTGCTCGATAGACCGACCTCGTCTTCATCGTCGTCGTCGTCATCGTCGTCGCTTTCCGCTTCGTGCTTGCTGGTAGCCCGACCTCGATTTGAAGAGAAAGGTCCAGCAGAGTCTAGATCTGAATCTGAGTGAGAAGCCGATTCGTCGTCGTCGTCTGCCAATGCACTGAGTACTGGTTGCTGCTGGTGTTTCTTTCGACTTTGACCCGCCCTATTGTGTCGTCTTGTGCCGTTCTGAATTGCTACATCTACGGATCCACCTCTCTGCCGAGGTGGTCTACCTCCATGCTTATGAGAACTGCCATGCTGCTGTGTAGATCGGAAACGCTTAGCCTCAATCAACTTCTGCCTGCTGCTCTGCACTTCCCTTATGACATCCTCGTCCAGACTGACATCGAACAGCTCCCACACATACCGCCTTACCGAAATACGATAGTAGAAATGATCCATCAACTCCAGCGCCCTCGCCAGCACCGACATATCCTTAAATGCAGATTTGTGTTTCGCCTTCAACTTGCTCAACGAGCGTGACGCATTCGTTGCCAGGATCGAATTGCCAAGATTGGCAATAGAGGTAATGATCTTGTTGACCACCAGCGTCTCGGGTTCAGCCAGCTCCAAGTAGCTCAAGTCGGGCACCTTGTTGACGTTCCATCGTGGCAACGATACGAGGCGATTGATGTCGTCTGGAATGCACAGGCCCATGGGAGCTCCCAGAGGTGTGCATACGGACTGCCAGCCGTAGTCTTGCAACATCTCCGCACCTGCGTTTGTAGATGAGATGAGGCCAAGCACGAAGAAACATGTTCCTCGCACTGAAAGTACTGGCGAGTTTTCGGCAATTTCGACGATCTGGCTGATCACATCTTCGGCTTCTAAGAAGGGCAAGCCGAGTTCGTTGGCTCCGATATTGCCGACTGCCCATAAGACGCTCTTGAGCTTATTGATGAGTTCGCTGTCTGAGGCCTCGGCACCGTGTTGTCGGATGAAGTGGGCAAACTCGGCAAAGTGACCCTTCTGCTTCAAAATTTGACAGCCCTCGGGCGTCTTGGCCAGCTCGCCGTAGAAGTGCGGTGGCACCACGCCATCATGCAGCGGATCACCACCAAGCGATGACAAAGTAGCGAAGGCCGATGTGGGTGCGGTTGCGCTGTTCGATGCATTTGCAGTTTGGCCATTAGTGGAATGGCCGGGCGACTTGCGATAGATGCTGAAGAACTCTGCCAGCATGACTTCGACTTCGACCACATACCTCTGATTGCGCTCGTTGAACCACTCGTCCATCTCACGATCGACGTACTCGCCTTGCCAGAGGTAGCGAATGCCTACCGAAGTTGAAAGGAACTTGAGCAGCAAAGGATGGCCAAGATCACCGAGATGATCAAGTGTGGGACGCATTGAAACCACCTTCTTGAGGATGCAGCTCGAGGCACAAGCTTCTTCGACGACTTTTGTTGCTAGCTGACGTACATCCACCGACGGGTCGTAGAGCTGCGTGAGCAAGAGACTGATGGTCCAGTCGCTCTGCACGTCCGAGCCGTTCTTTGCGTTCGCAGGTAGGGTTTGTTGTCGGATGAGTTCGGCTAGATGCCTTGTCGCGAACAAGCGTACATCTCGGTAGCTCGAAGTGAGTGCCTTTGCCAAGATGATCCTCGAGTGACCATCGATGCTGTAGTCGACGTTTTCGATAACCGCCTTGACAATGTCGTCCCTGCTTCTCAGCTCGCTGAGATGATACAAAGGCGTAAAGATTTTGAAGCGTTCGAGCAAGCGGATGCCTTCAGCTGACTGCGTCAGGACGCCAATCATCTCGAAGTATCCTGAGGTGAGTGTTTCCTGCATTCGCTTGCGTGACAGCAAAGGATCGGAGCCAGACTGGCTCGACAGAGGATCGAGTTGATCCAGACATTCGCGGATCTCGCGAAGTAGACGATCTTCGGTGAGCACGCGCACACCTTCAGGCGTCGACGCAAGCGTGCTGAGCAACAAACAGCCAAGTCGCACGAAGCGTCGATTGGCGTTGAGCTTGCGAATGCTAGCAAAGCGAAGTGCAAAGGGATGGAAGAAGGCCAGAACACGCTTGAGCAGCTTGGTCCCCTTGGCCACTTCGTCGAGCCTCTTTGGGTTGAGTAAGGGACCTTCAAGCATCTCTGTCAGCGTGTCGAGGTTCCACTTGGTGTGATCTTTGGTGGTGAGAATCTGAGTATCAACCATCATATTGCGGAACTGAACATCGTCGATCTGCATGCCCATGCGCATCTTTGTCTTTTCGACTTGTCTTTGACCTCGACGCATCGACTCCTCGATTGAGTTGGAGCGGTCCCTGGCTGTGCTCGGTACTGCACCGCTCAGAGCAGCTGCACTTGTAATGGCTTCGTGGTGGGCACGATGGCGGTTGGCGACGTCAATGGAAGACAAGGCACTGGCAGCCGCTTGCCTTTCGTCGCTTTTGTCGAGTCGAAAGTCGGCAGCCAGCGAAAAGAGTCGCGGGAGGGAGTGAATGCTTCCGCCTATGGAGGGAGGATGGACACGCTTCGAGACCTGCAGCAGCTCACCCATGAGCATGGTTGCTTTTCTGGCCATTGTCGGAGCGTGCTCAATAACATCGATGAGGGCGTCGACTAAGCTTGAGTCGAGGAAGACGACAAGGAGAAGTGCAAGATAATGGTCGACGAGATTGAGTCTGCTTCGTGGCTGGTCGCCGAGCTCGCCCAACGGTGCAATATTCCTCGCGCTATGCGTGACACCGGTGTCTGCGTCGATGCGCGGCGAAGAGGATGCGGCCTTGTGACTGCTCTCACGTTTGCTGGCAGGGTCGATGCGTCCAGTTGCACCACGGACATTGAAGAGATCGTACAGCATATCCAGAAGAACGCTCTTCACTTCTACAGTGTTGACGCGAAGTGCTTGAACAAGTGACTTGATCGCACGCTTGTCGTCCATGCAGAGATAGATGAGACCTGCCCAGGAACGTAGCAGCACGGTGACGACCGAAGCAGTGCATCGGAGAAGAGCATCGTAGGTGATGGGTTTCTGCACAGGACACTCGGTGAAGCCGGAGAGAGCAATCTCAAGATCTACACCTGGTCGCAAATGCTGTCGTGTGCCAGGCATATCGATGAGGTAGATGAACACTTGTACGAGCGTCGGGGAGAAGTCGGTGGGACCTTCGGTGAGGGCCTGAAGCGTGGATCGAAGTCCGCCTCCTTTGATGAGGAGTCGAACATCAAAGACAGCCAATTCTGCCAAGGTCTCGAGACAGATGTGACGGAGCTTGTCGTCGGGATGCTCGGCAACAGCTGCCAGCGTCCGTACTACGCCTGAGCCCAACAGATCCTCCAAATCCAGTGCAAGACGATCGGGTGCAGCGCTGATAGAGCGTAGAGCAGCTAGTTCCATGATGGCTCGGGTGAGCTTGATGGCTTGGATCTTTTCCAGCTCGAAGCGGTTGTCGCGGATCATGGTGCGGGACAAGTAGATGTCGAGACCTTTCTGACGGCAGCGAGAGACGAGTGGCCAGAGCGGCTGGACGAGCGCATGTCGAAGGAGGCGGTAGGTAGCGGCGCGGATCTCTTTGCCTGCTCGATCGCAGAGGTTGGGCATGGCAGCATCGACGAGGTCGTCCAAAGGAAGCTCGTAGCGAACACGAGCATGTCGTTTGAGAATGTCGACGAGTCTGTTGATCTGGTCTATCTGGTGCTTGGCTTGGTCACCAAGACCTGCTGCGTTGCTGGGAGTGCGGGCATGCGAGAAGGTTCCAGAAGCGATCGCAGCTGCCCTGGAACGAGCAGCTGTGCGACGAGCCATGCGTGGCAGGGCGAGGTTCTTGCTGAGCGGCGAATCTGCATCGCCGCCGGCAGCAGCAGCTGCAGTTGCAGTTGCGGCATCATTTGTACCCTGCCTGAGTAGTAGTAGTAGTAGTGGTGGTGGTGGTGGTGGTGGTGGTGGTGGCTGAGGCGAAGAGGAGCCGGGCGATACTGATTGGACATCCTCTGACAACGTTGGCAGCTTGACAGGCGGAGGATACGGCGACGACGGGCGCAATGAGCGTATGAGCATGAGAGCAAGCGACCTTGAAGCACGTGCATCCTGAATCTCTCTGTCGGTGGTTGTGCCTTGTCTGGATGCTGAGCTGGAAGGGTGTGTCGAAGCAGCAGATACACTGGAGTGCTCGTCGGCTGAACGATCAAAAAGGAGTGGCGGCGGCCTGTGCGAGTGTAGTGGCTGACCTATTGAGGGTGCACCCGGTAATGTGAGGGGAGCATGTCCATCGAGTCCTCCAATGCCGAGACCGCCAAGGGTAGCTGTAGCAGAAGAGTCGATGCCAGAACGCAGGTCGTTGACGTAGTTGGTAGAAGGTGGTGATCCATTGTTGGGGTCGAGATGGCTGGGAAGGATATCGTAGCTAGTGTTGTGTGTGGGAGGACGATCTGGTCGTGCTTCTGCGCCAAACAAAGGTTGACCCTCGAAACCGAGTGCAGATTGTTCGAGGCGGGATACAGTAGAGGCTGGAATGTGCCAAGTGGAACCTGGATCGGAAGAGGTGGAGCTAAAGTCAGCAGGTGGAGATGTGGTGGCTTGGATATGTCGCCATCGCTCGAGTTCTGATGTGAGTGCGGCGATCTTGTTGTTGGCCGAGTCGAGTTCGGATTCGATCTGTTTGCGAAGGTCTTGCTTGGCAGTGGAAGCGAGCTTGAGGTCGAAGACGCTAAGCAAGTTCTCTGCGCCATCCTTGATCTTTGTCTCGATGTCAATCTTGTCCTGGAGGTGCTGCACCTCTTGCTGCGGGCTGAGTGATTCCATCTTTGATATAGTTGCGCTGGAACGAACGTATCTCTGGCTATTTGGTCGTCGGGTCGTAATGGATGACGAACAGCGAATGTCTGTGCTTCAGCACTCGAAGCGCAATCGTAATTTTAAATGCTGTCCTGTCACGGATCTGAGCGTATCGTGCCCAGCTAGCGTACGCGTTGTGTCGGGCGCTGACAGATTCACCAGGTCCGCTGAGCTCGAGCGAGCATCGTCGTTGACGGGTCAACTCGAGCCCAAGCAAGCAGCCGCGAGAACCGACAGGAACAAGTGATGCCGCTGCTGTTGATGCAGCGACGTCGATCTGGTCGATGATGCGAGGTGGTGGTGTCAAGAAAGAGGATCCCTCTAACTCTTGCTCGTCGTTGTCGTCGAGATTTGGCCCGTGGCCACAAAGTCTGCAAGACCCTGACCAAAAAGCTCACTCATGTCTTCGGGTGCAACGCCGATGTAGTGTAAACCGACACAGAAACATGCTCTCCAAAATCACACACAGGACCGTGCGAATCGTGATTTCACACTTGGAAAGTGGAGAGAGGAATAATACAAAAAAAAAAAAAAAAAAAGGAGGCTAGAAAAGGTGGTCAGAAAATTGACACACAGCTCATTTGCTCATTTGCTTGCCAAGACACGCTCTCTTCTCACTCGGCCACGGATTGACCGACGTGTTCACTGTTCGAAGCGACGATGATGAGAAGAAGCTGAGATGTGCCTTCGGAATGCTTTCCGATGTGTGTTTGAGAGACGCCGCTGGTCGTCGGAATCGCCGGTTTCTGTTTGCGTGGACAGTCACTGCAGAGCGGCAGAAATGCGCTCTTGCATTGCACCGCCCCGCGTGTCAAGGCAAGCGACCCTGGCTGATGTCGCGTTGTCCAACTCGCAACACAAAGAAATCATCGACTCAGCCATCGCCTGATATCAGCCTCCTTACTCATCGTCTCCATCCCACCATTCGCATCCGCCTCTGGCTTTTGCAAAGTAATTTGGGAATCGCAGTCGGCTTGGCGCCACCGCACACATATCATTCATAATGAGGTTTGCTTCAATACCGAGCACCCTGCTGGCCGGCTGCTTTGCACTACTCTTGCTCGTCTTCACCCTTCTTCCATCCCTCGTCGCCTCGGCAGCCACCTCCTCGGACAAAGCAACACATGACGGCCTTCGCAAGCTCACCGCCGCCAATTTCACCCTCACCAACCAAGGCGCTTGGCTCATCGAGTTCTTCTCTCCCAATTGCATCCACTGCAAACGCTTCGGCGCCACATGGTCCGAACTCTCCCAGAATAAGGACTATCTTCGCACTCAATACCCTCAGGCACCCTTCACGCTCGCCCAGGTCGACTGTCTCGCTCAGTGGGATCTATGCAAAGAGCAAGGCGTCACTTTCCTGCCCCGCTTGACCATCTACCAGGATGGCAAGCAAAACGCAGACGAGTACAAGGGCGATCGCAACTACCCGGAGATCTCGGCTTACATCGACAAGTTCGCAAAAGAGTACAGGGAGAGCAAAGGCGTACCGGATGTGCCAATCGTTGCTGCGGTCGATACCAAGGCGCAAGCTGCGAATGGAACTGCAGCAGTAGCAGCAGGCGAAATATCCATTGCTACGGCACCTGCTACCCCTGGTGCTGCTACAACATCAGCCGCTCAAGCCGCTGCAACTTCCGAAGCAACCACATCTACTTCCACCACCGCAGCTCAAGCAGCACAGGCAGTCGAACAAGTCCTTCCCTCAGGTCCCAATCCCAAGGGCGAGCTCATCAGCTACGGTCCCTCCGGACCCATCAAGACCAAAGAACAACTCGCCTCTTGGCTCAGCAAATCCTCCGGCCAAGGTCCCACTTTCGTCAAGTTCTTCGCTCCCTGGTGTCCTCACTGCAAAGCCATGGCGGCTGCTTTCAAATCTCTCAGCGAATCCCTCAAAGGTCGAGTCAACGCGCTCGAGATCGACTGCGAAGCCAACCGCGCCCTCTGCTCTAGCTATGATATTCGCGGATACCCTGTTCTGCGTCTTTACGATCAGGGCAATGTCAAAGAGTATAATGGGGGAAGGAACCATGATGCTATGTTGAAGTGGGTGCTGAAAGCTGTTTCCAGCTCAGGATTGAAACCTGTCGCGTCCAGTACAGAGCTAGCTGGGCTGGCCAAGGAGAACGAGGTGCTTTTCTTGTACCTCCATTCACCAGGTACACCGACGGAAGAGATCCAGGCAGTCGAAGCATCGAGTCAAGTCCTCTTTGGTAGACAAGCACCCATCTTTATCTCGTCCGAACCAGCTTTGCTTGACCGATATTCGAGCTCGCTTGCTCAAGGCAAATCGGTTTTGGTGCCTACCAAATCAGCTCTACTCGTCTTCAAAGAACATTCGACTACTCAGCCTGTAGCAGTGTTCAACCCAACCACACTTCGCACCTCCAACTCTGCCGGAGAAGCCGTCTACACCGAAGAAGCCAAATCCAAGATCTCGGCTTTCCTCTCCCGCGAGCAGTACCCATTAGTTACAGAGCTCACCGCAGCTAACTTTGAAGAAGTCGTCCGAAACTCTGAAGACGCACTTGTCCTCCTTGCTGCTCTTTCCGATACCAACCATGGATCTCAGCTGGCGAGCACCCCGGCGGAAGGAATCGCGCTCAAAGATAGCGAGATCGCAGCACTGCGTTCCACCGCACTCTCTTGGAGGTCTACCAAAGCAGCATCATCGCCGAGACAGGTTCTTTTTGCGTGGATCGATGCGGATAGGTGGAAGTCTCCGCTGAAAAAGCTGTATGGGATTGATGCGGCAAGTGTTCCTGCAGCTGTGCTTGTAGATGGCAACAAGCTCCAGTACTACGAGCTGGAAGGGTTGGTAGAGGGTGGTGGCAAGTATGGGCAGTGGATCAGTCAAGTGGTGTTCAGTGGGATTGATAAGGCGGTGAAGGGAGAATTGGTGGCGAAATCGTCAAGGAGTTTGTTCCAGAAATCGGTTAGAGGAGCGGAGAATTATATGAATGCACTGATCGATGCGTCTGCAGAGCATCCGATTGCTGCGTTTGGGTTCGTGGCGACGGCGTTAGGTGCACTATTCTTCTACCTAGGGAGGGCGAGAAGGGTTGGTGGGAGTGGAGGAGCGGGGTTGCCAATGTATTCTAAGGTGTCGACCGTTAAGGCTGATTAGAGTCCTGGTTGCAAGTTTGTTGATTTCTCTTGTTCATTAGCATTGTCGCAAGTCATATGTACTGTTTCTTTTGCTGAGCTGGTTGAGAGGGGAGAGTGTGTTGTTCTGATCCTGTATAATATCGATGCCAGGCTTAGGAAGAGTTGGTGGAAAGACTGTCGGGGCACAGGCCAGCATGTTGAAATTTTAAATCTGCCCAAGTCCGGAAAAAAGACGTTGACTCCTCCACACGTCAAACTCGGCCAAAGCTCTCGTTCAACTTTCTTCTTAACTTCCACTAACCTTCTCACCTTCACCTCTTTCCCTTTCACACTTAACACCGAGATAATGGCGGACAACAACAACAGCAACCGCAGTGGTTCAGGATTGGTTCTTCACCATCTTGAACTCTCTCGTTCCAATCGAATCCTTTTCCTTCTCGAAGAGCTTCAAATCGCATACAATCTCAAAACGTACAAACGTGATCCTATCACCCGACTTGCAGGCTCCGATCTTAAAGCTGTTCATCCTCTTGGTCGGTCACCTGTTCTAACCGATGGTGCGCTAACTATTATTGAGACGAATAATATCATCTCTCATTTGCTGACGCATTATTATGATCCCGCGAAAGTAAATTTGGGGCCGAAACTGGGGGAGAGAACGCAAGCAAGTGTTGATATAGGGGCGTGGATTGAGTTTGCGGAAGCAAGTGTAATGTTGCATGCTATACCGCTTTTTTATGTGATAAAAGGGGGTGCTGGGACGGAAGATGGGAGTGCGGGGGTGGAGAAAGTTTGTGCACGGGGTCTGAAGTTAGATCTAGAGTATGTCGAGACGAAGTTGAAGGAGAATGGTGGCGTCCTAGTAAGAGGGTATGATTTTACTATTGCGGATTGTGCAATGGTGTATAGCATCGATATGGTTGGCCGTATTTTGGAAACGAGGACTGAACAATGGAGGAAGAATCTTGGACTCGAATTGGGGGAAGAAACGAAAAATTGGTTGGAGAAATGTATGAAAAGACCTGCTTTTACCGCTGCTGTACGCAAAGAAGGCGCTGTTGAAGGACAAGAATCAAATTGGCTTGGATCGTTTTTCAACCCCTCGACCCTACCTCAGACCCAACCCCAAGGAAACAAGAGAAAAAGTCTTTTCAGACCTTGTATAGACCTTCACGAAGGAGTTGTTAAACAGATCGTTGGCGGCACACTAACCGATTCCGATTCCACTCTCAAGACCAATTTCGTTGCTACTCACAGTCCTGCCTATTTCGCCGAACTGTATCGCAAGCATAAATTGACGGGTGGACATGTGATCAAACTCGGTCCGCGCAATGATGAAGCCGCGACCTCCGCCGTTCAAGCCTGGCCGAAAGGATTGCATGTTGGAGGAGGGATTAACGGCGATAATGCACAGGAATGGTTGGATAGAGGAGCGGAGAAAGTGATTGTTACATCTTGGCTTTTCCCTTCCTGCCGATTTTCCCTGGACAGGCTCAAAGAGCTCAGTAGCAAGGTTGGAAAGGAGAACCTTGTTGTGGATGTATCGTGCAGAAAAAGGGGGGAGAAATGGATCGTAGCAATGAACAGATGGCAGGATATGACGGATATGGAAGTCAACAAGCAAAGTTTGGATTTGTTATCGGAATACTGTGGAGAGTTTTTGATTCATGCTGCTGATGTAGAAGGATTGTGTCAAGGGATAGATGAAGAGTTGGTGGAGAGGTTGGGAGAATGGGTGGATGTGCCAACGACGTATGCGGGTGGAGCGAGGGGGAAGGACGATTTGGAGTTGGTGGATAGGTTGAGTGGAGGGAAAGTGGATTTGACTTTTGGTTCCGCGTTGGATATCTTTGGTGGCAAAGGGGTGACGCTGGAGGAGTTGGTCCAATGGAACGAAGCCGCTCAACAGAACTAGGAAGTCATTCGGAGGCAAGTATAGACGGATGTAGACTTGCTCGCCAATGGAAGATGCTTGTTTACTTGACCTGATTGCTATACAGAGCTTCGTGACAATATCTTTGTCTCCGCAGCTGTGAGCATTCAGCGACGCCGCCTGAATCGTGCTAATACGGGATCAATTGCAGCGTCGTCTCTTTGTGTCAGACTGGCAACGATGCCAGATTGCTATGCAACAGACGGGAGTGGTGGATAACGGCTCATGGCTGTTCGCTCTTCTCAGGGTCTTCGCCATACTGATGGCCTCCGCGGAGGTTGTGAAACAATAAGCTGTGCTCGACAACAACCAAAAAATGCTCATCATGTTAGACCGCCACTTCACAATTCGGTGATCGGGATCCGAAACCACTTCGACACCGCCAAGCCAAGCAAGATGATGGTTTCGTGGTGCTGGTTCGGTCAACCATGAAGGGATGGCGGAAGTTCCACGAGATCGAGAGAGAGTGTCGGCAAAGCATTTTTTGAATTCTGACCCTTACTCGCTCTCTCTCTCTCTCTCACACACACACACACACAGCATCGCCGTCATATCGTCATCGAAAATGGAGACGGAAGAACGTCTTCCATGAGAGAGAGTGTGTGTGTGTGTGAGTGAGTGAGGAAGCTGACATCTCACCTTTTTACTTCGATCAAGATGGGGCAAGAGCAGCAGCTTCGATGCCATGACTTGCTGCCACGACACTGAACAGAGTGTTGCCAGCCGCAGCAGAAAGGCGAGCGTTTGAGTCAGACAGCGCACAGACCAAGATTTAGAAGAAAGGGAAACACACCTTCTTCATCCAACTGGCTCTTCTGTGTGTCCGTCACAATGCAGCCTGATTTTCAAACTCCTTCCCCGCTTCTCTGAAGTCACACATCAAGTTGAAATTCCAAGTCGATGCAGTGCGATTGATTTGCATTGGGTTGAAGAAACCTTGCTGACAGCTGTCTCGCCTCTGGAGAAACAGCGAAAAAGGATCATGGCCTGAGCTCCAACTTGCAGCTGCCTGCAATTGAAGTTGGAGTTGAGGGACAGCTCCAATCTTGTTTTGTATTGAGGGTTCAACATCTTTGTATTGGTGTTAGCGGCTTGATTTTCAAAAGACTGGAAATTGGTTCGATTTGTGCCGCCCTTTTCGAATTCAAGGAGCGCTAATCGGCGTTGTTCAAATTCAAGTCAAGTCAAGGAGGCCAAGGCTTAGGGGCGGTGCAGCCCATTTCGCGCATTTGCTGTGCTGCTGCTCCGCTGCTGCGCTTGAGCCAGGGTTGACTTAGAAGAACACGCACACACGCGAACAAAAGCGAGAACTGCACACACGCACGCACAGCCCATCCGGAATTCTCGAACAGACACACACTTTCTCAGCTCTCAGCTCCTCGCCGCTCGCCGCTGCTGTCCGCTGTCGACGCCGCCTGGGCCAACTTTCGAAGACCTGAGACAGAGACACACAAGAGAGAGGGAGAGAGAGTAAGCGCCTGGTCTGAGCTCCCTTTCTCAGGTTGGAATCCGATTCGACGACGCCGCATCTTCGCCTGCCGTTTGGCTCTCTGCCTTCGCCTTTGGCTCGGTCTCTCGCCCCTGTGTCTGTGTCTGTGTCTGTGTCTGCGTGTGTGTGTGTGTGTGTGTCTGTCTCTGCGCTGGGCTGCCCCTTTCGCTTGCCTTTCTCCTATCTCTGGTCGTCGTCGACATCATCGTCACTTGTCTTTACCCCACCAACTCTCGTTCTTGAAACGCCTCCTTTCTTTCTTCACTTCTTCTCTCTCTTCCACCACCTGCCACCACACTAGCCCACTTTTCACAATGGAGGGTGAGTAAACGTTCAGCCAGCAACCAGCCAGCCATATCGTCTTTCCTTGGTGAAACGGATGCCATCGGTCAACTGCTCCACTCCGCTTGCCATCCAACGCCACGGCTCGACAAGTGGTAGAGCATTTGCATGGCAAGCAGCACCATCTGTTCGCGAGCACGTCGATGCCATCCGCTCCGAGATCAACATGATGAACCGCTCGGTCGCCATCATTGTGTCGCAGCAGGGTTCATCCGGCATTCGTCTTTCAATCTCAAGGACTCAGTCATGCTGCTCGCAGGAGGATGATTCTGTAGCAGGCGTCGTGGATGCAGTTGCTACGATGCTGTTTACTCAGCAACCATTGGCTCGGCACGGCATCAGCTTCATTCCCGTTCACGATCGGAACAAGCGATTCTGGCTGGGAACGCGGAACCGAGCCGTACAGCTAAGGATCTGTGCAAGAAATAGAAACTGACCATACCACCTCGCTCTCCCTCCCCCCTCTTGCTGACCATGCCATCCGTGCTGCAACTCCAACAGACGAAGTCGCTGCTGTAAGTAGCCCCTTAAATTAGAAAGCGTTGCATTGCGCGCAGCAAAGACTCGAAATCTGAGCTGCGACTGCAACTGGCAGGCTCGCTTGAGCTAGTGGCAACGACAACGAGAGAGCAAGAGAGCTGACTTTTCCCTCTCTACCTACCTATTCCT
This sequence comes from Ustilago cynodontis, assembly GCA_928865425.1. NCBI lineage: Eukaryota > Fungi > Basidiomycota > Ustilaginomycetes > Ustilaginales > Ustilaginaceae > Ustilago > Ustilago cynodontis. Next base: position 270,097 of record CAKMXY010000022.1, on the reverse strand, counting down.
GATCTTTTTGCCTTGCTTTCCCCAAATTCCGGTGCTCGATCTGCCACTTTTGACTCTGATTCGACTCTTGCGATCAACAGCTCGTTATCGACAATGGTTCGGGAATGTGCAAAGGTACGTTTTGCATCTCAAACGCGCTTGCATTGGCAGTGCGTGGCCAGATTTGCCGCTCCTGCTAGAAAATTGCATCCCATCTGGAAGCATTTGACTGACAATTCCTCCTCTTTGCTTCCCTCTTCTGCTCTCACTCTCGCAACACAGCCGGTTTCGCCGGTGATGACGCTCCCCGAGCTGTCTTCCCTTCGGTCGTTGGTCGTCCCCGTCACCAGGGTGTCATGGTCGGCATGGGCCAGAAGGACTCGTACGTCGGTGACGAGGCTCAGTCCAAGCGTGGTATCTTGACCCTCAAGTACCCCATCGAGCACGGTATCGTTACCAACTGGGACGACATGGAGAAGATCTGGCACCACACCTTTTACAACGAGCTTCGTGTCGCCCCCGAGGAGCACCCCGTCTTGCTCACCGAAGCTCCTTTGAACCCCAAGGCCAACCGTGAAAAGATGACCCAGATCCTCTTCGAGACCTTCAACGCCCCGGCCTTCTACGTTGCTATCCAGGCCGTTCTCTCGCTCTACGCTTCCGGTCGTACCACCGGTATCGTTCTCGACTCGGGTGACGGTGTTACCCACACTGTGCCCATCTACGAAGGTTACTCGCTCCCGCACTCGATCCTCCGTCTCGACCTTGCTGGTCGTGACTTGACCGAGTACCTCGCCCGTATCTTGACCGAACGTGGTTACCCCTTCACCACCACTGCCGAGCGTGAAATCGTTCGTGACATCAAGGAGAAGCTCTGCTACGTTGCTCTCGACTTTGAGCAGGAGATGCTCACTGCTACCCAGTCTTCGGCTCTCGAGAAGTCGTACGAGCTTCCTGACGGACAGGTGATCACCATTGGTAACGAGCGATTCCGTACTCCCGAAGTTCTCTTCCAGCCCGCTTTCCTCGGTCTTGAGGCTGCCGGTATTCACGAGACCACTTACAACTCGATCATGAAGTGTGACTTGGACATCCGAAAGGACCTGTACGGTAACATTGTCATGTCTGGTGGTACCACCATGTATGCCGGTATCTCGGACCGTATGCAGAAGGAGATCACCGCGCTTGCTCCCAGCTCGATGAAGGTCAAGATTGTTGCTCCTCCCGAGCGAAAGTACTCGGTCTGGATTGGTGGTTCGATTTTGGCTTCGCTCTCGACCTTCCAGCAGATGTGGATCTCGAAGCAGGAGTACGACGAGAGTGGACCTTCGATTGTCCACCGCAAGTGCTTCTAAGCTGTGCACTCGCAGCCGTAATAAGCGGTGTTGGCGGCGTAAGAGCAGGCGGGATTGGTTGTGTCCTGCCGCGCAACTCTTGCCATTGTCGCTCGCAGCGACGTTGATGTTGTTGTGGAAGTGAAGGTGTCGGGTTCGCGGAGGGATGTCGAATCATTTGTTTCCCCCCCTCCTTTCTTCCCACCTTGACGTAAATGTAGGCTTTTGCTCAAAGCCAATCACACAATCAAATGAAAGATATGAACGTTAACGAACACAAGGACAATGCTATGACTTGGATCAGACTGGCTTGAGAAGGTACACGGTGCGCACTGCTTTTGGGTGTCGTGAAGAGTGCAAGTGAATGATTGAGAAAAGTCACAGACGGGAGGCATGGGGGGATGCTCATCATCTTGGCGACGCACACGTTCTTGTCGGAGAAGTTGTAAGCTGCGATGGCGCATTGAGTACATGGGGAGCAAAGTGGAAAGGCTGGTGATGGCGAGCGCATTTGCATCGATGTCGTAGCATCATGCTTGAGGATGATCTCATGAGAACGTGCTAGACATGGTCGGTGCGTGATGGCGGATGTTTGAACTGATTGAAAATCACACGATTGAGCGTTTCATCGACCCGATGGCTGGCAAAACCAGGAAAGAAGCGCGGGGTCTGAAACCTGACAGCCACTCTGCGCACGTCTTGGATCTGATCCACAACCTCGGCTACGATAGCTTGGGTACAGTAGCTCCTCTCGCTTTTCTCCCAAACAGAGACAGGGCCAATTGTGCCGAAAGTGAGATGTAAGTACACGGCAGTTTTGCATTGTTGTAAGCTGGTGAATGCAGGGAGGTTTTGACGGTCAGATCTTTGGCGAGTGCCGAAAGTGCTGCACAAGTTGTCACATTTCGCTACAGTACTCGAGTCTTGGCGTTCAAAGGTCGAATACGCCGAGTCGAGAGAGGAGGCTGCCGAATTCAAAAGGCTAGAAGAGAAAGAGGAAGGAGAGAAAGGGGCATTCCAACAGTTGCAGTTGGGCTTGGCACAGCCGAAATTGGAGACAGGCATGCACACGCACGCGCTTCAGCTCGCTGTCACATTTCTCTCTCTCTCTCTCTGTCTCTCTCTCTCACGGTCTCTGCGCTTGTAAATCGGTCCATCCGCTTGCAGATGCCGTACTGTACTGTATCTGCTTGTCTTGTTCTGCCTTTCGCTTGGCTTCCGAAGCATCGAAATGTGACTTTAGCCAGGCGAAAATGTGATACAGCAGAAAGGAGCGTGACAATTGTGCCGGTTGTTTGCGCCGCGCAAAGAATTGGTGCAGGCGAGCGGTTTTGGACTCACAGAGAGCAGCCGCGATTCCGCTGTCACAGGACAAAGGGCCAATGCTTGCTGCTGCTGGGGGTTGCGCTTCTGTAGTTGCTCTTGGCGTGCCTTTGGCTCCTCCTCAGAAATCCTTTTGTCTCGCTTTCTCTCTCCTCCTCCTTCACTTTCTACCATATCCTTCCCCTCTCTAGTCGCAGCACGGTCCGCTTCCTCAATTCCCCTTTCTCTCTTTCTCTCTCGCACACACGCACAACCTTTGTTTGGCTGGTCCATATCAGGTTTGTCCCTTTCTCTCTCGCTCGCAACAAGCAATATATCAATCAAATCGCTTTCATCTCTTTCCCACCCACGCAATCACCCATCTCCCCTCCCCTCTCTCTCCATAGCAACCTTCCCCCTTTGCCTCACCACCCTCTCGCTGCTGCTTCTGGTAATCACCACACCATCGTTTGCATTCTCTTCCGTAACGTTCTTTGACAGAACTACCAATCATCAACCATCGCATACAACGCATTCAGTTCCATCTTCGCATCTTAGATTCCCATCCATTCTAGACGCATTGCAACAATGAAATTCCTCTCTCTCGTCGCCGCCACCCTCGCCTTTGTCGCTGCTAGCGCTTCCGCTGAACCCTCTCTCCAAGGTCTCAACCTCCCCGCCATGTCCAAGCACCCTCTTTCTATGCAACGACGTGATGCTATCCTCAACAACAGCCGTCGTCGTATGATCAAGCGTCACTCTAAGGGCTCCAAGCGTCAGTGCAAGGCCAAGACCCACGCCGCCGCTTCTGGTAACGGTGCAAAGACTGTTCACGGTTCCAAGCAGCACTCGAGCTCTCACTCTCAGGCTCAAACTCAGTCTCAGTCCGAGGCTTCCAGTCAGGGCCAGAGCCAGTCCAACTCTAGCTCCAACTCTGACTCTAACTCGAACTCGGGATCCGGATCCAAGAGCAACAGCAGCAGCAACAGCAACAGCCACTCCGAGTCCAACTCGAACTCTAGCTCCAACTCTTCATCCTCGTCGTCATCTTCGAGTGGTGGCCTCTTTGGCCTCAACTCTGGCAGCTGTGGTTCTTCCGGTGCCAACGACGACCAACCCAATGGTTCTCAAAACTTCCTCAACTGTGGTCTTACCTCTGGCGGCTGGAACCCACCCAAGCTCTCGCTTGACCAGCTCAAGGTTATCCCTGCCAACCAAGCTTCCTCCTCCCCCGTCTTTGCACCTTGCAAGAACCTGCTTTGGGCCTTTGAAGCTGCCGAGAAGGCACACGGCGTACCCGCTACCATCCTCATGTCGTTCGCTATGCAAGAATCTACCTGCAACCCCAATGCCACTGGTGGCAACGGCGAGCAAGGTTTGATGCAAATCACCCCCGACAAATGCGGTGGTGCTCCCGGCGGAAACTGCAAAGACCCTTGGTTCAACGTCGACACTGGTGCCAAGTACTTCAAGAACACTCTTGACCAGTGTGGTGGATCGGTGCTTCAGGCCATCGGTCAGTACAACGGCTGGTCATTGGGTTTGACCGTTCAAAAAGCAACTGCGGCCAAGTCGCAGGGTAACTGCTTTGCTCAGAACAACTTGGATTATCTCTACCAGATGCTCAACGGTTGGTTCTTGGGTAAGGCTAACACGTATGATATGGGTACTTATAAGAATTTGGCTGGTTGCTAAACCCCACCTTGCCTTGCTTAGCTAGTATAGCTTCGATAGCCAAGGCACTGCTCGAGTCGTTGGCATCCCCTTGTTACCAACCCCTCTTTCTACTGGTTTAGAAAAGGTGGTTTTGGCTTGTGTTGGGCCAACGACAATCTCCCCCCCAACCCCCTTTTCGCTCTTCTCTGTTTTGTTTTCTTTGCTCTTTCTTTTGCACTTCGTATCTTCCCACTTTTCCGTTGTTGATTCAGTTTGCCGTACTTTGGGAAATTTTAACTCGGTGTTTGCGCTTGATGCGTACCTTGCCCATTGCAACGTCTTGACTGATCTTCAGAGTTTGTAGCGATGGGTTGTGAATGCTGCCTCAATCAAGCAATGCTTGGGGTGAGGATGATACGAGACGCAACTTTGGTTGTTTTGACGTTAGTGACGTGAGCGATGTTTCAGAATGGATAGTTGAGGCGGTTTTGGTGGGTTTGCAATGTGTTGGGAAGGGGGTGGGGGAGGGCAAAAGGTGGGGTATATATTGCCAAAACTACAGAAAGCCAGGTGGGGGCGAGGACAAAATTCGCATCCGCAATCTACAAAGTCCTCCACCCTATCCAGGTGATAGCCAAGCAGAGGGGTATTACTGCACTACAAACAGCCAAAACTGAAATGAAATCAGGGAGATGGAGGATGCATAGACAATTGCATCGCCAGTCGTAGTTGTTCTTCTTCAGTGAGAGTGTCGAGGTTTTCTTCTAGTGCGTCTAGAGCTCTTTTTCCGCCAGAACCCGAGGTCGTTTCTTTTGCTAAACTTGTTTCTTTGCTTAAAACATCTGCTGCTCTCGCACCACTCGCACCAACTCCAACACTGACAGAAGTAGCATTGGTAGTTTTGCGTTGCTTATACGTCCTATTCTCCCCAACTCTGAAGGGTTGTACGAAAACCTCTCTCAATCGTTTCGTTTTGACCTCTCCAAACCCAGGACACATTTCTAACCCCCCCTCTCCCTCTCCCCCCCCATCTTTCGCTGCTTTTATTACGCCTTTCAAAGAGCGATATCTAGTTAATAAAGTTACTACATCAGTTTTATTAACTCCCCTTACTTGGGTTAGAACGTTTGTTATTTGAGATAAATAATCTTCCCCCACCCTCTCCTTGATAAGATCTGGAGGTTTATGTTCGAACGATTTGAAGGTTTCAACATATTTCCCAGCTTCTTCTGGAGTCCAAGCAATGATGAGGGTAAGGTTATTGATAAGCGCGGTTTTTGTAAGTTCTTTAATAGCAGCTGAATGATCGTTTACGTCGCAAAGAAGGAGAAGGATTCGAAGCGTAAACATGTTGGATAATTTAGAAATACGTGTGTGGATGTATTCGGGATGCAAACGATGATATCGAATAGAAAGGAATAAAATGCAAGAGGAGAGACCAACAATGTAGTCTGGGACTATGTCCGAGTATTCCCATCCAATGGAACGGATGTGCTGGAGGAGTGGATTTCCTCGTTGACATGAGTTGACCAGGATTGTGTTGGTGGTTCCGAGTGCGCCTCGAATCAAGGGGCGAGGACGAGGCTGGATGACGGGGTTGGAGCGGTTGGAAGAAGACGAGTCGGAGGTGAGGTTGGAGGTAGAGGGAGCATTGTGATCCCGTGGCAGGGAGGAAGCCGGTTGGAAGCAAGTCAGGGGTGCCTGATTGCGAGGGCTGTTGTTGCTGTTGTTGTCGTTGGATGACATGCTGAATGTGCTGCCGGTGCGGGGTGGTATATTCGTGCTTTGATAGCTTTAGATCCGATAAGTGTGGAGCGGCTATTTACGTCTCAGAAGTTCTCGATTGTGTAGGAGGTTGGCAGAGCTGTTACTAAGTTGTTCCGTTCCGGCTACAATGTGCCGCTGATTGACCTTCTGATGGTTGACGTTGCAGCCAAAATTCGACGCAAGACGAGGATCACAGCGAGAGAATGACGAATTGGATCTCGATATCACGGCTTTGTGCCTTTCGAGTGGGTATCTTGAAATTGCCTACGGAACGACGACAGATGCAACATAGAATGTCAGTATTCCATCACCAAGACAAAACATCGACATGTGCATGCATCTCCCTCCTTTGACCCATGACATCCTCCAAGATACGAAAAGTAGCAAAGGTGAACGGCAGTTTTTTGGAGGTAGGAAAGGGGAATCAGAATTGCAGAAGAAGAAATTAACTCGTCACCGAAGAGATATCTTCTTGGACTGTTGAGCTTGTGAATGTGAAATTTTAGTCATCACTTTACGTTTACCTTTGCCTTCCACCGCCTTTTCATATCTTCGAATCGAGCCAGGTTTTGAGAAGTGCATGCAATTGACAGAGAGAGAGAGAAGGGAGACTTACGATTAACACTAGTAGCGCAGAGAAAGAGTTTCCCTGCGCTGAATCGACGAGAGGAGTGCGCGTGTGACTGCTACGAAAGAATCGTGCTGCGACCTTTGTTGTGACCCAAAACCGGGAGGATTTGCGGATGGATGGGGTTGACAGCAACAACAACAACAACGATGACGACGACAACGGTATAAACGAGACACGATTCCGCGAGAGAGACACGACACCTCGAGTCGATGGTGGAAAGGGTCTGTGTTGTTGAATCAGCCTTTTCGCCATGTCAAAGTGGAGGCTCAGCTGTCAAATTTTTAGGTCAGTGTTAGACCGGTACTTTCTAACCAAACACAAATCTGGGGCGCATCTGAGCATCGGCCGACATTGGTGTAGATCACGTGTATGCGATGCAGTTTAGGAAAAATCAGGCGCAGAGACGGTCTCTCGTGCCTGGGAATCTCTCACAGCACAGCGCAACATCGTCCAAGGCATCATCCAATCCAGCCAGCCACAACGCGCCCTGGCAGTCAGTCAGTGAGCTCAAAGTGAGCTAAAGTCAGGCCGGTCTTTCGGAATTGCACACACTATATTATAGTAATCCAGCCTCAACCTGCAATTCGAGCTGCGAGGGGTACTGTAGCCAGTGCAAGCTTGCTCGTCATCATCCTCCGAACCTTCTCCTCACCATCAAGTCACTTCACCACCTTACACACTCGTCTATCAACAATGGGTAGGGTCATTCGAGCTCAGCGAAAGAGCGGTGGTATCTTCACCGCTCACACCAAGCACAACAAGGCTCCTGCCAAGTTGCGTGTCTACGACTACGCCGAGCGCAACGGATACATTCGAGGTGTTGTTAAGGAGATTATCCACGATGCTGGTCGGTGAGTATTCAACATCAACATGGAAGTTAGCATCATCGAACAGCAGCGACAGCAACAACATCAGTATACAGAGCAAAGATATCGACATCAGCAGCAGCAACAACACACATCCGACCAACGACAACGGAGCCAATAGCAAAACATCAGCATCCGCAGTTTATTCGACGTTCAGTGCAGCTACGTGGATATTGGGCAAGGCAATCGCAGAGACAGGATACGTAGAGATTACGGATCATCAGCCAGAAGCAGCAATGCTTCCGTTCTATGTTCCAGCAAGGATAAGGATTGGTGTCGCATCATGTCGGCACAAGACAGCACCGACCAGGATTGGCAAGTTTGGATCCGAGTCGCACCGTATCCTCTCAACACAAGCTCTTTCGGTGGCAGTGCGGACAGGGGAATGGAGGCCAAGTAGATTCGTATACCGTTGCAGTGGAAAATGTCGTTCTCAGCAGCAGTTTCCTTCACGCAGCAGACAACAACCAACAGCCATTTCTCATCGGCATTCGGATGCGCTGAACAGAATACTATCACACATTCAGCACAGTCGCATCATCCGTTTCACTCTTTCGACCGTGTCATCTCAACTTGGACATCTTTGTTTCGGAAGGACACTTGCTACTTGGATCGTTTCGACCTGCGCTCTGCCAGCGCTATTGTTTCACCCCGCTGTTGTTCCGAAAGCTATAGACTTTACATCAAGTTTGTCCCTCCTCCGTTTTCCGCGCGCGCACAGCATACTGATTCTTGTTCAAATCATGCATTTCTTGCTTCTCCCTCTGCAGTGGCGCTCCCCTCGCCAAGGTTGCTTTCCGTGACCCTTACAAGTACCGCACCCGTGTCGAGACTTTCGTTGCTACCGAGGGTCTCTCCACCGGTCAGTTCGTCTACTGCGGTAAGAAGGCCGCTTTGAACGTTGCCAACGTTCTCCCCCTCTCCTCCCTTCCCGAAGGTACCATCGTTTGCAACGTCGAGGAGAAGTCTGGTGACCGTGGTTCCCTTGCTCGTACCTCTGGTAACTACGCTACCATCATTGGTCACGATGCCAACGGTAAGACTTCGCGTATTCGTCTTCCTTCCGGTGCTAAGAAGACCGTTCCTTCCACTTCGCGTGCCACGATCGGTATCGTAGCTGGTGGTGGACGTATCGACAAACCTTTGCTCAAGGCTGGTCGTGCTCATCACAAGTTCAAGGTCAAGAGGAACTCGTGGCCTCGTACTCGTGGTGTTGCTATGAACCCCGTCGATCACCCTCACGGTGGTGGTAACCACCAGCACATTGGTAAGGCTTCCACTGTTAGCCGATACGCTCCTTCCGGTCAGAAGGTCGGTCTTATTGCTGCTCGTCGTACCGGTCTTATTCGTGGTACTATCAAGACCAAGGATGCTTGATCCTCTTGATAAGTTGGGTTTTGGTTTCTTGGTTTTGGTTCTTTCCACATTTTCACTACTTCGCTTAGGGGCAAGAAAGGAAACGAGAGGGAGAGGAAGCTGGATGGAATACGGCACAGCTTTTTGCTTTTTCTTGTACACCCTTTGCTCTTGGGCTTTCATCCCATCACATCAACATATGTATTTTGGCGCAACTTTGTAGGCCTATAACATCCACCATCCGTACTTTTGGCCGTTACCAATCCATTTTTTGAAAAGTCTTTCTCCCATGCACTAGGCGTGTAGGAGAGAGGTTTCTTCATAGCACATACATACACACCCAAAAGAAAGATAGGCGTTTTCTTTCAAAAAGGTCAATCTCAAATTTCTAGTTTCGCTCTCATTTCTTGTGTCTGTGTTGGCTTGGGATTACGCTGAGTGGTGATGTCGAAGGGTTGCAGAGCGGCAAAAGACGGGTCTAGGAACCTTTTGGGCGCTTGTTCGTGCTCTTTTGACGCTTGCCGGTGAAATCTAGTCTACGAGAAGCTAAACGTGATTGTTCGTTATCGTCTTCGATAGGAATTTCTATCCTTCCTTCTCCTTGTTTCGTCTTTTTACCGATACAAAGTTTCGTTAGCTTTTTTTGTACACTTCTACTTTATCATGCTCTGATCACTTACCATAGCTTCAGGGGTTGGAGGTAGACGATTTAGGATCCTCTCTTCCCATTCTTTATCCAGTTCACTAACTGTTATGCCTAATCTCAACCTTGCTCTTTCGTCGGTGACAACTCCTCGGATCGGTGAATGAATCAAATGCGAACTAGAGCTGAATTGGGGTGGAAGAGAGGGTGGGGGTCGATCTTGAGGGAACTGGAAACCTAGCCAACTTGAGGGAGAGGCCCAGTTTGGGAATTCCTTGGTGGTGAGTTCTTCGAGAACTTCAGACGGTGGCGGGATGGGGGTGCAACAGGAGGATGCTGTGAGGAATAGTGCTGTAAACAGGGAGAGAGAGAGGGGCAGGGGTTGGAGTCTCATTCTTGTGGATACAGTATTCGTTTGAGAGCGATGGTTTTGAAGCTGGGAAGCGGGGAAGGAGATATGTAGGTGGATGAGCAAGTGTCGGAAGATAAGCCAATGCACAATATAGACGGTCAAAAATGATACCGGAAATCGCTCTTTTGTTCGGGTACCTACCATCGGGGGGAAGCTTAGCGTTTGTGTTTGGCAGAGAAGCAAGAAAGTAGGGTGGGTACCTTAGGGAATCCCAACTCGAACTTTGATTCTTTTTGTTTCCAGCGTGTGTTCACAGTCAACTCGGACGTCACGCCACGCACGAACACTTCATCTTCTCAAGCCGTGCCCGTTCGACTTGGCACAAATGGGCGAGATTCGATCGTGGTTATGAAGCGTTCCATGACACAGGGGCTGTTGGCAAGATGCTAGACAACACGTGTGACAAGAAATCACAGACGAAGAACGAGAATATGTATTGAATGACGTGGAATCTGATTGCATCAATATGTCACTGCACTGTAAGAGGAAGTGAAGCATGAAAAGGAAACTACGCAGCTGTGCGAGACAGAAGGGTAGAGGAGGGATCGAGTGATCGAGGGATCGAGCTTCGAAGAGATGTAACGTGTTCCCACACAAAATGTGGGAAAGAAAATTTGATTGCGTCGCCACCAGTCGGAGCGTTTTGCATCAAGTGACCGGCAAACTTCCCTCCGGCGAGTGTTGGCTGTCACAGCGACAAGAGCGCTCAGAAGTTGAACCTACTCGAAGCAGTGTCCTTTGTATCATCATTGAACCTGCTCAAATCTCTACCCTCCTCATTACCCGAGGTGGATGCACCTTTACCAGCTCCAACTGCCTTCTCCTTTTGGATCGCTTCCAGAACTAGGTCCCAGTTGTCCTTCTTAATGCGTCCCGTTCGCTCCAACTTCTTGTTGTTGTTCTTTACGATCTTCTTCACCACGCCTGCAAGTCGAGCTCCGGGAGCGGGGGCGCTGTCATATGCAATTCCATTCCCAGGTCGGTCAGGGATCGTGAGACGGGAGGGACGACCACGAGGCCGAGAGGTCGCGGCTTCAGAGTCAAGACCGAGGCCGGACAGACGTTGGGAAAGCGACTCGGACGCTTCTTGGGAAAGCGACTTGGACGCTTCTTCAGTGGCTTCAGCGCCAACATTCCAGCCCAAGGGAGCTGCGAAGGCGGTGCTGGCGAGAAGAGTCAGGGCGACCAAGGTGAAGAAGGGCTTCATGTTTGATACCTTGTTCGGAGTCTATTTTGAATGTGAGGGAAAGATGGGATGGTGAGCCGTGAAGGTGATGGGCTCTTGTACCTTTCCACACAACCGTGTTATTGCCATTGTCAGTTGGTCCGGAACAAGCGGAACGTGTCGCAAATTGACAACCTCGTTGAGTGTGATGTCCACACCTTGATCACGTGCTTTCGAAAGCTCTAGACCATCACATTTACCCACGGTCACAGTGCTGGTCCCAATCAACACCAACCACAGATCGTCACGATGAACATGCAAAGTCCCACCAGAGCCTGCAACGTGTCACATGCAACCCCCCACAAAGCACGCCAACGAAAGCAACAAGCACACATACTGTACTGTACTGTATCAGGGTCACCACCCGCTTTAGCTTCAATCGGATGCAAACCGAGAGGCTATTGACTGAGCAACACGTTGATTGCCACCAAAGTGAGATGTAAGGCGGGTTTCGTCCCACCAATCAACCTCTTCGTGTAGGATCGTTATATATATTGAGTATCAATTGATTCAATTTAAAGAATTATGTTTCGAGAATGAGATGGTCGAATCGTACCGTACTGGTGAATTTCAACAACATCGTGTAATCAAGCAAGAAAATTAGACATCTGCGTGAGGGACCTATGAGCCTTGAAGCAAGGATTGTCGCGGCAGACCCTATATGCCTCTACCATCGCTGTCCCAGGGATAATCGAATAAAGGAACATCTCCAATTCCGATCCCGATTGTGATCCGCTTGGAACACAGACGTTTTCCCGTTTCGTTGTAATACTCGGTGTCGATATCGCGGTCATCGCCAATGCCATCAGAAACATAAATACGCCTTGCGAGAGTACCGGAAAGGTGGATCTTGTAACATCCGGTCTTTGGCTCATAGTCGTAGTATCTGAGCTTGACTCCCAAGTCAAGATAGTGGATGATGAAGCTGTCGGAGGCGTTCCTCGGAGTAAAGGCTTTTGCATCCGTGTCGCTCAAGACCAACTCCTGAGACATGTCAAGAGGGTCAAGCCAGGGCTCGACCCTGGTAATGAGAAGGTCTCCCGAAGAATGATCAAAGCAAGGCCATTTCGGATCCGTTGCCTTGGGACCACATCGCTTGTCGTACTCAGTGCGGTCGGTAAAGAGTTGAGTTACTCCGCAGTAGCCGTAGATGCGGCGCCATTCATTCTCGTTATAAATGGGTTTTTTGCCGCCCGACGCAACCTCCTTGTTGACGGTGGCGCTGTGAGCTGATCGAGCCAGAAGGAGCCCCAGCAGGACTAGACAGGAAAGGTATCGAAGTCGCGAAGTCATCTTCCTTGTAAGTTGAGAGAGGCTATTCAAGAATCTTGCTAGGGTGGCGCTCAAAATAGAGTGCAGAATGTCGAGGCAGTGGTGGTATTTATACGCCAAGGTGTCCGAGACCCGAATGGTTTTGGCTGCGGTGATCGTGGTTGTGAAATTTTTTTTTGTGGCTGTTGCGGTGGGCTTATGGCCGGAGGGAAAAGACTCAGACCGCCATTACCGAAGCTTTGAATATGTCCTTTCGATGGCGTTCAGGGCTGATGTCTTGATGAAGTGAGCAGGATCAAACATTGGACAAGCACAGATTCACACGAGCTCGAAGTGAGAAGAAACAGTGATGATAGAAGGACTGAATTACGAGGAGAGCTACAGTAAAGAAGAGAGAACATGTTTTTTTGAGAAGGCAGATGACGACAACACAGTTGTGCCACTGCTTAGGAGCGTAAGGTTTTTCGGGTGCGACGACAACAAAAGCAGCGAAGAGGAGAGCCAGCATCACAGAGACGCAAATTGAATTCAATAATCGCTCACAGCGAGAGAGGACCGAGCCTACGATAATTTGTACCAAGTCATCTTGGAGCGCGTGTTCTTCACCAGAACCAGCCGACCCTCTCCGTCGACGGAATCTCGTGAGTTTCATGCTCACTGGGAACTCGTTGACCGGGAGGACCGTAAGGGTAGCCTAATTTACGTTGTGAATCAAAAAGGAGAGCACAAGGTTCGAGGTCAGTCTTCATACGCCTGACATTGAAGCGAATCGAAGGCGAAAATTGTCTACTCACTGTATTGGCCCCCGTGTTGAGGGTACTGAGGGTAATGACTGTATCCGGGCTGGGGACTGTAGCTAGGATAGTGGCCGTAGCCAGGCTGCGGGTGGGGATAGCCGTAACCAGAGTGAGGAGCCTGGGCGTATTGAGGGTGGTAGTCCGCGTAGGCTGGCGCACCATGATCATTGCGGCCAGCGTAGAAATCGTCAGAAGGTCCCAACCTCTGCATTCCGATGTAGGGCTCTTCAGCGGGACGGGGAGCAGGGTGGTAAGGCACCATAGCACCACCGAAACCACCGCCGTGCTGAGGAGCGGGAGGAGGGAGGTTCATAGGCGGGTAGCGAGCAGACTGGCTACCTCCACCGAAAGACCTGTGAACAGGACTGGATTCACGGGAGGAATCAGGGTACTCCACAGTATATCCACGGCGAGAGGATTCAGGGGAGGAATCACTGCCCTCTACAGTGTATCCATGGTGAGAGGATTTCTTGGCGGCTTCCATAGCCTTCTTTTTTCCCGGCACGTAAGGGTGCATAGCATCGCTATACTGCGGAAAATCGTCATCAGGCACGTACGATTCGTGGTAGATAGAACGCTCCTGCTCAGTCTTACCTTTGCCAAACAAGGATGCAGCTTTGCGCAAGGCACCCCAGCCCGAGCCTCCAGCCATTGGAGTAGGAGCAGCGAAGGTGACCGCGCTGCTGGAGAGGGCCAGAGCTACAATGGCGATGTTGAGCTTCATTGTTGAAGATGAGGTAGCTGTTGGACGGATAGGAGGAGATATGGGGAGGATGGATGTCTTGAGAGCGAGCAGATGTTGTCTTTATAGCTTGGAGCCCTCACACTTTTTGCCCTCGACGCTGGAAGAGCTACTTGACGACGGCACTACAGCTGAGCTGCTTCGGCAATTACCTCCCATCCAGCTGAAAGTTGCTTCAGAGGTCTCATGTTGGTGGAACGAAAGCTGAGCTTGAGCTCAACCCACGAATAAACTGTATCGTGAGCGATGTGGTTGCTGTTTCGCAGCCAATATCGCTGCTACACTGATCGAAATAGTTGCCATTGTTGTTGGTGCGGTTGTTATTGTTGTGAGACAAGCAGATTGGTTGGCGGGGAGGTAGCGCTGGCTGATATGATGTCAGTTCACTTTGAATAAACTTTTCATTTCCATCAGTAAGCAAGCACGGCATCTGCGAGGGCTACTTTGGCATGATGCGATTGATGGCGACGTGGGTGAACAAACGGTTACGCCTCCACCGAGGGTGAATTGACAGTCGATCCACTTCGATCAATCACAACGGCAAGCTAACCCACACGACTGTCCCCACCCAACATTTGTAATTGGATTCAGTGTAGCGATAACACATTGTCCGTGCACAGTAGCTTTGCAACGAGCCCACCTATGCCTAACCAATAGCAGAGCAACATACGTGACTTTGGCCATTCTTCCACGTCAAGGTTTCACAGGCGGACATTCAGTCTGGCGACAGAAAGTGGGGGTTTGACGAAGTTCACACGTGCCACCTACACTTGAAGTCATCGTGTTTGGGCGCTGTTCAACGCAGCATACAAGGACGACATCAGTGAGTAAATGCTCCTAGCAAGCTCTGCAACAGTTGCAATCACGCATCTAAATATCAGCTCAATAGCATTGTAGACTTGATTCGCACGAGCACACTTCACCTCTCCGGGGTCCGTGCTTGAACAAGAGATTGAGAAGTCGCTTCTCTTATAAGCACAAGCTTATGAAGCAGAAGAGCAGAAAATCAGAAAAGGCCATAGCTGAAGATTTGGAACGCAAAGATGACATCGATGGCGGTCGGAAAGGCCAAGGGACTCTATTAGCAGGATCGCATTGATTCACGCAGACGTTGAATTGCAATCTTCCCAATTTTTCGCAGAGTTTGTCAGTCAGATGAAAGCTCTACAGAAGATACGTGAAGAGAAGTACTTACTT
The DNA here is from genome assembly GCA_928865425.1 of Ustilago cynodontis. Classification (NCBI taxonomy): domain Eukaryota; kingdom Fungi; phylum Basidiomycota; class Ustilaginomycetes; order Ustilaginales; family Ustilaginaceae; genus Ustilago; species Ustilago cynodontis. Next base: position 254,918 of record CAKMXY010000022.1, on the reverse strand, counting down.
GGGATCATAACAGCAGGTTTGATATCTACCACAACCATGTGAGTACGAATTTTGGTTGCCATCACACTGATTGTTCTGTGCAAAGGCGATTGTAGCCATGACTATGCCGGACCCCCGTCCATCCCCTTCAATCGAACAACCTTCTCTCTATCCGACAAACCTTCCATATCTCCCCAACAAACCATCCCTCTTCATTCTCTCCAGATCATCCTTCCTCGCACACAAACTCACCATCATCTCTCCTTGCCCATCCTTTGGCAAACTAAATCCCAAACTTGGCACCGGTGTATGTCTTGCCCTTCTAAACGCCTTGACTTCCTTGCCACTTGCAAAATTAAATTGGTAGCATCTCATGTTTGCCCACGAACTAAACATTAGATCCTTATCCAGGTTGAGATTTTGAGTAATAGAGATTGAGTTCTTATCCTTTGCTCTATGGATCAACGTCGCAAGTTCTCGAGTACTTTCGCCGAGGTTAGATGTGGTAGGGTTAACTGCCGAGCGGAGAAGAGAAGCAATGGAAGATAGAGGAAGAGTTGAGAGGGAAGAGAGGGTGAGGGTTGAATAAGCCATATTTGTAATGTACCCTGGGTAGGCTGGTGGAAGGGAAAGGTAGCGACGAGGGTTTATGGCTCGAGCGAGTATGGATGGTGTGGAAGGTGGGTAACGAGATAGACGTGCGGTGGAGATAGACCGCCAGATTAGACTTGTCAGAACATCATCTGTTGAGACAAAGCCTGAAATTCCTTCGCTAGCTTCGATTTTGGCGGTTACAAGGGATGAAGAAGTGAATGAAAAGTTCTCCCATATTAATTCGGCGTCTTCTGTCCCCTCTGGAGCTTGTAGGAGAGGTAAAGGGTTTGCGGAAGATGTGGATGGGAGATAGATGGAGTCTGGTTGAGGTTCCCATTCGTCCTCGAACGGTTGAACGATGTCTTTTCGAGCCATGTTTCCAGTTCGCAATTCCTCTTCTGTAAATGGTTGATTGTTGCAAGCCTTGTTAAGAAGGTAAAGCATCTGTTCCTGCCCAGTACCATCCATCGCTTGATGATGACCGAGAATCGCAAGCACTATCCCACCTCTCACCAAATTGAGCTGAATAGTCAATATCGCCGTTCTGTCTCGCTCCTTTCGCGAACCGGGAAGTACAGTTAACGGACACCACCAATCCTCATCAACATATCTTATCGCAAAATTTGCCTTCTCCATCGTTTCAGACGACGGAATCCTCTCATCATTCCGGTAATCTTTTACTGTGATAGCGGGTGTATCACGTACGACTCGAATCTTCCACACTCCTTGGGGATCTTGAATGATGTTTCCTGCTATCCAAGGGAACGCGTTTGATAGAGTTTGCACACCGGCCTTGAGTTTGGTTAGGAACGGGTTGATGTCGAGATCGGAAGGAGAAGAGTAGAAGAAGATAAAGGGTGTTTGTAAGGCGGCTGAACTTTGTTGGCCGAAGATTTCTAGTGTAATATCTTCGCTGCGCTGAGAGGAAGTTGAGACGGCTTTAGGTTGGGCCTCTGACATCCTGAGTAGGTGTGTATAGCGAGCGCTTCGCTTCTTGAAGTGTTGCAAAAGCGGGTAGATGGTTGAAATTGATGAGCAACGGACCTAATCTAGACGACTTTATATACAAAGCACAAGAAAAGCAGCCTCACTACCCCGGAGGGGCTCTTCGAAAGGTCGAGGCGCTTGGTAGAAGGGGGAAGCTGAGTTCATGCGCAGTCTTGGATCCGAGTCATTATAGAACGCTGCGGATCAGTAATGCGTTACTCGACATGAGCGCATTCCGCGATGCACACGCCGCGGAGCTCAGTCGCAAAAAAAAAAAAAAAAAAAAAGGGCAAGCCCAACATGCTTCCAAGCAAGCAAAAAGACTGTATCCTCCCAACGTGGGGCTCGAACCCACGACATTCAGATGAACTCCGAGTAAACTCGGAAACCCTTGTAATTAAGAGTCTGACGCTCTACCGACTGAGCTAGCCGGGATAGACGCATTGTAGTGGTCTGCTTGCGTTGTGTATATATACAGTGTTGTGTAAGCCATTGGGAGAAGAACTGTATTATCTACTGGGTCGCTCGATGCGCTTTCCTTATGGAAACTTGTTGGATGCCTTCTAACGGATACTGAGTTTCACTCCCTGCCCGATGCACTCAAAAGTACAGGAACACGCGCTGCTTGAGCTTCATGTGAATGCTTTTGAATCCGATTTTGAAATGAAAATATACAAGGATGCCAAGTTGGTAATTCACGGAATGTCAAGCTCACCCTTAAGCTTCTTGATCAACTTCTTCTCGTCAGTCGAGATACCGTCCCAGAAATGAGCCTTGAGCGCATCAATCGAAGCACGGCTGATGTGCGAGATGATCACGTCATCCTCCTCAAAGTGTCGACCGAACATCTTAGCCGACTCGTGCACGGCGTTCTCAATCTTGACGGCGACACCACCACCGACGTCCTTCTTTGTAACGACGTCACGTTCTTTGTGGTTGATCTGGAGTGAAGTGACCTTACCCAGATGCACGACTGTCTTCTTTCGTGTAGTTGGATCGGTCTTAACAACGGCAAGGGGAGTGCCGACACGAAGAGAGCCATCGAGGATATCGCATCCAAGAATGATGGGATCACGCTTGGCGAAGCAAGCAATAGTCTTGAGACGGCAGGGCCAGACAGCGGTGCCGGAAGCTTCCTTCTTCTTGCCATCCATGACCTCCTTGTGGTACTTGGTGAAGTCGTTCTCAAGATGGTAGATGATCTTGGCGGTGAAGATCTTGATACCGACCTCTTCGGCGAGCTTCTCAGCTTCCTTATCGACTGGAACATCGAAGGCCAAGATGACTGCCAACTCCTTCGCCTTTTCAAGCATGGTGGAACATCGCACAACATCCTTCTTGAAGACGGGACCAATGTTGATACCGTTGACAGGAATCTTGCTGACACGCAAGAACTCGAGCAGGGCTTCCAACGAACCAAGTGTCGAGGCCTGCACGCAGACACCGCGACCGGAGGTGTCGATCGAGTTCATGAGCGAGCTAAGATCACTCATCACCTCGTCCTTGAGATCCTCCTCATCATCGTCGGGTCCGACAACCAACAACCTAGAACCGGCAATGGCTTTCTCGAGGTCGGGAGCAGCAATTTTGACACCGAGCGCTGCTTTGACCATCTTGTGGTGAACATAGGCACCCTTGACACGCATCTCCTTGAGAGGCTGTGGTGTGAGCAGGGCCCTGACTTGTGTCACGATCGGTCCATTGAGACCACAGACAACGATACGGTCACCTTCATGCATGACACCGTTGGAGAGGACGACATCGATGGTGGTACCAAGACCCTCGATCACCTTGACTTCGAGCACGGTGCACTCGAGCTCAGAGAGGTACATGAGCTTCTCGCTCATGCGCGTCTGTGTCAGTTCGACAATAAGTCGAAGCATGTCAGGGATACCCTCACCGGTGTGTGCCGATGTGGGGACGAGACTGACGTTTCGGCCCATGTTCTTGTTGTCGTAGTAGAGGACGGCATTGAGACCCTGCTCGGCGAATTGGACAAGCACCTGGTTGGTACGCTCCTCGAACTCGTTCTGAGTAGCACGCTGCTGCTTGGCCAGACTGTCGCGGAAACCACCATTGGGCGTCGGCTCCCAGCCGTACAGACGGTCGATCTTGTTGAGCGCGACGATGAAGGGAGTCTTCTTGTCCCTGAGCAATCGGATTGACTCAAGAGTCTGTGGCTCGAGACCGTGCATGATATCAACGACAAGAATGGCGATGTTGCAGAGCGAGGAACCACGGGTACGCAAGTTGGTGAAAGACTCGTGTCCTGGTGTGTCGATGACGAGAAGACCGGGCACCTTGTACTCGAAGGGCGAGTCCTTGTCGAGGACAGCAGTCTTAGACTGAAGCACCTCAGTAGGGAAGTAAGTAGCACCAATCTGTTGGGTAATACCACCGGCTTCGCCCTCCTGAACGTTGGTCTGGCGAATCTTGTCAAGAAGCTTGGTCTTACCCGTGTCGACGTGTCCGAGAATACAGCAGATGGGTGATCGAAGGTCGTCACGGCTGCGGGCAGCCATGGCTTGCTCGGTACGTTCCTTCCTGCGCTCAGCAGCGGCAGCCTTCTTCTCGACAGCTTGTCTCTGTGCGGCAGTAAGACCATCGTCGTCATCCGAGTCGTCGTCATCATCAGAGTCGTCATCATCTTCGTCATCATCGCTCTCCTCCTTAGCAGCCTGCTTGCCGTTGGTCTTAGCAGGAGCGGCAGCACCGCCAGACGTGCCACCAGCCTTGGCAGCAGCGGGCTTCTCGTCCTCAGATTCGGCGTCCCAGCTGTCCTTGACGTCTTGATCCTCCTCGGCGGGCTCATCAGCCTTGCTGGCCTCTGGTTCCTTCTGAGCAGGCTCGGCAGCCTTCTCTGGGGCGGCCTCCTCCTTCTTCTCCTGCTCGTCCTTGGATTCAGTAGCGACTGGCTCAGGGATGGTAAGACCGCCTTCGCGCTTCTGAGGACCCTTCTTTTTCTTTCGATCGTCAACGACAGAACGCTTCTTGGCAGCAGGCTTGGCACCTGCGTCGCGGTTCTCGAGACCTTCGATCTTGATGTGGCCAGCCTGAATCATGGCCTGCATTCTAGCCTCGGCAGCGGCCTTCTCAGCCTTCTGCTTGGGAGTGAGGTACTTGCCCTCCTTCTTGAGCTGCTCGATCTTGGCCTTCTCCTTGTCCTTCTTAGCTTTCTTGGCTGCTTCCTTGCGCTCCTCTTCCTCCTTCTCGAGACGTTCGCGCTCCTCTTCGGCACGGATAGCCTCGAGTCGGGCCTGTTCTGCTTCCTCCTCGGCCTTCTTCTGAGCAGCGATACGAGCCTGAAGAGCAGCGAGCGCTGGGCTGATCTTCTTGCTGGGTGCTGGTGCGGCTGGTGCAGCGGGAGCAGGTTCGGCGGCACCACCTTTGCCCTTCTTCTTCTTTTTCTTCTTGTCGTCGGCGGTTGCTGTGGCGGCAGAGGCGGGTGCTGCATCGTCGTCCTTGCTAGGATCGGCAGCATCATCATCGCCATCGTCATCTGCTGCATCCTGCTTAGAAGGTTGTGATGCGGCGGCAGCCTTCTTGGCCTGGGCCTGAGCCTTCTTCTTGGCCTTCTCCTTTTCCTTCTTGAGCTTCTCCTTCTCCTTCTTGGTAAGAATACGTGGTGTGCCGTCATCCTCGGGAGCATCGGCATCGGCGTCGTCGGCGTCGTCGGCCTTGTCTTCCTTGGCCTCCTTCTTGGCGCCACCCTTCTTCTTGGGCTTGTCCTCGGGGAACTGGTCGTCGAGCAAGTCGTCCACGGTGCCCTGAACAGGGGCCTTGCTTGCAAGGTCATCTTGAGCATCGGCAGCAGGGGCAGCAGCGTTACCGCTGACATCTTCTCCAAACTCATCAAAATCGAAGTCGTCGTTCTTCTTGTTTTTCTTCTTATCCTTCTTGCCCTTCTTGTTGGCAGTCTTGATAGCCCCCATCAAACCATAGTTGTCATCGTCGTCGTCATCGGCGGCGGTGGGAGCGGGAGTGGGCACTGGCGACGACTTCTTTCCATTGGCAGACTTCTTGTTGTCGTTTTTCGCAGGGGCAACAGGCTCGTCATCTTCCTCGTCCTCATCCTGGTCATCACCGCGGTCGTCGAGGGACATGGCAGCAAAAAGGTTGTTTGCCTTGTGTGTTGGGACTTGCTCCTCATCATCGTTGACGTTGTTGTTATCAATGGACTCGCCGGCTTCATCCCAGAAGTCATCGGCGGCGCCCTTCTTGGCGCCCTTCTTCTTTCCCATTGTGTTGAAGAGCCGCTGTGAATGCGGTGACTGGGCTGTTGAACTTGGTGTGGTTGGAGCTGGGAGTTCTCGTCGTCTGCGGTCGTAACTAAAAGCAGAGACGCCTTTGCTATTCCTTCCGCGGTTTGGTGAGCTGAGCGGAGATCTGTGACCGGAAAGCAAGGTCTATGTTGGTAGAAGTAATGCAAGAGAAGTATGCTGAGTACATTGGAACCTGCCAATCGACAAGCTGCAGCTCAACTCACTCGACTTGTGGCAGCCCAGAAAAAGGTTCAAAAAAATGGACGATTGAGCCTTGACCAGCTGACTTGCTCGAAGAAGCCGGCGAATCGAGATGCCTGCAAAGCGAGATCGGGGCCACAAAAGAAAAACAAAAATCCAGGAAGAACGGGAATTTGTGAGAAATGCGCTCGAGACTCACCTGCAGCACCGTTTTGAGCGGCTTTCCTTTTGAGTTTTTTCTCCACACTTTTTCTTGGCCGATTTTTGCGGCTTTTTGTCGTTCCCGTCCCTGCAGCTGATGGCTGTGAGACTTGCCGAAGAGTTCACTGTCGTGGTATCAACATCTCCACCATCGACGATCACATCCCTCTCCACGAAACTCGTTCGAGATGTCCGAGCAAGCTTCTTCGTCGAGCGACATGCTCCCGGCCAAGCCGACCAGCAAGACCACAGTGTAAGTCTATCGAGGCTGATCCGGCAGAAGCTGGGAGGAACTGCTGACCATACTGTACTTGCGCCCTTTGGATCAAACGACCGTACAGAACCATCGCTGGAAAGCAAAAGACCACACCATGGGAGAAGAAGCTGGAGCAGCGAAGAAAGCAGGAGGCAATCAAGCAACGAGAGCGCGAGATGAAGGCAGAGAAGGAAGCCGAGGCTGAACGGAAGAAGACAGTGACCCGCGAAAGGAAGCAGATGGCCGAAGAGAAGGCTCGTCTGGAGATTATGGCTCAGAAGGTAAGCTCATCGACCCCTCACCCTCACACTCCTCCACCCTGTCCCTACTGGCAGATAAGTCGGATCGTATCGGGTCGAACCCGACACTGACCGTCTCTCCAACCTCGACTCTATTTCCAATACAGATGAGCGCAAAGAAGCTCGCTCGCAAGAAGCGCCGTCTCGGTATTACCAAGAAGGTTTCGCACGCATAGACAGCAGCGCATCCCAGAAGCTGCTCAGGCTCCTACCCTCGACCTCTTTCTGCATTTCACTCTGTATTTGTACCGTTCATTCACCACCGTCCTACAATCGACGCATTGCCCAGAATTACGACGAGAACGTTTGCCTCTTGTTCGCCAATATGAATGCACCTTGACATTGCAGCTAAGCCGTCTAGCATGGCTCTCGTCCTTTCAAGTCCTTCCATGGATAGAAGTGTAGCATGAGGATCGGCTGCATTGCATTGAGGATTGGCACTGAAGGGTCCTCACACAGCATACCTCTCTCGAGCATTGCATGATCTCTCGTGCGAGAAGATAAACTCAGCTCACCTCCTTCCTGACAGCAACGCACTATCACGCTGCTGGTGCGCCAAAGAGCCGTTGATGAAATTCTTGAGTGTCAGATGTTCAGTGACTGTAGAGAAAACAAGTTGCGCAGCAGCAGCAAAAAGCGTGATGATAGAAAGAGAGAGACGTGCGTGAGCGTGTGACTGCGTGGGTGCTTGTGCAAGTCGAAAGGGCGCACACGCAGAGTGTGCGTGTGCGTGCGTGTGCGTGTGCGTGTGCGTGTGTGTGTGTGTGTGTGTGTGTCTGAGCGCGGAAGAGCAGGAGCAGAACAGCAGCTCAGCTCAAGTCAACTCAATTTGCGCAAGCACTTTTGACACGGATCACATCGAGCTGATTCTTTTCCTTCTTTCCTTCTTTCCTCCCCTCCTGTCATATCCCTCATCACGCTTTCCAACCTGTCACCTTGCTTGCTCTTCAAGCACAACATCATCATCCCTAATCTCTCACGATCTCATCTTTCTTTGTCACTGTCTCAAAAGCATACCAGCGACTTGCTACTCTAAAGAGCTAAGAAGCCGCACCAACTTCATCGTAAGTCTCTTCTCTCACCCCGCTCGCAGGACTTCATGCTGACATCTTGACTGCTCTTGCTCGCCCCTCTTTACAGCCATCGCATCCTAGAGACCGCTCCGCATACCCCTGGATCCAACGTCACTCGACCTGGACCCCTTACACCCAACATCTAAAAAGTTACCTGCCCTGCATCTCGATATGGTCTCGTCTCCCAACAACGCTCGATCCACCGCACACCCTCATCACAACAAAGCAAACACCAACATGCCCGCTGCTTCCGCCCCCGCTGCTCACCACAACAACCATGGCGGCCTTCGACCACCTTCCGCCGGCATCCCGCCTCGCACTCCTAGCGCCAATTCCTCTCACCGCAGTAGAGCTTCCGCTCCCGGTGTGGGTGCAAAGCCTGTCGCCTTCACCAGCTCCGAACCTCCCCATGTGATCGACGGTCCCGGCGGTAGAATCGCCTGTGTGGCTGACGTGCGTGGTAACCTCTCTCTCTTGAACCAGATTGCTGCGGAAACAGGTGCTCAGGCCATCATTCACACTGGTGACTTTGGCTTCTACGACAATGCCAGCTTGGAACGAATCAGCGATCGAACTCTTCGTCACCTTGTTCAGTACTCCACCCTCATTGACCCCAACCTTCGCACTCAGCTGCTTGCTGCTGATCCACCTCGTGGTCCTGCTGCTGCCGCTGCTGACAAGATTTCTTCGGCTGCACGCATGCGCCAGCAGATCGTTCAACAGCAGTTGTCCCTCTCTCAGTTCTCGGATCTGCTCGATGGCAAAATCAAGCTCCAAGTCCCCGTCTTTACCGTCTGGGGCGCTTGCGAAGATGTAGCCATCCTTGAGCGATTCAGGACCGGCGAGTATCAGATCAACAACCTCTTCGTGCTAGACGAGGCGACTACCAAGGCGATCGAGGTGGGTGGCGTTCGTTTGCGTCTCTTTGGTCTGGGTGGGGCTGTAGTGCTCCACAAGCTTTTTGACAATGGTGAGGGTGCAGCGACCATCGCTGGTGGTCAGGGAACTATGTGGACCACCGCTTTGCAGATTGGTGAATTGGTGGATACGGCTCAAAAGACCTTCGATCCAACCGAGACTCGTCTTCTCATCACCCATGCTTCTCCTGGTCGAGAAGGCTTGCTTGCTCAGCTTGCTCTGGCCCTTAAAGCCGATCTCACCGTTAGTGCGGGTTTGCACTTCCGCTATGGAGTCTCTTACAACGAGTTTAGTGTCCAACACGATGCCGAGAACTATCGGAACAAGCTGCAGCATGCTAAACAAGCGTTTGGTGAGATTTGGGATACCGTCAAGACTCAGGTGGATGCTGTGATTGATGAGAACCAGCGACAGTTGCTTAACAATGCATTGGCCGTGGCGAACCGTGTTGCGCCAACTGCTACTGCGACGGGAGCGGCGAGCGAGGAACCGGCGTGGAAGAATACCTGGAATTGGAACTTGCCTGATGCGGCGTATGGTAACTTGGTGTTGAGTGTCAAGGATGGTAGGGTTAGTGCCGAGACGAAGAGCCAGGGTTTTAACTTTGCTTATCGGAGGAGTGGGCAGCCTATGGTTGGAGTTAATCCTACGGCGGCTGTTCCTGCGGTTGCAGCGGCGTCAGCGGCAGATCAGGTTGTCAAGGGTAATGCGGTTGGGCAGAAGAACAGTGCTGCACCTTCTGCAGCTGCGGCTACCCCTGTTGCGGCTACGCCTGCTAAACCGACCAAGGCAGAAGCAAGCAGCAATGGAGCTACACCCGCTGCTTCCGCTACCAAAGCTACTCCCCCTACCACCACCACCTCCAGCACCACCACCACCGCCACCCCCGCACCCGAAAAGACTAAACCCATCAAAGAGCGCAAAGAGCGTCTTCCCCGCTCTGGCCACGAATCCTCCGCCTCCCGCTCAGATCTCGACCCGGGCTTCTCCACTGATTCTGGTCGTAAATCTCCTTCCTCCCGCAAACCTCGCAACCCCTACACTCTTTACGTGTCACAGCTTAAAGATGCGCTTCCTGTCACCGAGGACGAGCTTCGTACGTACTTTGGTCCTGCAGCGGCCGGGGTTGTGGGGGTGAAGTTGGTGTTCGATAAGCCGCACAGGAGGGGTGTTAGTAGTGGAAAGGAAGGTGATGGGGAGGGGAAGGAGGTTCAGAGGAGACAGAGACCTTTTGCGTATGTAGAGTTTAAAGATGAAAAGGCGATGGAGGAAGGGTTGAAGAGGCAAGGTGAGGAGTTGAGGGGAGTGAAACCGGTGTTGGAGTTAGCGGATTCTAGTAAGCAGCAGCAGCAGCAAGGGGAGGCGGTGGTGGGGGTGGGGAAGGGGAAGAAGGAGGGAGGTGAGACGGATAGAGAGGAAAAGAGTGGAGATGAGAAGAAGAAGAGGAAGGAGCGACCTATCAAGGAAAAGGCCGAGAAGGGGGAGAAGGGGGAAACGGGTAATACGACTGATACCGCCGTAGCCGGTACGGCTAATCACAATAAGAATAAGAAAAAGAACAACAATAGGGAGAGGAAGGAGAAGAAGGATGCTGCTGTTGCGGCTAAGGTGGAGGATAAGTCCTCCACCACCGGTGCTACCACCTCTGCTCCTGGTGCTGCGGCTTCGGGTGAAGGGGAGAAGAAAGAGTCCATTGCTGCCTCTTGTGCTGCTACTGGAGCTGGGGAGACAGCTTGATTTGAAGCATTTGTCAATTGCATTGTTGTTACAAAATGTCATTGTTCGAATTTTTTCATCGCGTTTGATTCGCTTTGCTGAGACTTGTACCGAGGGAGTTCGGTTGAGACTTTTTTTTCGTTTGATTGGGGGATGGGAACGACAAAAGTCAAGTTTTGAGTTAGGGGAGGTGATGCTGTGAGGTCGGTAAAGTGTATCAGGTTGTTTGGCTTGGGTCTAAGATTGATGGCACCAGAAATTATAGTACCCTAGCTCACACGATCACAAGACCGCTACAAACTCGGTCAGTTCTTCGCTCTACTGCATCAAGCTGGAAGCTGGATCAAAAAAGCCGTTTCCTTCAATCACCATGAAGCTTTGAATAGGGTTCAAAGACGAGCAGCACGACAAGTCACACAGTCACTCGAGAAACGCATGAGAGAATTAAACGTGTCAACATTCGAACAAGGGTCTCAACAGAGCAAGAGTACGTGTTTTGGTGAGAATACAAATTTGAGTTGAACCGGTGCTAGGACAAAGAGTGCAAGAAAGAGAGAGTGTGGGAACCCGTAGCAGTATCACGCGAGCGGAACGAGTATGGAGCGTAGATCATCTGGACATGTGAGAATTATAGTCTCCACCTCTATGACCGTTTGTAGGAGGTTTTCCATCTCCACGATGACCTAGTTGTGCTCTCAACCTATCAACTTCTGCTGCGAGATCGTCCTTTTCCTGAGCAAGTTGAGCAATGTGTTCCACTGCTTTGCTCAGAATCTCCCATTTGCTCGTCTTGGGTCCTTTGTCCACAGGAAGCTGATCTCTGAGGTCATCAAACAGCTCCTTCATCTCCTTTCTTCGCTTTCGTTCAGCAAGCTTGTGACTGACTCGAAGCTCGGGTGATCGACTGTAAGGCTTGGAGTCCTTGTCTGCCATGAGATGTTTGAGGCTAGAACTGGAACCACGACGAGACTCTGACATGATTCCACCTCCTTCGACGAGGGCACCTCCACCTTCGCCATCGGGAGCAGAGAGGTGAGGTATGCGTGGGTGAGCCTGTTGTTCGTCTCGGTATTCGGGGTTCGGCGGTGGTGGGTAGCTGCCGAACTGGTAATTGGGTTGAATCTGACCGTGACGTGCAACGCCATCTGAAGTATCATGCGAACCATGAGGAGCTAGTGTGGAGCTTGAACTTGAGCTAGAGGCGTGGTGATCTTCTGCGCTATGCGATTGAACAAGCGGAGTCGGGCTGTTGTTCTGGCTCATGAAGCGAGATGAGTGAAGAGCGGCGTGACCTGGACTGGCAAAAGGGCTGCCATGGCCAGAAGGCACTGTAGGTTCGATCTGAATACTGCGACGCCTGGGAGCATCAAAGAGACCCGGATTAGCTAGCGAGGAGCCAGAGCTGCCACCATGGTGACCGTGTGAGAAGCCAGCGTTGGCGCTTGCCGACGCTGCAAGAGAAGCGTGAAGGATAGGGTCGGTCGAGCCTCGGCGACCAGCGTTGTAGTGGTTATATCCGTGGTGTCGCTCGGCAGACGGCTCGAGCGGTGGAAGAGGGTTTAGGTGCGCAGGAAGGTGCGGGTGCTGACGCAAACTAGGGTAGTGGTTGGCTGCCATCATTATACGACAATGCCCTGTGTCGCTGAGATGAGCAGGCAAGGAGGTTTCAAAAGCGGATGGATGGTCCGAGTTTATGACGTGTCTGCAGAAAGCCAACGGAAGCGATCCGACGAATTGGAACGCTGGAGTCACTGGAGGTGGTGTTACAACAATATGCAATTATTGCACTCAGAAGAGGAACGTGTGTGTCCGGCTGCAGCGTGTGCAGGAGAAGCGATTGATCGGGTTTGGAAAGACTCTGGAAAGGCGTGTAAATGAGCAACGGCGGTAATCCCGATAGATTGAGAAGCAACCGATAGTAATGTCAACTATGGAAGAGTCCGCAAGGCGTGAGATACGATCCGAAAGCAAGGTCCGAGCGCGACCAGATGGAGAATGTGCGTGACGTGGGAATGCGGCTGATGAAATGCAATCGGAGAGCGCCGTGCAGCTTTGAGAGAGGATGTGAGTACGCGAACGCCACGGTGACTACCAAATGAGATCAGTCAGTCGACGAATAGTAATGCGATCGGAGATAGCGAGCGGGAGAGAACCGGATGAATCAAAGGCGACTAGACCGGCGGAAGCGTTCGAAGGTATAGACAGTGGTGGAAGTAGCGTCCAAGAGGCGCTTGGATGCAAGAGTGGAGCTTCGCTTCTATTGATACGTCGTAAGGGGTCGAATGAATGAGGATCGAGGCGGCAATGCAATGATGCGTTCGAGGGTCGAAGGAATGGTATGGAAGGCAAGCTCGTCGCTTGGCACAGTAAATATGATCTGAGTTACAGTGAGGGAGGTGGAGGGAGCAGTGGTCGAAGCAAGGACAGGAGGGCGAGCTTTGATAATCGTTGAGTCGACTACGGTGATGATGTGGACAAGGTCGAGTAGATGGAGATGGAAGTGAGATGTGAGAAGAGAAGAGATGTTTGAAGAGTGCAAAAGACCGAATGTAAGTAGTGTAGCGTCAGGTGTGCAGCAAGAATCCGGATACCGTCGGTTTTTACATGAAGAGAGAAGCGTGGCTGAGCTCGTGGGAGATTTGACACACAGGCAGAGACAGACGCACCATCAAATACGGCCGCCCACGAGTCGAGTCAAAGCAAAGCCAAAGCAAAGCGAGGCGAGAAATGCAATGTAGCGTAGCGTAGTTTAGGGTGACTTGGCGGCCGGTCAAAGCGACGCAGAAGCAGTGTGACACTGTAACAGTGCTTCAAACACAGCAGCTTGCCTGCCAAATGGAAAAGAGGAGAGGCGGGCCGACGCGAAAACGGCACTTAGAATAAAAATGACACAAGGCGAAAGAAGGGAGGGTTCTCTGCCGAATGAAACAAACGCTTGGCTGCCAAGGTGCACTGTTTTGATGTGCGTGGGAATTCCGAGCCACACACTGCGTCGACGCAATCCGAAACAGCCCAGAACAGCTTCGATGATATCCAAGATTATTTTAGAGAAAAATGATTTGGAATTCCAAATCTAGCCGTTTCATATCTTTCTCCTCCTTTCGATGCATTGCTTGCTTGTCTGCTTGGAGCTTGTCTCACGGCTGTTGCCCCTTTACTGCTGTCGAGTGAGACAAAGGCCAAGAAGTGCTAACAAAGCATACGGCAGGGATCGGCACATCCGATTGTGACTGAGAGGGAGGGCGTAGCGGGCTTGTCACGTTTAGGACAGGGTGCTACTGTAAGACGATTGTCGTAGCGCGACACAAGCAGAGTTGTTGACGCTCAAAGGCCATCAGCCAATCAATTCTTTTGGTACAGTAACTCAGCCGATGCAGATGCCTTGGCATCACACACACACGATGACTCAATGAAGCTGCAAGTACGGCACAAAAAGTATGAAACGGAGCTAGGTCGAGGACGCAAACAGGCAAGACGATCTCAAGGCCCGCCTCGAGCTGCTCTTGCCGCTTAACTCAAGAATCCAGCATGGAAAAGGGGAGAGGATCGAGACTTGACCTCAGAACTGGGAGTTCCGTGGAGTCGGCCCGAGTTCAGGTGGCAACAACACAGTAGGCAGACCAAGGACAAGAGACTGGTGTAAGTAAAGTTGGCCGCGGGTTGGTGGGCGTGGCCGTGGCAATGCATTCATTCAGTCAGCCTGATGCGTTGACAATCGGCAAGAAAGTGCAAAGTGACCGGCCAAGACAAAACAGGAAAGCAAGCGAGCTGGAGAGGTTTTTCCACGCTTTTGGCTTTGGCTTTGGCTTTGGCTCTGGCTTTGAAGAGAGAGCGTGCGACATCAGCGGCATGCATGATGCACACTCTAGCAGGCGTCCCTAGCATTGACACGAGACAATCGAGACCCCAGTGAGCCAAGAATCAAGCATCAGAGGACCGGGCGAGCCGGCCGAAGAAGAGCATGGCTTGACATGGCGTGGCGTGGCATCGGATGGGCATTGTATAGTGTCGTAGCACGGCAATTGCAGGATTGCGGTATCGCCGAGTCGAGTGCAAGGAGACAGAGAGGTCTGAGCCACGGCTGGGCGTCAATCTTGGCCCCTGTCGTTCATACAGACTCAGAACAGCACTTTGCAGTCATTTCAGGGATCCCTCTCTTCCGATTAACTCTTTCTCTTCACCCGAAAGCCGAGAAGGAGAAGGTCATGATGAGAGAGGCAACCATCAGAGAGACATTTGTAGCTGTGAAAAGCCGACGGACTCTACGTATGACGGATGACAGATGACAGGTTGCCATACTGTGCACATCCGAAGTCTGTGACTCTTCTGCTCTACGCTTCTGCATCACAGCAGACATCCAAGGCCGAGGCGGCATTCATTTGGATCTGCTTTTTTTTCTTCTTTTCCCCTGCAAAGCGTGGAAAAGCATCGATCTGTTGTAGTCTATATGCGGAGCTTGAATCTTGTTTGATTCACGGCTTTCCATTTCCACTCTCTCAAAGCTTCCGAACTTTGTTATTCATCCCTCGACGCAAGCTGTATGCAGGTCATCTTGAGTTTCAACGCAGAAGAACACAGTCAATCCTCTCTTGTACGTACTGTAATCATATGCATGGAAGCAGTGGTCGTCAAGTCGATCAAACGACCGAGGTGAGCACGCGCCGCTTTCACTAGCGCTTGTTTCTCGCGCCGCCGATCCGGAACCCACGCTACTGTACGTAGCTCCAAAAGCCCACAGGCCACGCTATATGCAAGTGTCTCACAGTCAGCGCAAACTCCTCCGAGTCGTCTTAATAACGCTGAAAGAAGCCTTCTTCTTTCCCCCTCATATCCTAATCGCTCAACATTGGAAGCCGGAGTGAGGAAAGAAAGGCCACACTGCTGTTCGGAAGTGAAATCCGAAGAATTGATGCTCGTGCCGCCTCGAGCACCCGAGGGGGCGCATCGAAAAAAAAAAAAAAAAAAAAAAAAAAAAAAAAAGACTGGAATGTCAACCGTCAGATCATCATGGTAAGGCATAGGAACAGAGGGAGACGATGCGCCGTGACACGAGGAAAACACGCGGTCCATTTTTGCCCTTTCTGCAGGGCGTGGTGAGAAAGCGGCGTGGCCGCCGCGCCGCTGTGGTACGCACTGCATTATACTGTAACTGGTGGATCTGTTAACCGTGCAAGTGCCCTCAACTTTTCTTTTTCTTTTTTTCTTTTTTCTTTTTCTTTTTTTCTTTTGGTAATTTCCTCTTTGCTCTTCACGCGTGCTTCAAGATGAGCATGCTGAAGAAATGCTTGAATGCGTCACAGCCAAGCATGGCTTCCACGAGCTCACTCCTCACATCATACAAAGCTGAATCCATCGCCCTGTCATGCCAAGTCTTTATCAAATGACGTGGCTTTCATCACGTCTCAAAGCCAATGAGATCCGTGCGTGGTATCAAATCATTTCCAAGCCGTCGGATGTGCAACATCGCGAGCTTGCATCCGAGATCGAGAGAGCGAAATGAGGGTTGTAAATGAAGCCTACCAGCAGCGGAGTCAGAGGTGGCGACGACAGGGAAGCAAAGAGTTTTCGGAGATTAGGCAACGTTCCTTCCGGTGTCGACTCCAGCATGGCCTCGTGTGGTTGGTGTGGGAGGGCGAAGCAGTGCTGTGATGAATGCGCAGACCGAGCCCAAGAGTCTCGCTTCGCTTGCGCCCTATTTAAAATCCACGCTAGCTGCCGGTCTGCCGCGGCGCAAAGTCGCGTTGGTTTCAAAACAAAGGTTGTAGTTGCTCTTGCTCGCTTGGCGATACATTTAGAGCGAGTATTGCAACGGGTTGTTAGAGTTGCTCAACTTCCGGGCCAGGATTTGCAGTATCCTTCTGCTCCACATACTGCCTCACATCCTCTCGTCAACACCTCGGAACACTCACATGCCTATCGGAACGGGCTTTCCGTGTTTCGCCCGACTCTTTTCAAATCCTGTCATACTCCCAATTCTTACGGAAAGGCATGTGATGAGGTGGATCCACACCGTTGGACCTCTATGAGTAAGATTGCAGCGGGTATTGTCGGCGCTTTTGAGGTTCCTGCAGCAAACATGCAAACAAAGTGTCAACCGCAGCATAAGCGTGAGACTTGGTCCCACGATACATGCACAGTTCGGCTTTCGGAAGTCAACCCTTCCTTCTCTTTTCACTCATTGACCGTCAGACTGCATCGTAAAGTTAGAGTTGAGGAGCCTGGTTTCAGACTGCTGCCAACGAACTGGCGAGAAATTGCGTGAGGAGACCGGTCAATTTTCTTCGTCTTTTGCCGACAACATTCCGGTACTCTTTCATCTTCAATGTAGCCCAATACTGACGCAAAACGTCTCCCGAAGACGTGTGGCAACGAGCTGCAAGGTACACGGCGAACGAGGCATGAACAAGTCATCGCATGCCAGCACCCTAATGATCCACTCTCATCGAAAAAGTCTCCAAATGACCACTTTTCGTCTCTTCACAGGGTGTCAACCCGAAGCGGTCTAGATCTTCCAAATGCACACCGGAGCCAAGACAACCAATCGAACGCATGCGAGACTAGCGTCTTCGTCTATCCTATAGCACAATCTATTAGAATTCAGCGAGTGCCAAGCGTTCTTTGCTGTTTCTAACACAATCAATGACACCAGAGCGAATCCATTTGGCGCAGGAACATATGAAGCTTGCGTCCGACCTGCCAAAGAAAAAAATCGCCGGCAGCATAATGCCAAGAAATCGCGTCGGCTGCAACTTCGGCACGACATAAACACAATTTCTGGTGAGCAATCACAATTTTGAGCAAGGAAAAAAAAAAAAAAAAAAAAAAAAGAGTTTAAGATTGGCCTTTGTTAGTGTCTTCATGCAGAGCAGATGATGCTGATTGGTCCGAAGATCCGTACTTCCGTCCTGTGGTCCGTGTTAGTCGCCGTTGTATTGACTTCACTAGCGTGAGGTCGAGATCAGGTTTTGCGCTCCGCATCGAACCAACAGTCTGAATGGCATTTCCGATCATCGGCCGTTCATCTCGCAACGACTTATGTGGAGACAAAATGCTCGCTCATATGGCGTGCTGAGGGACCGTTCTTACATCTCTGGCTGCGGATTCAGGAGCGCTCGGGCTTGCTCCTTGAGCGCAAACGGGACTGCGGCCATCGTCCTCATCGGGCTTTTGATCCCCGATTAGGATGCGAGTCGACAGAGACCACAATAACATCGACTTCATCAGCACATCGTTTCGATCACACTCCACGCTGAGCATTGAATAGAGAGACCTAGCGGGATCCTATTTGGGTCTCGAATCGAAAAAACACATGTTTTCGTTGATGCTAAGGAAAAAAATCTAGAGGGAACGTAAGCTATTGAAGAGCGAAACTAATTGAAAGCAAAAGGCTGCTGATCACTTCTGAGCCTCAGCTTCCTCCTTAACAAAGTACTTCCAAGGCTTCACCTCACTTGGAACCTTACCCTCCTCATAACCCCTCAAGCAACCATGAGGCATCCTAGCCTTCAAAGCATCCACGAACAACTCTGCCGACCTAGCCTCGTTCAACAATGGAATACCAAAGTCGACCGCATTCCTCCTAGCAACATAGTCCTGATCCAACAAGTCACGTCCACGGAACTTGGCCAAGTTGATAACAATGTTGATCTCGTGTTCGTCGAAGACCTCGCGGAGCTTACGCTTGTCCTTGACAGGGAAACGAATACGTTTGGCTTTAACACCATCGAGGTTGTTGAGGTATTCCTCGACGTTGACGTCGGAGCAGTAGAGTTTGAAACCGAGATCGAAAAGCTTCTTGGCAATCGAAGCGAATTGAGGCTTGGTAACGTCACCACCCATCAACACACCAGTGTTGGCCTGAGGAACACGGAATGCAGTCTGCGAGGCAATCGAAGCCCAAGCTGCTTCGTAAAGGTCCTTACCAAACGATGCAACTTCACCGGTTGAAGCCATTTCGACACCCAAGTAAGGATCAGCACCTGCCAAACGAGTCCAAGAGAACTGAGGAACCTTGATCGCAACATAGTCGCGCTCCTGAGCCATAAGATCAACAGGCTCGGGAACATCCTTACCGACAATAGCGCACGTGGCAATGTCGATAAAGTTGACACCGAGGACCTTGGAGACGAAGGGGAATGAACGAGAAGCACGCAAGTTGCACTCGATAACCTTGAGTGCAGCCTCAGCCTCACCTTCACCAGCAGGCTTGCGGATGACTTGCATGTTGAAAGGACCAGAGATGTTGAATGCCTTGGCAACCTTTTGCGCAATCACCTTGAGACGGGCAAGGTCGTTAGGGTCGAGCGAGAAGGGAGGGAGGACGAGGGTAGCGTCACCAGAGTGAACACCTGCGTTCTCGACGTGCTCGGAAACGGCGTGGACGAGAAGCTCGCCCTTGTAAGCGACGGCGTCGACATCGATCTCCTGAGCGTTGTCGATGAACTTGGAGATAACGACGGGGTACTCAGTGTTGACCTCGGCAGCAGCAGTCAAGTGGTGCTCGAGAGTAGACTCGTCCCAGATGACGTTCATCGCAGCACCGGAGAGAACGTACGAGGGACGAACAAGAACGGGGTACGAAACGCGGTTGGCGAACTCCTTGGCCTTCTCGACCGAGGTAGCCTCAGTCCACTCGGGCTGGTCAACACCAACCTTGTCAAGGATCGAAGAGAACTTGTGCCTGTCCTCGGCAGAGTCGATCATCAAAGGATCGGTACCGAGAACGTTGACACCAGTCTCCTTCAATCGAAGAGCGATGTTCTGGGGAAGCTGACCACCGACACTGACAACGACACCCTTGGCACCCTCGAGCTCGTAAATGTCCATAACACGCTCAAAGCCGAGCTCCTCGAAGTAGAGACGGTCAGCCTCGTCGAAATCGGTCGATACGGTCTCGGGGTTGTAGTTGATCATGATGGTCTTGTGGCCCATACCACGGACCTTTCGGGCACAGGTGACGGCGCACCAGTCGAACTCCACCGAGGAACCAATTCGGTAGACACCGGATCCCAAAACCATGGTACCGTCGTTGTCAAACTCGACATCGTGGGTAGAAGCATTGTAGGTGGTGTACAGGTAGTTGGTCTGAGCAGGGTACTCGGCAGCGACAGTGTCGATACGCTTGACAAAGGGAGTGAGACCGAAAGCTTTACGGTGAGCTCGGACCTCGTGCTCCTTGGCGTTGGTGAGCTTGGCGATCTGCTTGTCCGAGAAACCACGCTGCTTGGCGAGCCTCATAAGCTCCTTGTCAACAGCCGAAAGCGAGCCGAGCTTCTCGAGCTGTCGGTTGATGTTGACAATGTTCTCGAGCTTGTAGAGGAAGAATCGATCTATCTTGGTAAGATCGTGAAGCTTCTCGACGTCGTAGTTCTTCACCAACATGGCGTAGGCAATAGCGAACAGACGGGTGTCGGTGGGGACAGAGAGGGCGTGGTCCAAGTCCTCGGGAGCGATGTAGGCGTCGAAACCGTCGTAGGCAGGGTTGACCTGTCGAATAGCCTTCTGAAGAGACTCCTCAAAGGTTCGACCGACAGACATGACTTCACCGACCGACTTCATGGAAGATCCGACTTCACGGTTGACGTGCTGGAACTTGCTCAAGTCCCACTTGGGGATCTTGGTGACAATGTAGTCGAGGGCAGGCTCGAAGCAAGCGGTGGTGCTCTTGGTAACTGCGTTGGGCAACTCGGGAAGGGTGTAGCCGAGAGCCAGCTTGGCAGCAGTGTAGGCAAGAGGGTAACCGGTAGCCTTGGAGGCAAGAGCGGAAGAACGCGAGAGACGAGGGTTGACCTCAATCACACGGTACTCACGGCTGTCAGGGCTGAGAGCGTACTGAATGTTGCACTCTCCGACAATGCCGAGGTGACGAATGACCTTGAGAGCGGCGGATCGAAGCATGTGGTAGTTGTCATCCGACATGGTCTGCGAAGGAGCAACGACGATCGAGTCACCAGTGTGGATACCCAATGGGTCGAAGTTCTCCATGTTACAGCAGATGATGGCGTTGTCCTCCTGATCACGGAGAACCTCGTACTCGGACTCCTTCCAGCCCTTGAGCGACTTCTCGACAAGAATCTGAGGGGAGAGTGAGAGCGAACGAGCGGACAAGTCACGGAGCTCGTCCTCGTTCTCAGCGAAACCGGAACCAAGACCACCGAGCGCATAGGCAGCACGAACAATGACTGGGTAGCCAATCTCAGCAGCAGCCTTCAAAGCCTGAGGCACGGTGTCGACGGCTTGGGACTTGGCAACAGGGATGTTGATCTGGTCCAAAGCCTGAACGAAAAGATCACGGTCCTCGCACATGCGAAGAACGTCGACCTGCGAACCCAGAACCTTGACACCGAGACGGTCAAAGACACCCATCTCGTCGAGCTTGACACCAACGTTCAAGGCACTTTGACCACCGAAAGTGAGAAGAACACCATCGGGGCGCTCCTTTTCGAGAACGTAGGCTACGTACTGGGGGGAAATGGGAAGGAAGTAGACCTGGTCTGCGAGTTGATGCGAGGTCTGAATGGTTGCGATATTTGGATTGATAAGGATGGTCTCGATACCGGACTCCTTAAGCGCCTTGATAGCTTGAGAGCCAGAGTAATCGAACTCACCGGCTTGACCGATGGAGAGACCACCAGAGCCGACAAGCAGGACCTTTTTGACGTCGGAGCGCTCGATCTTAGGGAGGTACTTGCT
Source organism: Ustilago cynodontis (assembly GCA_928865425.1). Lineage (NCBI taxonomy): Eukaryota > Fungi > Basidiomycota > Ustilaginomycetes > Ustilaginales > Ustilaginaceae > Ustilago > Ustilago cynodontis. Next base: position 233,740 of record CAKMXY010000022.1, on the reverse strand, counting down.
CCATTTTTGAAGACCAATAGCGGCTGGCTGGATATCCTTGACCTCGGCCTTGGCTACCGTGGAAGGGTTTGGCGACTTGAGAAGCGCTGATGTGGAAAATCGCGATCGGAAGACCTGGCTACCGGTTGTAGCGAGGCTCTTGCCTTTCAACGAAGAAGTTGCGGCTTGGCTGTGAAGGTTGCGAGCTGCGATTGGCAACTGCGAGGTGGAAGCGACCTGAGAGGCCGAGTTGGCGCCTCGAGAGAAGGCGCGAATGCTTCGATACATGATGGGATCAGAAGCGTGTGCTCTGAAGAGAAGGTGAAGGAGAACTAGGAAGAGGAGGAGGACGCCGACCAGGTTGGCTTGTTGGCGAACTTTTTTGTCACCGCCGTTGTCGTTATCAGACTATCTGATGCGATTGCGGATATGAAAAGATATTGGGATCTTGAAGCGTCTGTGCGTTGGAAGCGGGGCACCGAGCTTTTGTTTGCGATCTTGACGAGATTAGGAGAATAGCGGCTATGTGGGATTGACAGGGAGGACAGGGTCCTGATGTTTGCAGATCTCCGGGGTAGTTGCCAAGGCTTGACGAGGAGCAACGAGGCGGAGTAAGAAGAAGTGAGCTTGAGACGAAGAGGGAAGGAAAGGAAGCCGGACTGATATCCGGAGGGGTTTTCAAGGGAAGCGACGTGCGATGAAAAGAGGGAACAAGAACCGTCTGGCTATCTGAGCGGAAGAGTGACTCGCCTCTCCTTTTCCTAGTCAGAGAAAAAAGTTTGCAGCAGCAGAGCCGTGTTTTTTTTTCTTCTTCCCGGTCTGACTCGGCGCTTCAACAGCATCACAGCATCAAAGCGTCTTCTCCCTTCCCGCCTTTAGTGTTTGTCTTGCTTCCGATGTTCTATCAGATGCACACAGCTGTCAAACATCAAGATCAATCATGCTCTATCTGATGTGTCGCACCGAAGCATTGCAATTGCTGTTCTCTGAAAAGGAGTTGATCCCTTTTCTCTTCGATCACTTGCTTCATTCAAAAGTAGGCCGCAGAACCCAATCAGAAAGCTCGCTCGCTGATTGGTCGGACGATTCAGTCAGACTTTGTTCTTCCTTCCGCAAGCTCTGACTTGAGATTCTGATTGGGTCTGCTTGGCTATCTTTTTCTGACTCTTCGTCAAAGTCGAGTTGACTCGAGTGACTCGGAAGAACGAGAAGAAAGTCAAACCATCGTTTGCCTGGACTATTCAATTCATCATTAGAACTGCTGTATTCATAAGAAAATTGAATACTGTAGAAATAGTGTAAGCTCCATTGATATGCACGAGCTGCATGCTTCCTCAAATTTTGGACAAGATCCCGGTCTTGTTTCCAGCCTTCCCTCGCTCGTTGCTCGCGTGTCTAGGCTCTTTCGACAGCTTTAAGCTTGATCCTTACTTATCGCTGGCCTTTGAAACCGTGTCTTTTGAGTAATCAATCCTCTTGCTGGTATCTGCTCCGATCGTTGTCCAAGATCGGGCTCAAGTCTCCTTGTGTGCGTCTGGTTCCAAAAGCCGCTGTGCCCAGCCAAGATCGACCGCAGGCATATGATCGGCTTTTGCTACTGTACCAACCAAGCACAAAATCACATTTGCCCCGCCGGTGACATGATGCAGAGAAGCTATCGAGTCATCCTGTCGAACATTTGAGCTTCCAAGCTACTCATCGGCAAGACATCGAGGAAGCTCGAAGCAGTATGCTGACGGACGAGCTCCGTCAGACGGCGGCTTTCACGGCGAGCGTGAGGTCGAGCAAGAGGAACAAGAGTAGAGTTTGGGCGTGAGAGCCTGTCAAATCGAGTAGGTTGAGCCCCGATGCCAAACGCGCGTTCAGATCCAGCAGCGGAACCAAAGCTCTCAAATATCGCTGAATCAAGCTCGTAACTGCCCGATTTCGTATGCAGCCTCGATCTGTCACGTTGTGCGGATTGTCTTGTCGTTATACATCACAAAGCCTTCCAACGATGGCCGATATCGCGGCATTCAAGTGGGGAAGAACGACGGCTGGACCACTGTTCAGCGAAGTGCTAAGAGCGTGTAACTTTCTCAAGCCCTGCTCAAGCTCAGGCTTGTCTTCTCCGCCAGCGAGCGGCGACTTGCGGAAAGACAAGTGCGGAAACAGAGGTGCGGGAAGCAGGTGCGGCTCGAGTCTCCGTAACTCTACGGAAAGCATGTGCGGAAAGCTTCAACGATCCACAGTGAGTGACTCTTCCCGCACAAACGAGCTTGCCGAAGCTCAAAGCTTAGATCCGGACTCAGACATATAAGCTATCTCCTCTCCATCGGACCCGGGCAACTTCTTTTGGCCCTAACTATCCCTCACACTACCACCGCTAGTATCGTACCCCCTCGCCATCACCTTCGCTGCCCATAATGGTCAAGACGTACCCCTACGAAGAAGAAGGACTCAAGAACGAGTGGAACACGGACGAAGACGAAAAGTCTCTCAAGTCTCCCAAGAAGCGCAAGATGGCCGCTAAGAAAGAGGAGAGCGTCTCTCCTGACAGCAAGGTCAAGCGCGGTCGGGGCGGGGCTGGCGGAACGTAAGTACATCCATATCTTTCAGTCCCATGCACTGACACCGTGCACTGAGAGCAACATCACTGACATGCTTATTCCGTTCCCCTGCTCTTTCTTGCACTTCTCAGTAAGCGCGAATGGGTAAGTCTGTCTCTTCCATCTCTCTTCCAGCAGCCCGACAACTTCTGTGCGATACACATCTGACCAAGCATGCATCATATCGTCGGACCAACAGACCAAAGACGAAGAAGAAGCTCTAATGGACTGCCTCAATGGCATCATCGCAGCTGGTATCAGTCAGGCTGTCAAGGAATACCCTGCGTACGTACACTTCTTGAGTATCTCAAGATCTAGACAAGACAGTCCTGACATTGAATGATCAATCACAGGCTCTCGTCCCGTGCTTCCTCCGGATGTTTGAGCCACTGGTACACCATCAGGAGGAAGCATGAGATCACCACCCTTGGCGCATCGACAATCGACAAGAACGGAAAGAAGATTGTCAAGCAGGACATTATCAAGTCGGACGATGTCAAGACCAAGTAGGCGCAAAGTCTCAACAAGCCTCGCAGCTTAGCACGGGGTCTGATGCTTCCGCTCAGCGATCCGAACTCCGGCCCGAGGAGTAGCTAAGAGGTCAGCTCTTCCGGCTCTCCAAGCCCGCAGCGTCTTCCGCACATATCAAGTTTCGATAGCGTCTTGTAGTTCACCAGATTGTTCAGTAACAAGTATACGTTGATTGCTATAAGAAGGCTAAAGTGTGACTCGACTCATGCAATCTGGAACTCGTCCGCACCATGAGCTCCCAGTACACCATGCTTCTTAGACATCTTACCCAAGGCCCTAACTTTTGCATACATTCTCGCCTCTGCATCCGTCTGCTTTGCCTTTTCACCTGCCACTCCCGCTGCTACTGCTGCCCTTGCAGCCTCTTTCGCCAACTTCTTGCTCCTATTCGACCCATCGGCGTTTGCAACAATGCTTTCGGTGAGCTTAGCGAGAGCGTCTTTGCTAAGTTCGAAACCGTCTCCTTTCTGTTTCTTGTGGGAAGATTCGTAATCTGAGCCTGCGTCTTCGTCGTCTGTATCGCTGTCTGATTCGGAGTCTGCTTTGCGTTTGACACCCGTCTTGGCGGTGGCAGCGTCTTTGGTAGCGGTGGAGGTAGCAGCAATGGCGGAAGATTTAGCACCGAGCGAGCGAGGAGCTTCACGGAGCGCAAAGGCTTTAGCCAAGTGTCCGAGGTGAAGAGCACGAACGTTGAAGTATTGCTTTTCTTCCGCAGAGTGGGTTGCATACGCTCGTACGTGAGAAAGGAAAGCTTTACGAGCAAGAAGACTGGGACGTTCGCCGGAGATGACCCATCGTTCGAAGGCAAGCTGAACTTCAGTTGCTCGAGATTGGTATTCCAATGTGCCTGATGTACCACCAAAGCCTTGCTGAAGGACGAGTTCGATAGACGCTGGACTGATCTTCTTCGCATGACCCTTGTTCTTGGATTGGATGAGTGCATCATCAGTAGTGGAACCTTGAATGGACATGTGTGCTTCCAGGACGTTATCCACCCAAGCGAGCTCCTGAGGCAGAACCATGAGCCAACTTTCACCAGGTCGACCCACACGCGCAGTACGTCCAACACGATGCAGGTACTCTTCGATACCACCTTCAGTCGGTGGATCAAGTTGGATGACACACCCAACATCAGGCAAGTCCAAACCACGACTGGCAACACTGGTACAAAGCAAGATGCTTCCCTGGAACCCTCCTTGCTGCGAGATCTCTTGAGCTTGCTTCTTGGTTGCAGTGCCGGAGAAGCCTTTGAGGGATGCAATACGTTCTTGCTGCGTCATGGATCCGTGTAAACGGAAGATGGGAATACCAGGAACGAGCTCCGATGTGGTATGAGCGGGGAGCTTGTCGTCTTCAGCATCTTCCGCTGCGTTGGGGTTGTTCTCCTCGGCAATCATCTTGACTCCTCCGAGTGCTGCGTAGTGAAAGTCGACGGAGTCTGTGCAGGACATGAAGACAATGACTCGACCAGCACCTGCTTGGCGGATAGAAAGGTCTGCTTGCTCGTATTGACGACGAGCTCGCGAGATGTAGGCGCGCAAGAGGGAGAGCAGAGTGACAAGGCGAAGCTTGGGAGGGGTGGCGACAAAGCTCTGATCGAGTTGTGCCGGCGCTGCAAACTTCCTGGGAGCAGTGCTTGGCTCGGATGTATTAGCATCCTCGGGTTTCGATGCGTTCTGCTTTGCTGTTTCGGGGGTGTCGTCTTTGATACCGCGGATGATCTTAGGATTGACGAGAGTCTTACCTGCCAAGACCTGTACGTTCTCATCGAGCGTTGCCGAACAGAGCACCACTCGCCTAGGGTGTGCCCACCAAGTCATACCGAGGGTGTCCATGACATCATGATCAGGGATCCAGTCGAGATCACCAGGTGCTGTGCCCTCCTCGTAACCGGGCATAGCTTGACGTGCTGCAGTGCAGGCAAGGTTGCGTCGACCATCAAGGGCTTTTACGATACCACCGAGTTGCTCTTCGAAACCCATCTCTAGCAGACGATCGGCTTCATCGAGCACCAGCCATCGGCACTTGCCGACATCAAAGCTCGATGTGTTTTGCAAATGGTCCAACAGTCGTCCTGGAGTTGAGACAAGAATGGGACATCCTTTTCGTAATCTCTGCTTTTCGTGGTTCTTGGTTGATCCACCAGATAGCAGTCCAGGTACAAGCCATCGAGTCCTCCTGACCGTGCCATCGCCGTCCTCGTTCTGCTCTTTGAGACTGAGAGCGAGCGACACTAGCTTTTCCAAGACTTCGTAGATCTGACGGGCAAGTTCGCGCGTGGGAGCAAGAATGATTGCTAAAGTACCAACGGATCTGTCGATGAACGACTCTTCGCAGAGTGGCAAGAGACTCTGCACGATGGGAAGGAGATAGGTGAGCGTCTTTCCTGAGCCGGTCTGTGCTTGAATCAGGATATCGCGATCAAGTCCGGGATGTAAGAGATGCGGAAGAGCCGCTTTCTGAATAGATGTCGGGTTGGATCCGATCTTCATCTTTGTTTCGAGATGGTAAACGAGCAGAGGGTCGAGACCGCATGATGCGAAATCGGAACCTGCCGATGGTGCGTTAGTGGGATCATAGACTGGGCGTGAGCTTGGAGCAGAGGCTGAGTTGGCATCTTCAAGCACTCCGTGTGCAGGGAAGAGCGCACTGACTTTGCCACTGCTGCTTGACTTTGGTGCTGAGGAGGAAGGGCCAGGAGCAGAGGATGTTTTGACTTGCGGAGCAGCCGAGACTGCAGCTTTTCTTGCCGAAGCAGCAGGAGATGGAGAAGGCTTATTCGCTCTGCTACTGGAAGCAGTCGTTGTTGCCGAAGATGAGACTGATCGAGGGTCGAATCGAGGAGCAGCCAAACCTGTGGATGATGCTGCTGTTCGAGCTTCAGTCGTCTGCCTCTGAGCTGTAGTTGCGCCATTTGCTCTCGGTGAGCCGGATGCTGCTGCTGATGTGTCCGAGGCTCGAGCAGGTCGAGAGACAGGAGCTGAAGCTACAGCATTGCTCTCGGAGGAGCTGTTCATAGCTGGCTTGGGTACTTGTCTCCTTTGCTGTTGGGCGGTCCTTTTCTGAGCGAAGCGAGCCTTCGCTGTCTGCTTGGGACGCTTCGATGACCCCGCCGGCGAGGATGAGGCCGGGGCAAAGTTGAGCATAAGCCCATCGTCATCATCCATCTTGACTAGGTTGGTTCACTTTGTGTGTGATGATCGTTGATAGAATTGTAGGGCCAACTGGGGTGGAGTCGGGCTGAACCACCACGCCTTCAAGTCTCTACTGACGGCTCAGGGTCTAAACCTTCGTCTGTCTACCAGTCTTCTCTTTCTCCCCGCCCAAAAGCCAAAAATTCCGTCCAAATTTTCTTCTTGCCTGCAGCTATACACCAACCCCGATTTCCGAGTCTAGTGCTTGATGCCTCTCTGCTGCCTGAGAATTTTGGCATGGATTCAGGGTCAAGGGGAAAAAAAAAAAAAAAAAAAAAAAAAGGTCTGAATTTTGCCTTTTTGGCAGCAACTTTTTCTGCTGTTCTTGCAGCCACGGCTTGTCCACACCCATCATCCATATCGAGGAGAAGAACGGGCACCCATGCCAAAAACAACTTCTCCAGCTGTCGTCAAGGCGAGTCCGCTCGTCAACGAAGGCGGTCTCATCCACCGTTCCAGGGCAAGAGGTCTTCTCAACGCCGACAACCTTCCAGCTCTTCAGAACTTGCTCAAGCGTCAACCAGAGGCTTACGTTGAAGAGTTCTCCGCGCAATGGAATCACTACCAATCGTTGAGAAGCATCTTTGCTTCCGATCTTGATGCTTCCACTGCCGGTGTTGGTATCGCTTCAGCCGGTATTCGAATCAACAAGGACCAGACTAGCAAGTTCGTCTCCCTCATTTCATTCGTTACACAGCTCGCACCATCATACCCAGAGATCACACGGGAACTACCAGGCCATTTGTCGGACTTGCTTCTCAACCATCATTCAGCACTCAGCCCTGATATTCGAGGTGCCTGTCTCCGAAGCTTGATCTTGCTCCGCAACCGTGATGTGATCACTTCCGAGGAGCTCCTTCAGACCCTCTTCCCTCTGCTTAGTGTCACAACCTCCGCCTCGGTCAGGACATCAGTACAGGCTACCATTTTGCAGGACATCAAGAATGCCAATGCCAAGATCAAGAATCACCGTCTCAACCGTGTCGTCCAGGGCTTGCTCTTTGGCATCGTCCAGAAAGGTATTGATGCCTCCTCTGGTGCATCATCTCTCCCGCCACCCAGGAAAGGCCAGTCAGCTGGCAAGACAGAAGCTCTCTGGGCTGTCCGACTTGCAGCCAACCTCTGGAAGAAGCAGATCTGGACAGACAGCAAGACCGTCTCTCTCCTCGCCCTTGCTTGTTTCCACCCTCATCCACGCGTTCAGTCATCTGCTGTCCGTTTCTTCCTTGGCGACCTTCATTCGGCAGAAGACGATGCTGAGGATTCCGACTCGGACGACGAGGGTCCCAATGTTGATGCCATGCTTCACGCTCGCAAGGTCAAGAAGAAGACTCGCAGTGGTGACCGAAAGATGCGTGAGGCAGCCGCCTTGTCCAAGAAGAAGCGCAAAGCCAAAGCTGAGAACGCACTGGACGGCAACGGCAAAGACACTGGCAACTTTGCTGCTCTCTACCTTCTCAACGATCCACAAAACTTTGGCGAGAAGCTCTTCGACAACCTCAGCCGTGGTGATCGCGAGAAACGCCACACTATCGAGATCAAGATCCGTCTCATGCAATTGTTGAGTCGTGTCATGGGTGCACACAAGCTGTGTGTGCTCAGCTTCTACTCTTATGTCGTCAAGTATCTCGCTCCTCACCAACAACATATCACACACATCCTTGTTTCGCTGGCACAGAGTGTACATGATCAGACACCACCTGATGTGATTACACCTGTCGTTCGAAAGCTTTCAGATGCATTCGTACACCCAGGTGTCAGCTCGGAGGTCGTCGCCGCAGGTATCAATTCCATTCGCGAGATTTGCAGACGTCAACCTTGGGCTATGGAGGAGACATTGCTCGAAGATCTCATCAGTTACAGGAAGAGCAAGGATAAGGGTGTTTGTGCTGCTTCTCGTGGTCTTCTTGCATTGTACCGTGAGGTCAACCCTGCTATGCTCAAGAAGAAGGAGCGAGGCAAGATGGGCGCGCTTGCTGTTCAGGAAGGTCGTGCTGCTGTTGCATTCGGTGTTGATCAGGATGAAGTGCATGGTATTCAGGGTATCGATCTGCTCGAGAAGCATTTGGAAGAAGAAGAGAAGCGTAAGGCCAATGGCGACGGTGAAGATGAGGACGAGGATGCAGAAGACAAGGGCTGGGAAGGATGGGAAGAAGAGTCGGAGGAAGATTCTGATGACGAGTCCGAAGGTGGCTGGATCAACGTCTCGGATGACGATGAAGATGGCATTCTGCGCCTCTCCGACTCGGACTCTGACGATGACGAGGAGACTCGCAAACACAAGCGCACAGTCAAAGAACGTCTCATCGCCGCACGTGAACAACGTCAGAAGAAGCGTGCCAAGCTTCAACGCAAAGCCGAACGTCAAGCTCGACGAGAAGCTGGCGAAGCCGATGTTGCCACCTCGGAATCTGAATCCGAAGAAGAGGCTATGGACGAAGATGCCTCTGACGCAGAAGACGATGCCGCTGCGGACGCTGACAAGAGCTCCAGCACCGCTGCTTCCTCCGAGATCAAGAAACAGCTTGCAGCCGAAGAGCAGCACATCTCCAAACTCGCCACCACCAAGATCCTTACACCTGCTGATTTCGCCAAACTCACCGAACTCCGTGTTGCCGCTGCTGAAGAGGCTATCGCACAGGGAGGTTTGGCAGGCAACCGAGCCAAGCGTCAATTGGAAGAGCTCAAGTCGCTCAAGCGTACAACCAATTCTGCTGCTTCCAACTTCCTCGATGAAGGTGATATCTTGGGACCCAGGAAGAAAGCTAAAGCGACGTACGAGGATCGTATGGCTTCGATCGAGAAGGGCCGAGAAGACAGAGAGAAGTACGGTTCTAAGAAGGGTAAGAAGAACAAGGAGAAGGAGAGTTCTTCGACCAACAGGGAGAAGCAGAAGACCAAGAACTTCCAGATGATTGCAAGATCTTGGACGGTTAGGAGCAAGAAGAACGCAAGTCTAAGGGAGAAGAGCAGGAGGTTGAGGAAGCATGTTGAGACGAGTAAGAAGCGCTTGAAGTGATTTTGCTGCTTGCTCCTTTCTGTCCAGCGCATTGCCACTGTTCCCTAAGTTAGTTCCCCATGACTGGTCTTCACATCAAGGATTCACGTTCACACATTTGCAATCACACATTCATTTCAGTCTTGCTCAACAATGAACTCGCCTGAACGCTCCGCTCGCACATGACCCTCACCACGCCACGGCAACACAAACGCACGAGGACGTGAATAATGAATGCTACGAAAACGACCACCGATGCCAAGCTATGTACATGCGTGGAAGGAACAAATCCTTGAACGAGGCGCCATGAAGACGTATGAGATTAGACATGGAAAGATCGTGGCATGCTGAAGCGCAAAGAAGCGAATTGATGGGTATGAATCGAACCAGTGAGAGCGTTGCACCGACTCAATTGATCACACCGCGTCGGTTCCGATGTTCGTGACTCTCTGTGAATCTGAGGATGAAGTTGACCACCACCGCCGCAAGGATAGCAGCACAGAGGATGGTGGGTCCGTAAGCGTCAAAGTAGATGTTACTGCTCTCTCGCTGTCGGATCTTGAGCGCACGAATGACGAAGATGATACCAGAGTAGGCGATGCCAATCAGCGCGACGATGGTAAAGAAGGAACTGGCGATCAAGCCGGTACGATCACCAGGAGAGCTAAAGTTGAGGAGACCAACAGCGAGGGCCGAGAGGTAGACATTGAACTCGAGCCACTTGAGGAAGGTTCGCTCATTGGCGAAGTAGACCTTGGGTTCGATGCGGATGGGTACGCTGACCTTCTTGCCTGGTTGGGCATGGAAGTCAGTGACGTACTCAACGTTAGGACCGCGAGGTACTTCCTCGTCCTGACCTTCTAGTGCACGACGAACGCGATCATCTTCGTCATCGGCCTCTGCATCCGTGTGACCATCCTCATCATGCTCGTGACTGGAGCCTTTGGTCTTCCAAAGCCTCTGGATGTTCTTAGGTGTCAACTTGGAGAAGAAGTTCTGATCGTAGCGATGCGAAGGAGCGAGGATCTCGTCACGTGTAGGCGCTGTCGATTTTGCCTTGTTCAGCGAGGGACGACGTTCTGTCGCCACGGAAGATGCAGCGACGGCGAGCATGCCACCTGCGGCGTTCGACGTCTTGTCCGGGTTCTCTTTGCGCTGCTTCTCGAGCTCCTGCTGACGTAGTCTGATGTTTCGCTCACGCTCCTCTCTCGCCTCTCGAATGCGTGGATCGAACGCAGAAATGCCGACATTGTCAGCCTCATGTGACTCGTCAGCCATGGCGTGACCACGGTCATCATCGTCGGCACCTTCGAATTCGTCCTCGGAGACGGGCTCGTTATAAGGCATGGAACCAGCACGCGAGGCAGGTGTATCGGGCCGCGAAGAACCAGCGGGACTGTGGATGACAGAGCTAGGTCGCTCAATGGCGAGGTTATTGGATGGAGGTTTGCGAATGTCAATGTCCATCTGAGGCAGCCAGAAGGGAACAAGGTCGACTCGGTTGGGCAGCAAAGTGGCGCAACCGTGAATGAACTTGGAGAACTTAGGTACAGCCTCAACCAAGTGACTGGAGACCAAGTCGCGAATCCACTGAGGGGGTTCCTGGCCAAGCTGGGTCTGAAGTTTGACCTCAAGGACACCATACGGGAAGCGTTCGATGTCCTCAGGTGGCAGCTGGTCGAAGGGGTAGTCGATACCGATGTCCATGCGCCTCCAATTGTTACCGGCACGCTGACGGCCATCCCAGTTGTCCTCACGCACCAACGAGAGCTCGGTGTCGAGCGAAATGCGGACACGAGCGTCACCAGGAAGCTGGAAAGCGGTACGGTTGTAGAAACTGCGCATGACAGGTTGGAGCTTGCGAGTCAACACGGAGTACTGCACCTCGTTGGCGAGCTGAAGCATTGAGTCAATCTCCTTGTCCGACTTTTTCCCCTTCTTGCGCAGCGCCTCAAAAGTCTCGTCCATAGTGTACTCTCCCCTCATCCAAGCATTGACATTCTCCTCCTTGATAGGGAAACGGGCTTTGACAGACTTTTCACCAGTCCAGTCCTCGCGATGGGTCTTTCGCTCGACAAAGATCTGCTTGTTGTCCATGCCTCCGTACCATCGCAAACGGATAGCCTCGGCACCCTCAGTCTTCTCGAGACGTCCCAAGTACAGCTCGAGGTCTTCATTGTCGTAGTAGATGGAAGTGATGGCCGAGTCCTCCTGCTGGAACTCTTTCTCGGAGTTGAAGACAAGGACAGGGAGGTGTTTGAGAATGATCAGCTTGAGCGGAACAATGTTGTCGGGATGGACCCAGTACTTTGTGGTTTGACGGACGAAAGCAGACTGGTTTCCACCAGCACTCGAGTCACCCTGAACGGGATTACCACGGGTGCGAACGAGATCGAAGAGCTTGGAGAGCTTGACGATGAGCTGGTCGTAATTCTCCTTGTAAAAGGGGCGGGAGGAGAGATAGTGCTGAACAAACTCTTTTCGAAGCAATCGACCGGTCTGCTTGTCGTGCTTCTTGACAATCTTGTGGAAACCCGTGTAGTTGAGTTTTGTGAAGAGCGCAAGATCGTGAACATCTGCAATGATGATGGCGAGGCGTTCCTCGAGTTCGAGGAAGCGTTCCTCAAATGCGTCACTGTCTTCGGTGTCGGTGTCAAACTCATCGTCGGAGCCTGCATCGTGAGCAGCGTAAAGGACATTGCGGTCGGGACCAACGCTTCTGCGGTTGCGACGGGAGTCGTCATCACCTTCGGTATCGGAGCCGGCGCGAGAAGATGGGCGAGAGTTGGCACGAGATGGAAGAGAGGTGGAGGAGTTGGGACGGGAAGAGACGAGCAAGTTGACTTGGGCTTGAGCCTGCTTGATGCGCTCTGTCAGCTCGGCTACTTTGACCTTCTGGAAGTCGTAGACTTTGTCAAGCTCCTTGCTGAGCAAGCCGACGAACTCGTCTTCATCCTTGTCAGTCCAAGTGCCATTGTTTTTGCTCATGCGGTTCTTGATCTCCTTCTTGAGCTCCGAGTACTGAAGGTACTTGTCGGCCCATTCTGCATAGAGCGACGCCTTGATGGTGCGGCCGAACTTCATGATGAACGCTGTGTCGGTGGCCGCAGAATCCGAGCTGATGGACGGACAATGCGACTAGGCTGACTGTCAAATTCTGAGGAGGTCAATTCGGATTGGCTCTGGTACTCGGAACTGATCAGAGCTTTCGGCTAGACCGAAGAAAATAGTCGGCCAAAGTCGAGGTTGTCGTCGATGGAAGGCGTGAGAAATGGGTCGATGAGAAGGGAACGAATGGCAGATGCTATGCCACGGATGATCCGACAACGATGCGGTCGGAGCGGTGGGAGGCCTGCCAAGGAGCAAGTCAGCAGCGTCAGAGGAGCCGAGATGAGATGGAGTGTGAAGGAGAGACAATGGCGAAGGTAAAGGTGAGTTAGGAGGAGAGGAAGAAGGAGAAGAGACTCAATCAAGGTCTACGGGGACTCGAGTCGAGAAGACGGAACGAGAAGAAACGAGACTGAGAATGGGCCACCGAGAGAGCGGAAGGGAAGCAAGCTTCGCAGGAACCGGGGGCTCTGCACCTTCCTGAGATGGTAATGCTAATGCTGTTGCTGATGATGAAGCGGAAGCCAAGCTACGTTGCAAGCGAGCATCAATCAAAAGAGCTTTCAGAAAAATTTGGCCGGTCGAGACTGACTGTTTGTGTCTTGGGTCCGGATCGCTGAGGCAGGAATACTGTACAGTATTGAGTCGAGTGATGAGAGGGCTTGAGCGTTGGAACAGCTGAAAGCCAAAGCCAAGCTCACAAGGCGAGATGGAGAGCGGAGCTGCGAGCGGATGCGCGTGTGCGGTTGGAATTTCGACGAGACAGGCAAAAGGGCCTCGAATGCAGCCGCATCAAGTCAAGGGGAACGTGTTCATCTTTATTGACCCTCACATCTCCCTCTCTCTGTCGCTCAACCTCAGACATCAATAGGAAGATGATGAGTTTGCTCCATCGATTGTGATTGCGATTGTGTGCCTGTGCCTAGTCCGAGCATGCATGATCGACATGCTCTCTTGCAAACTTCCACAAACTCGAATGCTTCTAACCCTCCCAGTATGCTTCAGCGCTAACTAAACCCTGTCGGAAAAGAGCAGGAGATTGAGCCAAAAAGCAACGCTTTCAAGACTCGGAAAGCCTGAGCGTGATTTTGCGACGTCGAACACCAACCCGCTCGACCACATCTCTCTGCTGTCCGTCTTACACCAATCGGCCTTGCCAACACAGCGCCTCGGCACACTTGTAGCTTTGTGACTCTCAAATGACAATGAGAACAGGGCGAGCACTGCTACAATCATCTCGACTTCTTTCACAGCTACTGTAGTTGGAAAACGAAATTGAAATTAGCCTGGCCTGGAGAATTGCAGCTTTGATTTCCATCTCAGCAGCCAATCAAAACCACCAAATTCACCACGTGCAGAGTGATTCTTATTCTACAGTACCGCTTGCTTGTTTCTCTTCCTCGAAATCGACTTCCATCGCTAAACGAGACCATCTCAGATTCACTCATAGACGTGATTCTGGCCCAATTCGAGGTGGGTGCGCATGTCACGTCGATTCTCGCTGTGCGGTGCAGTACACCAGCGGTTTCGCGTCTCATTGGATCGTGCAATCAAGATGTGAGCCTTATCAAGTGCCTGCGACATAATCAAAACCACAAGCGTCAACCAAGGTAGGGAAAGATGATTGGAATGATTGAAATTCTCAATACAATGGGGGTATAAAAACGTCACAGATCTAAAGATGCGACAAAGGTGTGACAAGCGACGAGCAGCAGCTCGACCATGAGTCGCTCGTAGAACAAGAATTGGCGGCAGATGTGGGGAAGGGCGAGACTGAAACGATGAGATGCAGCTTCAGCATCACTGACACTATATCGGGAGTGCAGATCCCGAGATGCCAAGACCCGATGAATCGACACGCATCTCTTCCAACGTGCTTCTCAGCTTCTCAGCTGTTGAGCAAACCTCGAATGGCCATCCGACCCTTGCCCTCTTGTGGGTCGGTGCTTGCGTCTGTCTCCCTTCGTGCTTGCAGCAAATGCTTCTGCTGCTGTTTTGTCGAGGCCAGAGTCTCGCGAGCCTCTTGCAGCACGAGACTAGAATCACGATGTGGCGCGCCAGCCGACTCCATCTCGACGTCCTCGACCACGTGCGTGCGTGCCTGGAACAGTGGTCTTGCACTAGACACCGAGTTCGACGGTGGACGTGCACTCATGTATGCCTCGTCACCGTACCTGTCCATGTCATGCTTTGCCGCCAAAGACATACGATGCTGCGACGGTGTTTCGTGCACCGCGATCGTGTGGCCACGCAGACGGCCGTATGCGCCTGCCCTGTCACCACTGCCCAACTCCACATCGGCTTTGGGTTGCAGTACCGAGGGGATGTCTTCACGAGTACCGAGACTGAGATTGCTCTTGCGTTCGGTGGACTGCGCCGCGTAAGGGGCGTAGCCAGAACGTCCTGCCGGCATGTTACGGCTCGCGCCGATGGAACCCTTGCGGCTCACTGGTGCTGTGATCGACTGCTGGCTGGATCCAGGACGACGCTGATCGGCGGCGTTTGGATCCATCGAATCAGAGTAGCTCCTCTGACGATTAAGTGTCTTGTTCTGACTCTGCTCTCCTGATGGAACTCGAGATGCCATGGAACCGTCCGCCGAGGCGGTCGACGAGGTTGCGGCCATGACAGCAGAGCCACTCGAGCCACCCGACGCCGCAGCTGCATTCTCGATCTCGACCAGACGCTCGACATCGTCAAACTCGTCGTTGTGAGTCCTCTGACCTGAGCGAATCTGTGCAAGTACGACGGGGTGCAAAGTCCACCAGCCACCTTTGCCTCTGGCGGCCTGGCTCTGAGAAGGATTGCCGGACGAACAGCTGTCGTAAATGTCTTGAGCAGTCCTGGCCTTCTTGATGAAGATCTTGCCAAGCGACAAGTTGTGTCTGACGGTATTCTGCCATCCCTGCGAGTCGGGACCTGACATTGGGTAACCCGAGAAATTGCTGCTGATCCAAGTGTAGATCTCTCGCAAGGTCATACGACCTTCGGGGGACGATGCAATAGCTTGTGTGATCATGGACGAGTATGAGTAGGGTGGGCGCCTTCTACGTCGGCTGTGTGCGATACGGTCTACAGGCACAGCGTGCTGAGGAGCGTGACCCGCATAACCGCCTCCTGGTCCCAGCCTGGCCTGATGAGCGAACTCGCTCTGGTATCCATGCTCTTGCGGACCACCGGGTCCCATGAACGCGCCCGGACCGGAGCCGTGATGCTGCGCCATAGCGTAACGTTCCCTTTCGATCTGCTCCATTCGAGAGATGCCAGAGTGGTGAACGGACGCGGGCCCTGATGGATCACGTCCCGGGGGCACATGTGCTTGGCCGGCGGCGCCGTATAATCCGGGCGGATAGCGCGGCATTTCGCTATCTGGAGAGATTGCCTCACCATGTATGTTGGCCGGACCACGATGAGCATAATCTCTCGGATCATGTCGAGGCCCAGGCATGTAACTGCCCGTGGGGGGGCTGTCAGACATCTCGGAAGGCCCGTGATTGGATCGACTCCATTCGGCAGCGCTTGGCCCAAAGTAATCGCCCCGGCCCCGGGCGTCTGCTGGTGAACGCTGCTGTCCCGCTGTTACAGGCACCGCCATACCCGAAGCTGATGGCAATGGCGTTTCTTCCATCGAAAGATTCTCCATGTTCAGCGGAGAAATGGGGGTTCCAGGCCTCGAGCGGTACTGTCCACCTCGTGGAATTGCTCCTGCATTGACTAACTTGGCTGGTATCTGTCCCGAGACCCTGCGAGATGTTGGCATGTGCGGCTCCTGATTGGGACTTAGTGCTGCGAAGAGGATAGGCGACTGTCGGTGAGCCATAAAGCCTTCGCTGCCAGGGTGTGGATATGGATCCCTGTAAGAGCGGGCATCTTCCCAAGAACGTGGCGGCGGTGGAACGGGCTCATCGTGACTCGAACCGTGGGAAGGGCTGTTGAGACGGCCACCGATGAAAGATCCGGCCCGGACTCTGGTGGTGTCGGGATGAGGCAAGGTCAATGTACTGGAGCGGCCGCGATTACGGTTAGGACCTATGCCTCCGACTCTTTCGACATCGTGGGGATGAGGGTAGGCGGGCAGCGCTGAGATGTTCAGGGGTTGCGCTCTGCTCATCGTTTCTGCTCTTGAAGCGATGGGAGCACGAGAATCAGTCGCGGCATGATGAAGCTCGTGACGATGCTGCGGAGGAGATATCTGCCGGGATCCTATTGGCTGATGACCATGTGGACCCAAGTCGTACGGACGAATGGAGGGACCAGCTGCAGGGTCGAGCGGCATTGGCGGGCTAGGTCCCTGAGCTCCTCGAGAAGAGTGCATGTAAGGATGATGCCAGGATCGTTGCCACGATTGGGGGCTCGGCCTCTGTTCCAGGGTCTCCTGACCTGCTGTGGAGCCAGGAGGCGGAGTGATGTAGCGCCTGGCACCCGAGCCTTCCATTTGTCGACAGCCAGAGTTGTAGTTGGTGTGACGAGGAGCGAGATTGGAGGGATAAGACAGGGTGGGATGTTGAGACGGAGAGTCGACTGCAAATATGGGAGGTGAACGCGGACGGAGTGAGGCTAGCATCTATGCCGAATGTCCGCAAAGGGCAGAAGGGCCCGCCTGATAACAGTAGAAGAAATCCGCCAATACTGAGCAGCAGGTTACGATGTTACCAGCAACCTTGAGCGAGCCGGCGTTCCAGACAGACGAGCGTTGAAGGAGATGCTGATAGACGCCTGACTGACTTGAGAGGGTTGCAAACTGCTCGAGGTAGATCAGAGTCGGCGCTGCCGTTAGACACTGAAGCGTATCGACATATGCCGAGACGTCACTCAGAGCGCAGAGTGCACCTGAATGATGATGGGGTACGGTCTCTGTGCAATCGGACAAGAAGGTCTCTGGCGAAGCTTACAATCAGTAGTTAGCTGTGATTCCCTTACGCTTGCGAATAAGTGTCAAATCGACCAGAACGACTGGTGAGTCAGCTTGATATGGTTGAAGAATCGTCCGGTGATATGATGGCACGAGAAGGAATGAGCGGCTTCAATGACAACAAGTCCGAGTCGGGTATCGTGGTAGGCGGCTGGCGGTTGAAACGATGGTATCGATGAAGAAGGACGCAAGTGTGAGATGTTGATGGTCAACAAGCAACTGCCAAGGATGAAAGGTCCAAAGAGGTGGTGCAAGGGTAGAGTGGTGGCGGTGGCGGGACTGATGGTTGAAGAGGAAGCATGGGCGACAGTCAGGAGAGGGAGTGAAAGAGAGAGTGAGAATGTGATGTTGAGGAGAAGCGCAAGGAACGGAAATCAACGACACCTCAAGCGCCGCCGCCGAAAGATGCGGAACAACACGACAGCTGCAACAACGAAGCGCAGAGCCAAAACTCAGCTGCAGCCGTAAAAGTAAGGTTTACGGTGGAGCGCGAGTGGTCAACAAGCGAGAGAGTCTTGCGACCGACTGACTGGATGAGTGAGGGAGTGAGGGAAGGTTGCCGTATGAGGAAGCGTCTTCTGCCAATGCAGATCGACTCAACTGCCCATCAGCTGAATCCGATCGTCTGGGTCGGACCTGCCGAACAAGGCGTAGCGAGGTGAGAGGGGAGAGCACAGAGAGAGCGTGAGATTTTGAGAGAGAGAGAGAGAAAGCGAGGCGGCTGCACTGAGGGGAGGGGAGGCTCGAAAAGTGGCAAAGGAGGGAGGAGAGGAGTTCAAAGAGAGTGGCTGATCTCTTGCTCAAGGCTCGGAAAAATCCGCCGTGTTGTTGCGGATAGAGACTCAGAAGCATAGAACCGTTAGCAGATGGTGCAGTAAAGAAGGGGGAAAGCTTGGATCAACCGAACTGCACATGCCCTCCCAAAGCCACAAAAAACACACACGGAGATACACAAGACCCAAAGAAAGCCGGGTTCCAGAAGACATGAGAGGAACAAGAGCTAAGCGACAAAGGGACCGAGACAGAGAAGACACACCAGCCGTCTACACAGCAAAGGCACAGCGTGAGACAATGGATGAATGACCGACAAGCTCGAAGGCAAGGCAATCAGAGCAAAGGTTTGTTTATGTTTGCTGCTGCTGCTGCTGCTGCTGCTGCTGTGCTCTGCTTGGAAGCGGCGACCGAAGTCAATGGTTGCCTGGGAGGTGGCTGAAGACGTGGTTGCAGATGTGGCTGGGCTGGGCGGGGCTGGGCAAAACTAGCACAAGCGAAGTGCAAGGTTCCTTCGAACAGCAAGCAGAAAGGGTTTAGACACCCAATGCAAGGCAAGGAGAACTGCTAAAGACGGAAGACCCGTATCCATATCCATATCCATATCCATTTTTGTGTTGCAATTCAAAAAGACGCACACACACATAAGTCGATGAATCGAGATGAGACTTTTGACAGCTCCAACGGTTGGCCTGCCTTCGGAGGCAGACGGAATTGGTTGCAGGGTATTATCGCCTGTCTCGGAATTTGGGCTCGATGCAGCAAAGAGGCTTGAGCAATGCAGAAAACAATAAAGGGAACCTACAAAGTTTAAATAAATAAACAAATTAAAATAGAGTGCACAGAACTGCAAGCGTGGCAGATCAATTTCGGAGGGAGGAAATTCATCCAGAAACAAACAAGAGTGGCAGACAGTTGATGGCGTTGAAGGTGGCACAGGAGGCTCCAGGTGATGATTGGACAGAAGACGGCAACCAATCTCTACCTCTTGCTGTCTCGAAGCCCAACCTCTATGTCAGTGTATCCTTCTCTTGATTGCTACAAGATTGGAGATCGCTTTTCCACTCCTGAGAAAGAAAAAAAAAATAGTGTTTTTTTCTCTATCACTTTCTTACAACCTCAGGATTCTGCAGATCTCAGCAGACGCTGCATTCATCCACATCCCTGTCCCACTGAGACTCACTGGAGCTCATCCATTATTGCCAGCTTGCCATTCAGGGTAATGAACCCAGAAGATGATTTTGTGCTTCTATTCATTAGCCTTTTTTTTTTTCACTTGCACTCTGACTGGAGTGAAAAGGTTGCTAGAACATGCGTTTCCTTTTGATGGAGAGGTATGTAATGTAGGTTGATGTGCTGTCAGCAAGGTGCATTGAGGTTGAGTTGCATGCATGTTCACACGCAGACAATGTGCACCAGACAAAGGAAGCACCTGCAATGCATACAACAGCAATGCAGCAAGAAAAGGGTGGGAGAAAGATAACTTTAACTTTGCAATTAACAACACGGATTGGGCAGCAGCATTAGTGTGATGCATATTGTGTCCAATGGATGCTACAGTCAAAGATGGTTCAGTGCCACTAGAGATATCTTAAATTGGGTCTAGAAACCTTTGATCTGAGGAGGAGCAAAGGCAAGAAAGGAGAGGAGAGCAGAGAGGATCTTCACTTTGCAGGCCACAGGAGGCAGCAACAAGTTCTGGCCTTGAGGTGGAAGCCCCTAGTGTGTCTCACCTGGACCAAAGTTGTCGAGGGATCCCGAGCATCTCACTGCTTCTCATCTGTCATACAGTGGCACTTGTCAGTGGTGACACCCTTGGCAGTGTCTAAGGTGGAATCAATCATGAAAGCCGAGATGACATCAAAAGAGCAAGGCAGCTAGATGGACATGTCGAAATGAAATTGACAGCAAAGCACAAGGCACAGAGAGTGTAAGCATTTGCCACCTTCCAATCAGAGCTGAGACACAACTCTAAGAAAAAATCCCAAACTGGGATGCGGATTTCTTTTCTTTTCTTTTCTTTTTCTTTTTCTGTCATGGCTGCATAATTTCGATCAGCAGCAATCATGTCAATTGCTATTACAGACCAATCCCAAAAAAACTTCGAGTCAAATGTCAAGATTTCATCAGTCTTGTGGTGGCGTTGTGACCAGGATGGTTGTGACTGGACTGGCCATTGTGTGTTCCTTGCAGAGCTCCTATTTGTTGACACTGCAGAAGTGCAGCTTAAGATGGCAACCAACATGTTGTACAGGTGATGCATGCATACCTGCCACCCATGCTGGAAACTTTGCATGACAAGCACCAAGCCACTGATCCCTCCTCCATTGTTGGCTATTTGCAACTGTTCTGTGTGGCCATTGTTGACAGTGACCGCACTGGTGTTGGAGTTTGCTGCTGCATTCTGTTGACCTTTGGTCCCCATCGAAGGAATCACACAGCAAATGTTGCTCTGTTCATCTGTTCAATCCTCATTCTTCTGCATGCTCAACTGGTGTAGTACTTTGCAGAGAAGCGTTGGACAAAGCTGTCCTATTCCATAGTACATACATTTCGGAATGTGTTGAGGGATGAAGACAAGTTCCAAGATCAGGGGGGCCATTTTCATTTGGTGTTTGTGTATACAGTCAAACGAGCTCGCTTCATCCCAGCATAATGGCATGGTGGCAAACAAATGGCATGCCCAAAATATATGATGATACAGAAGAGCCTTCAGAATCTGGGTTGAGGTCCTTGCAGAGAAAATAACATGATTAAAGTTTAAACCCAAAATATATTTGCAACCATCAGGATCAGCCACACCTGAGCCTTTGCTAGGCACATGCAAAACCACCTTGAGTGCTGGAACAATAGAAGCACGGGAACAGTTTGTCAGCCAACTTCGAATTGCTTCAGACAAAGCAAGCATTGCCACAACCACACTAGGTACTTGGAAGAAACAAAAGGTTACACAAGCTGTAGCCCATGGACAAGCTGCTTGCTGATGATCCATTCTCTTGGTGTCTCATAACAGATTGCCTTTGTGTTGACATAAAAATACCATCACTGCACTCAAGACATGGCATCAGAGGCACCCACATGGGCAAGGAAAGATGAAAGTGCAGGTTGAGGCACTGGACAATAATGCTGATCTCTTCCTTTTTTCCAACTCCATTGAGGTTTGGCAAGATTGAAATCGGATGTAGAGCAATGCAGGCACCCATGCTACTAGAAGCGAACATGATGTTTGTGTTGGCTGTTTCCTTTGTGGACATGAGAGATTGGTGGCAAAGGTATGCATGACCATGCAATACAATGTGGAAGCTGGGTTTGAAAAAGTCGGAACTCTCTCCTGATGGAAGCCAAATCAGAGGTGCTCAAGGCTGTACAGTACACAGCAAGGAAGAGTCAAGGAACTCAATGCTGACCCTGACCCTATGCTTTCGGAATGGCAGGGGACAACTATCTGGTCACTGTTGCAATTTGCTGATTGACAAGCAAAGCTTGGAAACCATTGCCTTTACGGTGGGCCATTCACCACAAATGGGTCCAGCAAGCCACAATTTGCACAGAGAATTTCATCACTCCATTATCACCATGAAGCAGATTAGTATTGCACACTGTGGTGTTGCTTCTGCCATGGCGATCTCGGAAGGTCAGCATCTCGGTCACCAGCTCGATATTGAAATGTTTTTAATGCACACTTGTCATGTTATGTATGACCATTCCAAGGTCCTTGGGAAGGAGGGGAGTAATTTAGTCAAGCATGGACTCTCATACTCTCAGGTGTTCTGAGAGACATTTAGGACCCATGTCATTGACATCACTGACCCAGTGTCATGGGAGTGGGTTTATTGGGACAGGAGTTAAAATAGTTCCATTCTGCAGACTGCAATAGGTGGAGGATAATTGATGTTTTGGCCCAACATGATGTACAACAGAGGACAAACTGGCATTATCCTCAAACTCATGTCAACAGGGGCTGCAAGTCAGCCACTGTATCGTACCGCAGGCAGTTCGGTCATCATTAGGTAATGCCACTCAGCCCACTCAAGCACATGCAGGTTGTGGAGTGGGAGGGCCAATACATATACACATGTTCCCTAGGCATGAGTGGTGAGTGGAGCTCATCCACTCTATTACACATTTGTTAAAACTTGTACTTGCTCATCAGCATCAGACCTTACCAGTCACGTGGCTGCCATTGATTGTTTGCTGTCCAACATTGTGTGCCTCTGTTTGAGTCAGAGAACCATGTGACTATCAACCCACCAGCCTCATTGCTGACACCCTGCCAACACTGGAACAACAGAGTCCAACTATCTGCCACCATTCCCTCCAGGAGCAGCAACCCACTCCTCAATTCCCCACACTGTCACCCTGTCATGTTGCCACCCTTACTGTCACAGTGATGAAGACATCACCATGCTCATACCCACACACCACTGCTGACTAGAACGCTCTTGGCATGGTGGTGTAAAGGCACAACCAAGAACATGCTGCATTGCCTCTGAACAGGGCATTCATGGGGTCTGCCAATATTGAGGCCAACCAGCACCAACCATCCATACTGGTCAATGTTGGGGTTAACACAGGCTTAGCCTCCCCATTGGGTGGTAATGACAGTATCTTGGAATTGGCATAACCTTGCTGCATCTGGGAGGGCAACCCTGCTCAACTCCCATACCCCTACTCAGTCGGTATCGGGCGCGCCGCCCCTAACACCCAGCACAGAAAATCACAGGAAGACACATACCCACATACCTCTGCAATCAACCGTTCACTCTGATGGCTTTGACGCTGCAGTCAGCACCGCAGCACCATGCGACAGGTGTCTTCTTGTTGCAATGTTAAACAGATCTGGTCAGAGGCCCAACTAAAGCTCCATTTCACTGGTCTTGGTGGTTTGTCGGCATCGAGAACGGCCATGAGATGGCCTATGGCAAGCAATGTGTGTCCGACCCACATTCCTCTCCTCAGACATCTCTGAGACGTGTATGCGCTAATTCAAAGCTCTCGGGTGCCATGCGACTTGCGCATGTGAGCACGGCGACCAAATGAGAAGGACGGAAGCAGCTTTACCGCATCCAATTGTGTCCGTTGTATCAACTGCACTGATGAAGAGCTGTATGAAACGCATTAGGATGCTTTCGCGCTTGTGGCAAAACCATCTGCTTCTTTATGCAGTGTTGGCCGACCGTTGCCGCTTCCTTTTCAAAGGTTCTCGCTGCAAGCTACTCGGAAACATTCTCGAGCACCGGCAACGACAAGCTCGGTGCAGTCCAAGCAAAAGCCATTGCAACAGGCACTCTTCGGGATGGATTCGACGAGGAAAATCACATCGAAAGCAGAAAAGAATGTGTCAAGTACTGTACAGTACATATAAATTAAAAAGCAGGGTAAACATCGCCGTAGCCGAACATGGGGAGATTAGTGGCAGCACAGGACACATTCTTGCCAACTTCAGGCGAAATTGTCCTCTCGTATCAAAATAAACTTACTTGTAACTTAGCTTGATCCACAACGAGATCAGCTCGTCGGGCTTTAGACTCAGAGAGTCTCGCTTAAATCGTGTTTCTCACCCTTTCCACTTCGCTAACTTTGTTTTGTGAATTCGTCTACGTAAACGCTTTCCTCAATTGAGATGCCGACGAGCGATCCATCTGTGCCCGTCATAGTCCAGAAACGTCAACAATCCCATCATTTCGGATCGACTTTGATTCACGGAAGCCTGACAAATCTTCTGATCCTCTGCCGTTGGGTCCTTACATGCCATACCGATTTATGAGGTATGAGGTGAAGAGCAGGCGCTGCGCAGCCCCAATATTACTCCGAAGATCCAGTCAATGAGGTTGAATGACAGACAAGCGATTTATGCCCGAGATCTGCTATCATGACCACTAGAAGCCGGACGAGATTCTCTATGTCAGGCCTGAAGATGAAAGAAAAGGGAGCCAACAGAGGTGAAAGCTTGCCTGAGTCGAGGTTCGATTGTCATGTTTGCTACTACTGAGATCTGAACAACCTCGAAGCGAGACCAAACAGAAACGCCAGGTTGCAATTTGTTCGCACGGTCAGCACCAATTTACCCGAAACCGTTCCCCCGGATTGCAATCAACATACTCACAATGTTACAGGCTTCATTAAACAGTCGAGAGTGATAAGAGCTTGAAGTGAAGAGGATGGTTGAGTGAGGATGTCACAGCTCGGCTAGCTCGGGAGAAAGACGAAGCCGTACTGTATTCCAGCATGAAACACTGGTAACAGGCAGTTTGGCGAGAGACACAGGGTCTAGCCTTTTACCTCGCTACGATGGTGACCAAATCGGGGTGGCGTTTTTGCAATCACTTTGTCCCTCGGCTTTTGGGACGCAGCAGGATGAATTTGTTATTCGTGCCTGCTCAATCTTCTCAGCCGCAGCATCTCCCTCATCAACCGCCCAAGTGTCTCACCCGTCGTCATCGCTCCTGACCCACTCCTAACCTCGTTGTCAACCACAGAAACGTAACCCGAAGCGCAATATCCTATGCCAAACGCAAAAGATCAGAGTACAACGCCGAAAACATGTTTATTTACTCTTCCGATTCGTTTTTACGCTTTTTCGCTATGACAGGAGCCGCGCTTCCCGTAATTCTGGGTCCCAACTCCCGATCCTCATTCATCTCACCGCGGTCAAACTCCCCTCCCCGAAGTGGCTGCGAACAGCGCATTCTTCGGTCCGCAAAGACCATGTCAATACGGTTTCAAGTATGGCTGAACACAGGAGCTACTCTGGCCAGTGCACCCCGCGACAAAGACGATGAGATTGACGTCTGAGTCTTCCAGCTATCTTTTCTCGGCAAAACGCTCACTCAGAGCGGACAGTCCAGCAAACCTGCACTATGTTCCCTGATACGATGTTTTAGAATATCCCTCGTCAGTCTCCGTTCGAGTACTCTCAACCAACGCCTTCGTCCCCCACACTGCCCAAGGCAAACTCTTTCGAACCACACCCCATTTTAAAGCTGTCGAACATAAGCAGTAGGAATGATCCCGTGTCTACTTTGATCGGTTGACATGGCTCTCCACCAATCGTCCGAGAGTTTTTCGGTAAGATAGATTTGTTCCCCTTCCACCGCTTGAAGGTCGTCTGGATCTGTGCCATCGCCGTAGCTGTTTTCGCCCAAATGCCATCACATCACAGCGTCCAGGTTTCTGTCAGCCTTTCACTTCTTCCCGAGAAGCAGTAGGCAGAAATGGGATGGTACTTACTCATACAGCACTTGCGCGGTTCCAATCACGCCCGGTGGTAGAGCAGCTGCTACTGGTGCAGCTGAAGCGGGAGCAGGGGTGGAGGTTGGGACGCTAGCTCCTATCCTCGCTGGTGGTGGGAGTGTTCTTGCTGTTGGTGCTGCTGGGGCGGCAGTCGATGCTGAGGGGAGTTGCGTATTCGAAATCGCCCTAGACCCAAGATTGAGGCTCCCAAGCGTCTACATCACAACATAGAAGACAACCATCAGCTTCTGCAACTCCACACCTTCACCTCTCTAACCATGAAGAAAGAATACTCACTCTACCGCTCACAAGTCCAGCCGAGCCACTGAATCCCGGTTTACTGCTGCTAGAAGGCGCAGGTGGAGGTGGACCTTTGGAAGAGATTCCTGTTCGTGCAAGTTGATCGCGTAATGCATTGGTGACTGCTACGCCTGCAGCTGCACCAGCCGCATTACCTACGTGTGCGGTCGCTCTGTCTGTCAAGCCCCCACGCTGAGCTGGTGGCCGTGTGGAGGTGCCCGCGGTGGGAAGTCGGTGTGGACGAGAAGCAAAGTACTCGTCGAGGAGGCCGAAGAAGGCTTGCTTTTCGGTGGGTGGGAGGTTGGCGAGCATCTTTGACGATTCTTACTTAGCACACGATATCGAGGATGGAAGATGGGTTTGTGTCCTTGAGTAAAAGAGCGTGTCGCAGGTGTGCGAGAGAGGCCTCGGATGATCTGGTTCGTGTATACGAACCTGAGTCTTGATTAAGGGTGTTGCTTGAGGGACGTCAGAACTCCAGATCAGCACCTGACCTCCTTCTTCTGCTACTGCCCGCTGTTCGAGTCGTGTTGATGTGAGATGAGCCTAGGTACGGCGAATGTCGACTTCGATAAGAGGATGATGGTCGAGGGAAAGACATGAACGAGCGCACGGGGCTATGCATGTTGCACCCGACCCTGAAACTCCACATCTCTGCCTCTGCTGGTGGGGCTATGCAGCTCTCACCAAATAATTCCGCGCTCAACCGGCCGGCAAATTCTTCTTCACCTCACCTCTCAGCATCTCGAACAAAACTCAATACAGTAACCTCATACTCTCTGTAGCAACTTTGAACGCAAACAAAACCAACATAAGCTTGAACAAGGCTTTTCGAGAACGGGAACTAGAGTACAGAGAGTGCAAATCACGGCTATGAACAAGAATCGAGAAGGAAAAATAAAATAAAATGCTGGGGCGCAACCACCAGAACCATATATAATGGTGACAGCCGACAAAGAGATGAAGAGAGAAAAGAAAGCGAAATGAAAGATGGCGAGCGAAGATAATGCAGTGAGGCTAAGGGGGAGGCATTACTTCTTGCTCTTCTTCTCCTTCTTGTCCTTCTTTTCCTTCTTAGATTCCTTCGCAGCCTTCTTTGCGGCCTTTTCGACGTCCTTCTTCTTATCCTTGTCTGACGACTTGGACTTGGACTTCTTCTTGGACTCCTTGTCCTTCTTGCTCTTCTTGCTCTTCTTATCTGCTGGATCTGTAACACCGACAGCGGCCGGCATCTGAGCGTCCTCGTCATCCTCATCCTCATCATCATCTGCATCCTCGTCCATAAGATCACCTGCAGCCTCCTCAATAGCCTTAATCGCCTTGCTCATAGCATCCGAGTTCTTACTAGGAGCCTTGCCGGTCTCGTAGAACGCAAGACGTTCCTCGACCTGAACAGCGAGAACCTCACCGAACTTGGTAGTGGGTGTCTCGGAGAAGCAGTCGATTCTTGAAGCGATCGAGATCTTGTTGGCAAGGAAACGAGACATGCGACCCTTGTTCTTGGGTGCAGCACGTGCGATGGCGGAAGCGTGGTAGATGAGACCGTATTTGGGGGTGTTACCCTTGGTCTTGAGCGCACGGAAGAGAGCCTTCTCAGCACCAAGAATTTGGACGGTGGAGGCGGGGTATTTGGCAAGGTTGGTCAAGGAACCAGCGTGCGAAATGAGACGAGCACCGATGATCTCACCGAGCAAAGCGGAAAGATTGGGTGCGACGAGGTGCATCTTTTCGATCAAATACTTGTGCATGTTCTTCCTGTACTCTCCGAGGTTGATAACACGGTCGGCAAAGTTGAGGATGTTGTGCATATCGAGCTCACCAATCTCCTGACCCATCGAAGCACGAGCAGCGTCGAGGATGTTCTTGGCCATGGTCTCGTCACCAGCAAGAATGTCGGCCATGTCTTCCACATGGTCTTCAGAGAGACGCTCCTTGTTGCGGATGAACTTGGCGAGCCTAGCGTAGGTGAGGTTGTCGGTAGTAAGCTTGACAAGTTCGGGGAAGTGCCAGCCGTACCATTCACGAACACGCATGGCAAAAGTGTTGACGTCCTTGTCGAGAGTGTCGAGAAGAGCAATAGCCTGAATGATCATGTTGTCACTTCGGTTGACGTTAAACTTGACCTTGGAACGCGAGTAACTGTGACCAAGACCGAGCTGAGCCTTGGCAAGGTCACCATCGGCCATACCTTTGAGAAGCTTCTCAGCATGTTGACGAACACCACGGATGAGCTCGAGCGAGGTCTCACCAGTGTCGCATGGGATGCCAAGCTCACCGACGATGGAGGAAGCCAAGTTCCTGTCCTGAACACCGAGCACAACGCTCTTCTTCTTGCCGGAAGAAAGGTTGAGGGTAAGAAGCGACTTGAGGTAGTCGTTGACAACACCTTCGGAAATGTCGAGCGATGCTTGCAAGGCGTCAAGAGCGTTCTTGAATGGAGAGAAGGAGAGGAGCTTAACCATCTTACCAAAGGTGTTGACTTCGTTGACGCTCTCCTGAACGGCGCGAGTGAGGGAGCCGATCTCCTCTACGGCAGCGACCTCGAAGACGGCACATCCGGTGGCGCACTCGAAGAGAATGTGAGTGGGTGCGGACGACATGGTGGCTGGCGGACGTATGTAGACGGAAGCTTTAGGGTGAGTGTTGGTGGAAGGCTGCGCACACGTGCGAGCTTTGTCGGTATCTGCTGAGCGCGAGCTGTCAAGAGCGTCTCTACCGATCCGAGACAATCCGCTTGCAGGTGAGAGTGAGGGATATGTAGAGGCGAACCAGAGTGCCGATGGGGTAAGGAACGATGAAAAGCTGATGATAGCGACGACGACCACCACCACCACACAAAGCTCTTGGAATTTTTTTTTTGCAGTCTTGTACTGCAGCCTATGAACTGCTAATTCCACCTCTAAAAAAAAGGCAAGGCTTGCAGCGCAGGGAAAGCCTTTTTCCTGATTGCAGCGATGCGAAGGAATTTTGGAAAATTTTGCTTTTTTCCCAGGCAAGGCAGAAGCAGAGTCCGAAATAAGTGTCCAGAAGAAATGGTCTAGGCTTGAGATCACGTGTGAGCCAACAACATCGGGCGTATTCTGGGTCAAATATCGGCGATGACCAATTCCAGCCGGGCTGATTGTGTGCGTGTGTGGTGATCGAGTGCAGGCAGCGCAGCAGTGAAAGGGCTTGAGGCTCAGGCCAGCCAAAAGAAGCGCTCAGACCGCGTCGTCAGTTGCAAGAAAAGCGTCGTTGCTCCACACAGACTCACGCACTCACCCAATTCGTACTCCAGAAGAGTGTCACTTTCGAGCTTCCTGCACTCTATCCCCATCGTTGCTCTCGATCGCACTTTCTACGACGCCCGTCATTCGGCCACCAACGCTCAGCGCATACCATATAGCGCAGGAATTGATACACGGCTGATTGCGCCTTGCATCCCGACACTCGCACCCACCCCATCCTCCAGCGATCAGAGACTCCGTCAAGGAGCAACACCATTACACCATGTCGCGTTCATCCTACGACCGATACTTGACTATCTTCTCGCCAGATGGCAGACTCTACCAAGTTGAATACGCTTTCAAAGCTATCAACACTGCCGGACTCACCAGCATTGCTGTCCGAGGCAAAGACTGCTCCGTTGTCGTTGGTCAGAAGAAGGTGCCTGACAAACTCATTGACGCTTCTAGCGTTACCAACATCTTCAACCTCACCCCCGAGATCGGATGCATCATGACTGGTCGAGTTGCCGATGCAAGAGCACAAGTCCAAAGAGCAATTATGGAAGCAGCCGACTTCAAGTACGAGTACGGATACGCCATTACTCCCGATCTCCTCGCCAAACGACTGGCCAACATGAATCAAGTCTACACTCAACGTGCAGCCATGCGTCCATACGGTGTCAGCATGATCCTTGTCGGCATCGATCCTGAACGAGGTCCTCAAATCTTCAAGATCGACCCTGCAGGATACTACGTTGGTTTCCGTGCCACTGCTGCAGGTGTCAAACAAACCGAAGCGACCAACTTCCTCGAAAAACAGTTCAAAAAGTCTTCTTCCACTGCCGCTGCAGCCGCTTCAGCTGAATCAGCACGCGAAGCAGCATCAGCAACCGACGCTGCTGCCTTGGAAGCACAACACATCTCATCGAACCTCTCGGTCGAACAGACACTCGATCTTGCAGTAAACACACTCGCGACAGTTTTGGCACAGGACCTCAAACCTTCCGAGTTGGAAGTCGCCATCGTTGGAGGTCCTGAGGCGGCAAAAGCAGCGCAGGATGATTCAGGCGCACCGTTGGACAGCTCGACATTGCCAAAGGAGGTACAACAGCAGAAGAGGTTTAGGAAGTTGAACGATGAAGAGATCTCGGTCATCTTGGAGAGGTTGGCTGAACGCGATTAGACAACAACACATCTGGTTTTGTATGACTTCTGTCTGCTTTGCAATCTCTTTTTATGTGTTACGGTGCTTTGATCAGACTTGCGTGATGTTGAGGGCTCCCACGGTCAGGCTGGCCATAACTTAGCAGGTCATTGTCGGATCTCTGTAAAGTCTGTGCTATTTTGTGCTCGGAGCTAGAGGTTACATGGAGGGTTATGCGCAGACGAGCTAACCGAGGCCCACTTTGTGTTCGTTTAGTGAGCCTCACGTCGTCTAGGGGCGCACTTCAGAATATCGTCGACTCTCAGGATCATTTCTGCAGCTTCTGTTGCTGACACCACCACCTGTCTCTTGAGTTTGTACGACTCTCTTACACCCCTCTCCTTCATATCGGCAACTTTTCCATTATCGAGATCCAATCCGGCAGTTTTGTTGCCTTGTTGATGAGCGGCTCTGAGTTGAGCTACGAGTTCGCTTGAATCGAGACCTGCGTTGTCCGCGAGGATAGTTGGAAGTTGTCGAAGAGCTTTAGCGAAAGACTCGGTTGCGATAGCTTTCTTGCCGGATGTGGAACGAGCAGCTTCATCGACAACTTTGGACATGGACATTTCGGCACATCCACCACCCAACAACACCCTAGTTTCACCAACAGTCTGCGATAGAACAGAGAGTGCATCGTGAAGCGACCTCTCCGCTTCATCCAACATCTGACTAGTTGCACCTCGCAAGACAACGGTACAAGCTTCTCCAGCGGCAACACCAGAGAACTTGATAAGCTTATCTTCTCCGATCATAACTTCTTCAATCTTACCACATTGACCGATTTTAACCAAATCAGGCCTGTCGAAAGTACTGGCAATCTCTCCACCGGTAACCAAGGCCAATCTCTCGACACCTTCGAAATCAGCATGCTCGATAGACATAATTCCAGCTTCAGCCAACAAGCTTTCGGGATAATTGTAGATCAACTGTCGGTTGACGAAACAAGTGATTCCATGAGCCTTGATCTTTTCGACTTTGGCCTTCATCTTCTCCCTCTCAGCACGTTCGAGTTCAGCAAGCTTGCCTGTGCCTTCAACACGTACACGTGCACCGAACACCTTGATCTTGTCGGTATCCATCGAAGTGTTGGCGATCAAAATCTTGGCGTTGTTCAGCGTCTTTGGGCAGTTTGTACCGATCTTCTTGTTCAAGATGAAACCTTGATCGAGGTAAGAGTCGGTGAGTTTTCCACCTGGCTTCTTGATGATCTGAATATGCTCCAAGTTGGTGCTTCCCTTCAAACGGAGTACAGCATCGACGGCGAGGTTGGCAAAGTAGTCTTTGTCCGCACTGAGAACTTTGGAAGAGAGAGTAGTGCGGGCAATGTTGAGCAAGTCGGTGCGGAAAGTGGATGCATCTTTACCGTGATCCTCTGCAGTATCCTCCAACGCTTTGAGTGCGGCAGCGGAAGCGATGCGGTAACCTTGGACGATGGTTTGAGGATGAATACGCATTTCGATCAACTTTTCTGCCTCGCGCAACAACTCGGCAGCGAGGACACAGACGCTGGTAGTTCCATCACCGACTTCGTCATCCTGTACTTTGGAGATGTTGACGAGAATCTTAGCTGCAGCATTGTCGAGGTGAATCGATTTGAGGATGGTAGCACCGTCATTGGTGACGACGATTTCGTTGGAACCGACGGATTGGAGGATCTTGTTCATTCCTTTGGGACCAAGAGTGGTCTTGACCAGATCACCGAGAGCGACGGCACCGACAAAGGAAGAGAGACGTGCATTCTCAGCACGCTCTTGGGTGGCTTCTTGGGCGAAGATGGGTGCCGACATTGTGGACTGTGGTTTAAACTATCGCTGTGCCGGAATAAGGTTGTGCAATGTGAAGATGCGCTGAAGACGAGAGCCGGTGCTACAGCTGTGCGCAAATAGTCGATCGCTATGCTGTTCTTGTGGTGTCAAACTGAACAAGCAAGCAAGGGCTGGTGGTAGCGATGATGATCAGAGGGTCAGTTCAAGTTGTGTGCCGGATGAGCGCGCGGATCAAAAAGTCAAAAGTGTTGCGAAGAACTGCACCACAGCCAAGAGAGAGAGAGAGAGAGGGATGAGACTGTGCGCAGTTGACAGAAGAAGTGTTGCTCAGCGCGCGTGTGTGTGTGTGTGTGTGTGTGCAAGGCAAGGCTCTCTCTCTCAATTGGCAATTCTTCTCGAAACGCGTCCCATTTCAAGGCAGCCAAAGGAGAGAAGCCAGAAGAACAAAAAAACGCAGCGTACGGCTTGGATTTTTACTCAATTGTTAGGTTTGTGAAACTGTTGCCGAACGAAAATGCAGCCAGCGATAGAGAAGCGCTGACAGTTGATGCAGCTCAATAATACGGTCTCAACATACACAGGCGAGAGTTACAACAGACACCGAATGGATCGGTCGGTTGTCTGCAGGTCGGCGTGCTCTTTCAGCACACCGGTAGGCTTGTGAGGCAGAGTGTTGGGTATTGGACAAGCTTGGATTCGAAAAGGTGTGCGATCCTCAAAAGACTCTTACGTAGCGTGTGCAAAGTGAATACTAGGACAGGAAAGTCAAGTGGAACGAGTGCAAAAGACATGCGGCTGCCAAGACTGAGAACGTCGGCCCTCGCTCGATATATGCTTCGACGATATCCATTATGGTCCCGACCTTGCTATGCGGCGGGCTCCGACTCATGCAGTGACGCCATTAGCAGCAGGCGGAACAACCTTCTGTTCATCAATCTTTACCCCTCTCACCTCATCTCCAACCAACTTCTCCTTTACCTCATCCCTCAATTCCCCCTCCTTCTCCTCCCTATACTTCTTCAACAATTCGATCGTCGTCACTTTCAACCCCCATTTCTTCGCAAACTTCAAACAAGCATCTCTACTAGCAATCCCACCCTCTTCATCATCTGGATCAACCAACTCGCACAACAAAGCCGCTGGTGGCAGACCAGCCAACTTACACAAATCCACACTTGCCTCTGTATGACCCATTCTCACCCTTACACCTCCTTCTGTGTATCTTAACGGGTTCATATGTCCTGGTCTTGTAAAATCTTCCGGTGTAGCTTGCAGAGAGCTATCGGCAAGTTGGCGGGAAGTGAGGGCACGATCGTGAGCAGAAATGCCGGTGGCAATGCCGTGTTTGTAGTCGACAGTGACGGTGTAGGCAGTTTTGTGCTTTTCCGTGTTGTTGGGAACCATCATAGGAATTTGGAGTTCGGCGATACGTTGAGGGGTGAGTGAGATACAGATGAATCCGGACGAGTGTTGAATAAACCAAGCCATTTGTTTGGTGGTACAGAGAGAGGCAGAGATGATGAGATCTCCTTCGTTTTCACGATCTTCATCGTCGAGAACTAAGACGAATTTGCCGGCTGCAATGTCTGCTACTGCTTCTTCTATTGGATCGAACATCGTCTGCGGTAATGTAGCTGTGGTTTCAGCAGAAGGTATATACTTGTGCTTGTGCTTGTGTTACTTGCTAGACTCGATGTACGTCGTGGGCCGAAGTGGATCCTGCGCGACCTTGCAAGGAGTATACGTGAGCTCGGATGTGGTGGTGGTGAAAGTGGTCGGGTCTTATGAATCCGGTACAACAAGGTGGAGTCTTTGACTCGAGTGTGGAACGGCAACTTCTGATAGGTCCAATTTTCTTGCTGTTCCGGTTGTGGGGCTCTCTCTCTAAAAGCCGGCCTTCCGAACAAGGCGTCTCGCCTCAAGCCGGTCCATTTTCTTGTTCCATGTTGGATCGAGCAAAACCTACAAAGTGACGGGGTTGCGCCGGGGATACGCCGCGTTCTTGACTCCGGTTCTTGAGACCGCGGGTATAATCCTTCTCTCACTTTTCGCCAGGCAATAGTATGATCAACACCATGCATACAAGACGATGATCTTATCAAAGCAAACTAAGGTTAGCTAATGCTCTCCAACCGAAGCCACAGCAAGATGATGCAAGCGTGGTTCAGAGAGAGAGTGTGTGTGCTTCTGACAAGTTGATCGTCAAGAGATTCTATACCACCTGGTTGCCGTCACTTGCTTTCCGCAACGCACGACCTTGGCAGCTCTGACCCTTCCTGTCTGTCATTTGCTCTAGTGCTTCTACTTTACTAGTGTCGTTGTCGTTTGTAAAGACATTTCATTGCCGTCAGATCTCAGGACCAACACCGCGGACACTACAACATGATCGAAGAGCATCCATCGCCCGCCAGGTGACATCGCGGATATGGTCCACACTATCATGTCAGCACATCACATCGCCCAAGTATTCTGCTCAACACAGCCTTCATCTCAGATCGCACATCGGCAGCATTTGTATGAGTACGAATCTTGATTGCAACATGTTGTGCTTTCCTTTTGTTTGAGGTACAGTCCATCAGCTATGTGGGCCCTACTCCATAGCAAGCAGCGCCATCTCCTCGTCGCTATTGATGATATCATTCGTCACCTTGGCCTTCTTCGTCCTACTACCCTTTCCTCCATCAGCTTTCTTCTTCTTCACAACCTCCGCCTCTTCCTCATCGCTGCTCTCATCGAAAACACCCTTCCTACTCTTTCTCGCCCTACTCGTATCCTCTTCACTATCCCCTTCATTCGCTGCCTCGTCCTCCCCTTCATCCTCTTCATCGGAATCTTTCGCCTTAGCCCGCTTCAAACTCTTCCTCTTCTTCCTACCTCCCTCTGACTTGCTCGAAGACTTTCGACCTTTCGATTTCTTCGATTTTGCCAACTTCGACAATTTGCTCGACTTCCCACTTCTCGTTCCCCCACCTTCTCCCTCCTCCGCCAGCAGCTTGGCTCCATTTCGAATAATCTCCTCATCTCCATCCTCGTCATCTCTATCACTTGCACCGCTTTCACTTCCACTACCTCCACCACCGAACAGACCTTCGTCATCGGAATCATCGTCATTCTCATCACTATCGACGTTCTTCTTACCCTTCTTCTTCCCTCCTCCACTAGCACGTTTACGTTTTTTACCTTTTTCAGCCAACGCATCGGGAGCATCGTCTTCTCCAGAGGTAACATCTTCCCTCTTGGCCGCTCGGCGTCTAGGTTCTTTCTCCGGGGTGGTTTCGCGCAAGTACTCGATCTTAGCTGCTTCTTCTCGCAAGGCTCTACGCTTTTCAGCCATAGCCTCGAGCTGTACACGATACTCTTCTTCCTTCCTGATACGTTCCTGTTCTCGCAACAATTCTTTCTCTTTGCGTGCAGCAGCGACTTCGAGTTTCTTCTTGAGCATTTCGGCTTCGTAGCTCTCCTGGTCGGCCAAAGCTTGTGTGGCGCGCTGAAGAAGCGAAGAGGCACCGTACTTGCCTCGTTGTTCCACGACATCAGGTGACATCCAGAGCAAATGACCACGTTTAGCTGCTTCAATGAGCGCTCCTTCCTTACCCATCGGCGTCTCCTGTGGCGCTTGGGCATCAGTAGGGGCGACGAGCAAGGGCTGAACACGCTCGACAGCAGCAATAGCATCGCGCAACGCTTCGGCCGTCTTACGGTCCTTCTGCAAATCGAACAACATCTGTAGACCCTTCTGAGCTGTGACAGCAAAGTTGTACTCGATTTGACGACATTCGGGGTGGTCCGAACCGCGTTCCTTGATGACAAGCTCGCGAGCTTGCTCCAGATGAGTCATGGAACTCTGCAAACTAGCAAAGGACTTGGTCTTCATCCCGATAGCGTATTCTGCACGTGCGACGTACTGAACAACAGCTGGGTTTGTACCGTTGAAGAATCTTTTCGAAGCGAGCTCGTACGCCTTGTGTGCACGTTCGAACTCTTCCTTCTGCATCAGCACGTGGCCGATGCAGACGTGAACGCTGCCTTCATCGCGAACCTCACGAAGCTTGGAGAGAATAGCAATGGCCTCATCCGCATTCGCCTTGCGACGCTCCTCCGGAGCACCACCAAGAGCAGACGAAAGAGTGAGCGAGGTGCCGCCAGCAGTCTCGGCAAATGCATCTTCAGCGAGCAAGATAGCCATACCTTGAGCAGCAAATGCACATCGTGCATCAGCTTGAAGTGCTTTGTCCATGAGATCAGTGGCACGCATCATGTTCTTGCTGCGCTCAGCCTTAGCAGTAGGACCAGATGCGTGGGCTGCGAGCTGATAGTACGCCCAACCGAGAGAAGAAAGTGTGTGCGGATCACGACGTCCAAGCTCAACAGCAGCCTTGGCAGCAGCTGCCCCTCCAAAGGCGGCTTGCAGCGGTGCCTCGGTGCCACTGGCAAATAGACGGGCGGTGAACTCCTTGATAGCAGCCCACGACGGTGTAGGACTGCCAGGGAACTCGCCTGCAAGGAAGCAGACGTAGGTTGAGCGGGTATCAAGGTTACCCGGATCGGAATCGAGCGCCTCTTTGAGCAAGGCGTTGGCAGCATCGCGCTGCGCCTTGATCTGTGCAGCAGCCTCGGGGCTATCCAATGCAGTAGGAGCCTTGGCGACGTTGAGAATGGCAAGACGAACCTTGGCATCAGTGTACTCTGGGTGGCCTCGAAGAAGAGCTTGGTAGGCGTTCCGAGCGACATCGACATTATCTGCGGCCTCGTTGGCACGGCCCAAGTTGTAAGAGGCGATAAGCTTGACGGCATCAACGGTCCTCTGAGCTTCGAGACGGGCAGTGGTGGCAGGTGCAGAAGCAGCGGAAGCGTTGAAAGCGTTGACAGCGCTGGCGGAGGCAGTGACGGCAGATTCAAGACGTGAGATAGCTCTCTGAAGCAGCCAAGTGCGCTCCTCTTCCCTCTGTGGGTCACTGCTGGGGATGTCGGTAGCACGAATGGCAAGCACAGCACCGAGACAAGTCTCGAGGCTGGTCAACAGGGCCACGTTCGTTGCAACCTCGTCGTCCTCGATGGCATCGCTGTTCTTTCCACTACTGCTGGCTTTGGCCTTGGCGAGCTCGAGACCCTCAGCATAAGCAGCAGAGGCACGAGCAAGATCCTCGGTTTGAAGGAGTTCTGCAAACTCAACACGAGTAAGAGGATCCGAACCAAGACTGGCAATAGCCTCGAGCGCATTCTTGGAAAGATCTTCGGTGCGGATCGAAAGCGAAGCCTTAGCAAGCGCAGCTGGGACATCCGTGGCAGCATCAGCAGTCGCTGCCGACATCTTGTCGTTCGACGCCGATGGGAACTCGTCAGGCTGAGCAAACAGAGACTGCGAACCGTAAGCATCGAGCTTAGCAGCCTCGATGAGACGCAATGCTCTATCGAGGATGATTCGAGCTCGTTCAGCATCGGCTTGACGCTCAGACGCGGTCGCGCCTGGATGCGACTGTGCACGTAAACTAGCAGCCAGCAATGAAAGCTCAATCGTCTGCGTCGCCGAAGACGAGTGCGAGGGTCGAGAGGTGAGAACATCGAGTGTGTTGATGGCTGCAAGCGGGTCACGATTGGCGACCTGACACTGAGCGAGACCGAGCGTGGCAAGCGAGAGGCAAAGATGCAAAGGAGCGTTGTTGGGCGAATTGGACACGGTAGCGCTGGAGAGCATACGGGTCACGTCGTCGACGACCCTGGTGTAGTATCGCTGAGCCTGCAAACGAAGTTCGGGTTGAGTAGCATTGATGGATAGCTGGGAGGCGAGATGAGAAGCACGAGCATAGATGAGTTGAGCGTGGTTGACACCGACGCGCGCTTCAGCATACTGAATGGCATGCTCGCCAAGCTTGAGAGCAGTGGCATAGTGAGCCATAGCAGCTTGCTCTGCCTCTACAGTAGGACCTTGCTGATTCTCGGCTTGGGAAGCCTTGTCGATAAAGTACTCGCACATGGCAACAGCAGCGGTAGCATTCTTCTTGTCAAGCTTCCAGCTCTGTTGCAAGCTGGACATGCCTTCTGTGTAGGCAAGCTCGCGAGCCTCTTCTTCAGACCTTTCAACGTGAGCGCCAAATGTGCCGGGAACGAGACGGGCAGTCTGCTTGGCGAGGTTGAGAGACGAGATGCCGAGAAGGAGATGAGCAGCGGCGTTTGTCTTGTTGACCTGAACAGCACGCTTCCAAGCTTTCCTGGCAGCATCGTGGTGACCGAGACCCCACAGACAGAGACCAATACCGACACGGGGATCGGGACCACGCCAGCCGAGCGTCTTGGCATTGTCGCCCTCCTTGTCAGCTTTTGACTGGACGAGGATGCTCACTTGGAGCGCCTGCTGGTAGAGCTTGAGCGCGGGAGCGTACTGACGCTTGCGGAGGAGAATGCAGGCTTTGCCGAGAAGGGCGAGGGCGTGTCTTGGGTTCTGACCGAGGATGGCATCATAGATCACGACTGCACCGTCGTTCTGGCCAGTAGTGGTAAGGAAGGCGGCTTTGGAGAGCTGGTTGATCTGGTGCTTAGGGTCGAGTGCATTGGCTTGCGACTGGTTTACGGTGGCTTCCTTGTAGAATGCATCTTTAGGCTGCTGATTGGCAAGACACTGGTAGCGTGCGTCCTGAAGGATAAGCTTAGGTGCGCTTCGAGCGTTGTTGAGTGCGAAAGAGGCGAGGAGAGCACGGAGCGGGATCGTCTCAGCAGGCTTGTGAGAAGCAAGCACCTGGACACCCTGCGCACAGACCTGAACGGCTTCAGGAATACGGTTCTCGATGTAGAGCTGAGAAGCGAGACGAGTCCAGTACTTGGAGGGAGGACGTTCGTATGCGAGAGCTTCCAAGAAGACCTGGATATCTTCTGCAGGAGGGAGAGGGTCGAGATCGAGCGAAATAGATTCGTTGACTGCGACAGGCAGATCGATCGTCCTGTTGCGAGGAGGCATGGCTGCGAACTACCAGCGACAGAGAAGGACGAATGAGGCTGCTCTTCCGTCTCTGACGACCTTCTACCTCTAGCCAACCTCAGAGATGGCGGGCTGAGATGGATTGCAGTTGGTGGTGGTGGTGGTGGTGGTGGTATTGATCGAAGACAGCTGGACAAGTTGAGACTGAGCGTGTCCTGTGCGAGAGTTCAACATGGATTTGGACAGGCTGTGACTTTAGGAAGGACTGTTTGCTCACGGAGCCGAGAGTAGACAGCCACAATCTGTTACATCGAGCATACATAACAATGTCCAATTTTTTGTCCGTCTTTCGAAGGAGTTGGAGAGAGCGTGCCGTTTGCAGTGGCATTCCGAGTCAGAATTTTCCTTTTTGGCTGCTGTGAGCCGAAATATAATCTGACAGAGCCAACAAGAAGAAGAAGACGACGACGAGAGTGGTGATTCAACGCCCAGAAAGCGCTCTGCTGCCCTGTTGAAGCGGTCCGATTAGCAAAGGAGGCCCTCAATTTGCTCTTTCCCCACTTTCCTTCATCTTGATT
Organism: Ustilago cynodontis; assembly: GCA_928865425.1. Classification (NCBI taxonomy): domain Eukaryota; kingdom Fungi; phylum Basidiomycota; class Ustilaginomycetes; order Ustilaginales; family Ustilaginaceae; genus Ustilago; species Ustilago cynodontis. The sequence continues at coordinate 194,459 of CAKMXY010000022.1, read as the reverse complement.
CGCTCATCCCTCCGAGCTCTTCCTCCTTGTCTAAACGCCCCCGCAGCAAGCCTTACTTGCCCCGGATCGTCGACGAGCTACCATCAACCATGGCCGGCATCGGCGTAGCAACAGGTGCAGCCCTCACCAACGGCACCCACGGCACCCACGGCACCAATGGCACCAGTACCACCTCATCCATCTCTCCCTCTTCCTCGAGCATCAACAAGACGATCACCGTTGGAGTCCTCGCAATCCAAGGAGCTTTCCGCGAGCACGCCTCTCACATCAACCGACTCAACACTCTTGACCCGCTTCACACTATCCGATCCTCGCTCGTTCGCACACCCGAGCAACTCGCCGACTGTGACGCGCTCATCATTCCTGGTGGTGAATCTACCGCCATCTCCCTCGGTTGTGAACGCATTGGCTTGCTCGAACCTCTCCGCAAATGGGTTCGCGATGGTAAACCAGTATGGGGTACATGTGCAGGAATGATCATGCTCGCGCGTGAAGCTAGTGGAGGTAAAAAGGGTGGTCAGCAGTTGATTGGTGGTGTAGATGTCAGAGTGGGGAGGAACGGGTTTGGTTCGCAGATTGATTCGTTCGAAACTGGCTTGACAATTCACGGTCTGGATAGCGAACAAGAGCCGTTTAACGGAGTCTTTATCCGCGCACCTGTCGTCGACGCACTCTTACTTGCCAGTGATTTGGAGAAAGTTGGAGTCGATCAACCAACTCTTGTCCAACGTGTAGATCCCAACGCAGTCCCACTTACACCAAACGCCGAGTTACCAGCAAACGCATCCGAACCGGCAGAGCAGGCATTACGCATCGTAGTCGCTCCTCCACTCTACGACGAAACAGATCCTATCAGCTCTGCACAAAAGAGACCCCCTATCGAGATCCTAGCTACGCTACCAGAGCCAGTTACCACTCCGAAATCTCCCTCATATCAACCTGTCGCAGCACACATCGCACAAAGAGATCCAAGGATGGATATCGCACGTCGTCCCGATCATGATTCACAGATTGTTGCTTTGCGGCAAGGCAATATTCTGATGACGAGTTTCCATCCTGAGTTGACACCCGATACAAGGTTGCATAATCTTTTTGTGACCAAGGTTGTTGTTCCTTTCAGTCTGCAGCTTTCCCAGTAGACGCATTCACTTTGCAATATAGACTGTCACCTTGTCCTTGTCTGTGGTCGATCATAACGTGTGTGGTTAGGTAGGAGGGTGATTGTCACGTGAGTTCTGAGGCTTGGAGAGAAATGGTAGCCGGGACCCTTGGCTTCTTGGCGTGCAGCAGTCCAAGTCGAAGGCACAACGGTAAAAATTCAACAAAAAGTTGCCTGAGTTGCATCTATATCATACCACTTTTCGATCCTGTTCAACCTCTATCCGCTTAGCATCATCCTTTCTCAGACTAGTATCAGTTATACCGGCTAGATACGACAAGCATCACAAAGAGGTTCTCTTCAACGCAGTTTGGACTACCTAGCAACGTCAACCGACTCTGCAACGGACGCTCCCTCCACCAACGGACCTTTTCCCTTGATCAATTCTCGACACCCTCAGTAATTGCCTCTATTCAAGTCGAAATGTCTACCTCAACCCCAAATTCAGCCCCTCATCCTCTCGATGGCCCTTCATCAGGTCATTCCACTCCCGCATCCTACCACCACCAACCAAACACTCATCTTCCTGGAACATCAACACCCAACAGCTCTTCTTCAGTCGATCTTACCCAACTTTCCTCACACCCTATCTACACAGCAATGTTCCCAGACCCAGATCTTCCCATCGCCAACATTTCTCGCATTATGAAGCGTTCTTTGCCAGAGAATGCCAAGATTGCCAAAGATGCCAAGGAGTGCGTTCAAGATTGCGTTTCAGAACTTATCTCTTTCATCACTTCAGAGGCTAGTGATAAATGCGCAGCAGAAAAGAGAAAGACTATCAACGGTGACGATATCTTGTACGCAATGAGGGTTTTGGGCTTTGATAATTATGAAGAAGTCTTAAGGGTTTACTTAAGCAGATATAGAATGGAACAAGAAAATAATCCCAAGGCGAGAAAGAGGGCGGGTAATGCGAGAGCCAATAAAGAGGATGACGAGGATGACGACCGAGATGAGGAGGACGAGGCAGAGACAGCAACAGGAGCAGGTGATGTCGGGAGTGGATTCGCTAGTCCAAATTTGCATACGGCGAATCCTTAACAGTGATCACCCATCCTGGCTTCCAAGAAAACTTGCAAACATAGACAGCTCTCCGAACCCTTGTACTTGTCGCACTTGGCGATTCTTATATACCTGTACAACTAGCCAAGTCTCACGCTCTTTTTCGCAACTTGGAACTATCTAACCTGGACACATTCGTTTCCGGTGAAGCACAATCAGGGCAGGGCAAAGGTCCAAAAGCGCCTTCTTTCTATTGTCCCTGTACATGATGCAAAAGCTGTGCCAAAACGGACCTTTACAATACGGACGCAAGCCTAGGTCTTGGTATCGCATTGTCATCAATTTCTGTCTCTGCTCCCGCTGCTTTCACTGCTGCAGCAGCCTCTTCACACATCCTATCAAATCCATACCTTGGATCGAGTCTAGGCTGGCAAGGAGTTCCAATGAAATAGCTATCCATCGCCGACAGGAATCTGCTGGCGTATTCCGAAGGCGGCAAAATCGTGACATTGCCTTTAGCGTCTTGACCTTTCAGTGCCTTCTTCGAACTCGATTCTAGCTGCTTTGCCAGCGTGAAAGCACCCAAGAAGTCGACGATACGGCACCGGAATGAAGGTCGTTCCGTCATCTCAGCGAGCTCGACAGCGTCTGCTTCGGCTGTCTTGGACTGACCGGTCAAGTCGGCGCTTGCAGTGGGTGCCGCAGGCGGGTACATGTCGTCTTGCCTGACGGGACGCTCCATCACTCCGAGAAGAAGGGAATAGTCCATCACGTTCGAAGCGGTCAGGAAGCGAGTGTCGTTCTGCAATGCGCGGAAGAACAACTCCTTTTGAGTCTCGGGCACAAAGGCACGGTGTCGGTATCGCTCAATCCACTCGCTGTCCCACCAGACTGCACTCGAGCTTGAGCTGGAGGAAGAAGGTTTTGCATCACTTGCTCCTCCTGTCATTGAAGAGTTTCCAGCCCTGCTCGGGCTTGTCTGAGCACTGTTGCTGGCACCTGCTGCGTTGCTGCAGACATTTCCATTTGCGTCGCCAGCAGTCGCTGATTGCAAGCCCGCATTGAACGCAGTGGTGGCAGAACCTTGCGCCGGCGAATCCTTTGCGGCACCCGGCACATCCACCAGAGGCTGTCCGCTTGCTTGCGCACTCGTCGCAGCCTGTTGCAGGCTCTGCTGTTGCTGTGCAGTGAGCTTGACCTTGCGATCGCGAATACCTTTGAGATCAAATCGGATCGACTGACCGCCGTCTCCTGCCCATAGATTCTCGAGCAGCATCACGTTCATCTTGAGCTTGGTCTCCCCCGACTTGATGTCCTTGATCTTGATGCTGTACACGCCTGCAATCTTGACCAGCAGCGTCGGGCAGTCATTGACCACCGAATTCATCATGTAGCGTATATAGGCTGGTGCAAACTCGAGAAAGGCCTCCTTCTCATCGACGCTCCATACTGTCAAGAGCTGCTTGGCGATGAAGCGCTCGTCTGCCGTTTTGAAGAAGGCGGATTTGGACTTGCCTCCAGTGGTCACCCATGGCTGGCATCGTGACAGGCTGTGCGCAAAGTCGTGTTCGACCCCCCACTTCTCGCGAAGTGCTGCAAACTCTTCCGCAAACCAAGACACGCAAGAGATCTTGGTAGTGCCATGCACCAGGTTGTGCTTGATATGAGGTGATTCGGCTGCTTGCGAGCCAGGCAGCGTGCTGTTCGACACCATCGACTGAGCATCCGCTCCAGGAATACCTTCGCTCGCTGATGACGAGGGCTGTGCTGCCATCTTGTGCGCGTTGCTGTTTTCCTTGGCCATTGGTGAGGTGCCGATGAGCCTATTAGGATCCACGTCAAGAGATCTATCACTTGTATTTGCAGATGATGACGACGGTCGGCTGCTAGATGCTGAGCGAGGGATCGCTCGTGCTGCTTCTGGCACTTTCGTGGTCGGTCGATGCGCGATGTTGCTGATGCGTGAGTCCGCCGCTTGGAACTGCGACTGATTCGATGAGAAGATGCTGGCCAGTGAGGCCGGTCGACCCGACACTGGCGTGATCTGAGCCTGGAACGTGGTATCCGTGCTTGTCGTGCTCATCGTGCTCGTGCCGATAGACTGTTGAGGGCGTTGCTGCATCGAGGACTTCCTGTCTGGAATCGAAAAGAACGATGACTGCGATCGCAACTCAAACGTCCTTCGAAGTGCTGATACGCTACCGGACGTGCGCAGGTCGGGCCTGCTGGGAGACGGTGTGGTCTGGTCGGTTCGAGTGGCAGATGGTTGTCTCAGAGGCGTCGTGTCCATTCGGCGTGCACCCAATGTAGTGTCCTGGTCATCTGTGGAGCTGCGAATCACAGAGCTTCGTGCATCATCCTGATCATCGTCGTCTCCAAGATCATCGTCATCATCATCGTCATCGTTGTCAGCTTTGAAGGAACCTGCAGATGAAGTCGGTCTGCCATTGGCGGTCATGGTTCGATAGTCGACGCGTTGCGACTCGGAGATGGTTGATCCGACGCGACGCAGCGTCAGCGACAAGATCGAAGACTCTCTGCCACGCTTCTTTCGTTTCAATGCAGCTCGTACAGGCTCAGCATCGAAGAAGACCTCGTCCTTATCCGGATCAAGCTGAGAGAAAGGAACCTTGCGCATCGACCGGTCTTTGAGCAGCAAAGACGTAGCTGTGTTGGTACTTGCAGCTGACGAAGAGATGTGAGATCCGATGGTCGCGGTCTCGATATTGTCGGTCACGCCACTACGCCACTGCTTGACATGCTCGTCGTTGCTGCTGCCCATATAGCCAGCAGCTTCTTGTCGACGATCAGCGAGTATGCCCAACTCGGCGCGGAAGTCTCGTGAACTCAGCGAGAAGGCGATGATTGACAATGGCTCGTCATCACGGATGATGTAGCAGCTTCCAGGGAAGGCGCGTCGGCCCGACTCGAGATACTCGGGCTCTTCATAGCTGCACGCTCCCAGATCTGCTTGCTCGGTCTTCGTCAAATGCTTTTTTGTCCATGCAGCCAGACGGTTCTTGGCAGACTTGGCTCGGTCAGCGAAGGCCTTACGTACATCGTTGATTCCATCAAGGAAGAACGTCCTCTGCAGAGCCTCGTAGAGCTCAAATTCGTCCGATCTTAGTGACAAACGCAGATTGGTGAGCAAGTTGAGCGGTTCGGCCACCTGCTCGGAGATCGTCGAGCTTGAAGACGATGCAGTAGATGCATCTCCCTCGGCTCTCGCTTTGATCGCATCGGCGATCTGTGCTGCTGCCGCCGCCTTCTTGCGAATGGTCTTGCCTGCTTCATCTAGCTCGCGCGATACAAAGACGTCTTCCAGCTTGGTCGTGTTGCTTTTGATCGAGGCGAAGAAGCGCTGGATCTCGAGGCGCGTCTCTTCTGCCAATTGCTTGAATCTGCGTTTCTCAGCCTGAGCTTGCTTCTGCTTTCGTTCACGTCGACGTTCGCTACCCGTCTTTAGACATGGTCCTTCTATGTGCAGATCGTACAGAACCAGAGGTTGCACCTGCACCTTGACCAGCGAGCGTCCGCTGCGGAAGAAGCGGAGCAGGTTAGGACCTTCTGCAATGCTCCTGGCATCTTCACTCCTACCCTGTCTCAGTTGCTGCTGCACATTGGCCAGACCGCCGTATGCCTTGGCATTGGCAGGTTCTAGTCCTGCCGCCCGACGCAGCGCAGGGTGGTAGGAGATGGCTTCCAGGTAGCGAGCAAAGGAAAGCAGGTAGGTCGACTCGGACATCGGCATTGCCTTGCCCTGCCAGCCGCTTTTGGCACTAGCGTTCCACATCCAGATGCCGCTAGTGCTGCCGCCTCCTCGCTGATCGACTAATGGCCTCGATGTTGCACTCTCTGCGGCTTGGACGGCGGTCTCAGCGACAGCAAAGGCAGTGTTGGCGGCCTCTTTATCCGTATGAGAGGCAGCGGCGATGGCAGACACGTCGGACTCTCGTGACCTGGTCGGCTTCAGCGAAGGTGAGACTACTGCGCTTCCAGTCTGAAGAGTCGAGTCGAGTGCTGCCTTCTCACCGTGAGACTCTGCAGGGCGTTGTGGTTCCGGCTCGATCTCATATAAGCGCGAAGGCAGAACAGTAGCGACGACCTTGATGCGGCATGATCCATGGATGAACTGCAGACGTTGCTCGGGCTTCTGATAGGTGCCATTGACACGCTGTCCCGCCAAAGCATCCTTGCTGTTGGCGAAGCTCTTGCCGCTGACTATGCGGGAGTCCGGCGTCCTGCTCGAGGTGTCTCGATCTGCTTCCAGTGCGCAAGCCCGAATGCCTAGTTCCTCGATGACCTGACCAAGGGGTACATCACGGCTATTGCTGAGACGTTGGTAGAAAGCCACCTCCTCGCGGCAAAGTCCGAGCGCTGAGCCGTCGCCAGACAGGAGCTCGTAGGATAGCAGCTGCACACTGTTGGTGCCAAGACGCTCTCTTGCCTGTTGCTGTTGCTGTTGCTGCGGCCGCGAAGAGATGACACTCCACGGCGAGGAAGACGCCGGCAAGGTAGGTTTCTGCACACCAACGAAAGGCAACAGATCGCCGGAAGCAGATATGCCATGAGAAGGCGATCCAAACGTCATATGTTCTCGACGTTGGTCAGCCAAAAAACGCAGCGCCTGCAGACGGTGGAATGCAGTCAAATAGGCTGCGGTCGGGAAAACGCGCAGATTGGGATCCGCTTGATACTGGTAGCATTGAAGCATTGACAGTTCTGGCGATGTTGACAGGGCAGCTGCGCTTGGTCCCTTGACTGGGAAGAGTGGTTGTGGCTTCGCCTGCACCCGTGCTCTCTGGAGATAAGATGGCATCACCTCGGTTTGCGCTCGAGATCGTTGAGATGCCATGTCGCTGCTGCTGGTATTTTGCGAAGCAGATAGGCCTTCAGTGGCGCTCGAGGACGTAGTCACGGTCTCGGGACGAGAGCTTGAGAGCACGGCATCGACTCGTGAGGGCTCCGAAGACGAAGGTTTTGTGAACGCATTCATGAGTCGACCGACCAATCGATGTGGCTTGCTCTGCCCACCTGCGTCGGAGCTGCGGCCGCTCTGCGGTGTAGACGGAGCAGAGCTGTTGCTTACACTGGCAAAGAGAGCAGCCTTCCTCGCTGCGATGGATTGCTTCGGCTCCTCTCCGGTCTTGAAAAAGGTTTTGCGCATTCTGCTGGAAGACAAACTGTTCTTTTCGTCCTCGGTGTGGTAGCGATGCATCGTCAGTGATTTCCGTGGTGCAGATGCTGCCTCGTGACCGTCGCTTGTCCCTGGTCGCCCATTGGATGCGTTTCCATTTGATTCCGCTGAGGCGTGTGGATGCTGCCCGAGCATGCCCCACAAGCTCTTCGTCCACTTGCGAGAACCGGACTTGCCATGAGGGTCATGCGTGTCTGCATCCGGGCTGTTAGCTGATTCGGCGAGATTTGAAGCGCTCAAATGACCGTTGCTGCTTCCAGACACTGATCTCTGGCTACCATCCAGGCTCTGTTGGGAGGCAGCTCTTGAAAGAATGGGTTGCTGCACCAGGCTGGCGCCTCGCTGAGGTGCATCGACGGCGCAAGTGGTGGGGATCGGTACTTTCACAGGCTTTGGACGTCCCGCGTCCGAGTCAGCGAGGAAGCTGGACTCGAGTAACATCGACATACCGACGTAGAGAGCGATCTCGAGAAGCTCGGTCAGAGCCTGTCGCTGTTCCTCGTTCTGCACTCGGCAGACAAAGCTGCCACCGACCAGCCTGACTCGTTGGTCCTCATCGCTTGGAGACACACTGGGTCTGCGCTCGTGCGACGAGGCGGCATGGGCGAAGAGCTCCTGCCCTTCGAATACATCAGCCCTCCAGACTACGGCTTCCTGATGGTTGTCGTCAGTGGCATTCTGTTGACCTCCTTGATCTCTTGCATGAACGGAACGACCAACCTTCCCGGCTTTGGCAGTCATGTCGGATCGCGTCGAGATGCTGGATCCGACATCTGTGTCGCCTAGCTCCAGAGCTGCTGAAGTTTTGCCAAAGTCCTTGGCGGTGAGGGTCCCCGAACGGCGATGACGTCCTCTATCGCTCGAATTGCCATCAGCGACATGTATGTCAGCGCACAGTCGACACACCACCATCTTGGCCCACTCGTCGCAGCCCTGACCGATTTGTGCTAGGTAGTCCCTCTCTGCCTTCTCAAGCGCATCCGTCTCTGCCGCCTCTGCTTCAGAGCGACTGACAAAGGAGCGCAGACTCGGACGGCTAGATTGAGGATGCAAGGTGCCGGACGAGGCGGCAAGAACAGCGTCAACTGAGTCTTCCGGCCTCCCACCATTGGCTGCTGCGGCCTGTTGTGCCTTCTGGCGCATGGCAGCACCGGCAGCTGCGCTGAGGGATGCGAGATGCTCCATAGCTTTGCTCTTCTCGCCAGTACTCGTTGCGGAAGGACCTGCATCTGCCGAAGCGTCAATGCCTGCTGTTGCTGAAGACGTGACGGGTGCGAGTTCGGTAGGATTCAACCCACTCTTGGAGGTCGAAGTGGACAGCTGTGGACCTGAAGCACTCGGTGTGATACTCCTGACGTCGATGGCAGGCGCAAGCATTGGGGATGCTGCAGCTGATGAGGCGGAGGATGCGGGGTCCGTGGCTAGGGGCACATCGGATTGACTACTTTCCGGTGTCGCGGTGCCGCTGAGAGCAGTGGTGGCGCTCGATTTAGAGAGAAAGTTGGGGAGGCCAGCGTTCTTCTTGAGCAAGTTTTCGGATGTACGTCGGATGCTTGCGAGCGAAGGTGGTGGCAGTCCATCAGTTGGCAGAGCAGTGGCTTTGACACCTTCAATCGCATCTTTGTCATCCGTCTCTCCTTCGAGCGTTTCGACACCAGCGATAGGACCATAATTGCGAACGAACCAAATGGCGTTGCTGAGAATCTTGACAGCGACATCCCTCTTACGTATGCGATGATCTGGATCAGTGTAGAGCCCGGCGTAAAGGTCGTGATTCATGTGCAGGTTGGAGGCCGGACCAAAAGCCGACAATGCAGATTCGCCTGAAAAAGGTGGCAGGATGCTCTTCTGGGCTTCTTTATAGGCTTTACCGAGGGCAGCTGCAGGCCAGGCGAAACGAGCCCAGCGTGAGGACAGACCGCTGCTGGTCTCGGCAGCTTGAGCAGCTGTAGCATTGCGAAGCTGAGCCTCGGCACGCCATCGAATGGAAGCGGTGCGTTGCAAGGCTCCGAGCACTTGCTTCTGTGAGAGATGTCGAAACGCCGTCTGAAGCGCACGGAAGAGGCTGTCGAGGGTCATCTCGTCCAGGGCGTACAGACGGTCTTCTCCGTTGCTGGAGCTGGTTGCATTAGAGTGGGACTGCTTCTTGTAGGTGCCGGTTGCTGAGATTATCACATTTCGACCAATGGTGCCATCGTCATGAGCCGAAGATGCGGCTGAGTCGTAGCGTAGAGCGGCATGATGAAGGATGGTGAGCAAGTGCCGAAGGCTTTGCTCGTCCAAGCCTTGTCCATCGCTGGGCTGTTGTTGGGTCTGACCTGTTGCGGGATCAAGACGAGCGCTGGTGCGAGAAGAAGATGATGGACCGGCAGTAGCGTCGCTGGTGTGTTTTTCTGGAAGAGCGTCAGGCCACCATGAATCGGCCTTCTGGTATTGAGCGTCAAGAGCAGCCGAGTCGACCAGCCCTGACTCTGCTTCACCGGCTGCAGCAGCATCATTCAACTGTGATGACGGAATCTGCGGAAGAGGTTTGCGGATGAGACGACGGCGAGTAGTAAGAGAAAGCTCGATGCTGGCTTGCCAGTTGGAGGTCGAGCTCTTGGAAGGTGGACTGTCATCGGCACTGTCGGCGATCGAGCCAGGTCGAGAGGTGGATGTAGATGGAAATGCCTGGCTAAGAGATGGCGGACTCCTGTAGCGGTTAGGAGTGACTGGTGTTCCAAGCTGCTGCTGCTGAGTCAAAGCATGGCGGCCTTTCGGGGATGAGGCCGAAGTCGAGCGGTCTAAACGAGGTGTCTGGGTGATCATGGTGAGGCTATAGTCCGCATCTGCATTAGCAACGGTGAGGGCGAGGGTGTTGAAGGAAGCGACGATGAGTGACTGCAGTTGTACGGGTCTGCCGACCGTGATGACGATCTCGTTGACCCCTTAGAGATGCTGTGGACGTGGATGCATTGCGGCGGCGCTAGACTAGACTCGACAACCTGCGGGCATATACGGCTGAGCCGGATGATGTAAGCGACCTCCTTCGTGTAGTGTCGGGATGTTTCGACAATGACTGTCAGTTGAGCTCTTGTCGGATCGGATAGAGCAAGTTCTCGTCGCAGAAAGGAATGGCGGTACAGTACAGTATAGAGACAGGATCGTGGTGCAGCCAAGATTGAAAGACACCAAAGCTAAAGCTGAGCTTCCTTCGATGCTGAAAGTCAAGGTCGAGGTCGAGGTCGAGGTCAAGCTGCAGAGCAACACCTGAAAGGCAGGCTGGCTGATGCTGCCCGATTCCTTTGACCAAAAAATAAAAATAAAAAATGAATGCAGATCGGGCCGAATCGAACAGTAGCAAGAGCAAAGGCACTGGAGCAGCTTGTGTTGCTCTTGATGCATGAAGCTGTAGGCACAGTTCAGCAGTGTAGAGAAGTGGAGGTTTGAAAGCCAAGGACGCATCGAGGTGTAGCCAAGCTACAGTAGAGCGGTTTTGGCCATGTGTGTCGATGTCGAGATGACCTCGTAGCCGAGGTCATTGAGATGGTGGAGATGGTGGTGGTTTGGAAGGACATTGAGATGAGCTTGCTCTGTTGTCATGAGCTCCATTTGTGGATGCGTCAGTAAAAAATTTTCTGTACAAATATGTCATGTGAAATGATTAAATAAGCATTGCTCACCATCCTGCGGTCCTCAGAACTGATATGAGTCCTCATTTTTGTGATGGTAGTACATTGTTGTGATCAGGCACAGCTCCAAAAGCCGTAAAGTTAAGGTTTGTGGCTGCCAGTTATCACTTTACCCCATATTCTAGACCTCATATACTCCACAAACCAGTCTCAACAAAGCCGGATCAATGTCAAGCAGCCAGGCATCCGATTTCTCACTGCATCCATTGCCTCCAGTCATTGGACAGCACATCCAAGAACTCTGAAACAATGGAGAAATCAATTTAATTGGTGATGGCAATGATCTTGATGAAGGCATGCTGGACACAAACCTAGTCAACTCTCCCAACTGGCCACCTTCACCCTCACCATCCCCAGCATTGCATGTACATAGTTCACAGATCTCTCAAGCAATGCCATCATCATCAATTTCAAGCTCAAGTTCTATTCAAGCTTCACAGACTGTGATGCTCAATGGAAATGCTCATTGGGACCAAGAATCAATTGAGATGCTTTCATGAGTGGTGCTTGCCCATAACCCAAACATTGCATTGAACAATGCTGATTGCGGGAAGTGTTGGAAAGCTGCTCTTGAGGATTTCAATGCCACCACAAGAGAGAAGGGTCTCCAGACCCATGATATCAATGGAATCAAGCAAAAGTTCTTGAAACTTGCAAGTCAGCAAAAGCGCCAAGAGGATGTGCTGTCTTGTGCCACAGGCATCATGGAGTTCACCTCAGAGCATGAGGAAAGACTGGATGAGTACAACCAGTCATACAGACAGCCTTGACGTCATGCTCAGTCTCAGACACCAACAACAGCAGCAGATTGAGTGGCTGTGGAGAACAATTGCCATCAGTTTGCATTGATGGCAGCACAAGTCCGTGAGAGCCCAGCAACTCGGGCAATGGCCTCACCATGGGCTCGGAATGCACAAAATCAATGCACACTGTCAGAATCTGGGGAAGACACTGACTTCTATTTGAGAAAGCAGCCTTGGAATGCAATGCATGAGCTTGTGGCAGCCTTCACCAAGAACACTGAGCACCATTGTGACTTTGAGTGCTTGTATTGGACTCAACAGCTTCAATTCATGAAGGAGCACTCTGATACTCAAGCACAGCTAACCAAAGCACAGCTTGATGTCAATCAAACAATTCAAAGAGAGTTGTGGACAAAGATGGATTCATTGGAGGAGAGGCTACAGCAGAGTCAGGAACAATCAGCATGGATGGAGACAATGATGCAGTTGATGATGAGTATGTTGCAGGGTTTTGCTGGACCACAGCAAGAACAGCAACCACATAGACACCGCCAACCTTCCACTGCAACCTTGCTACCACCAAGCAGTCAGGAGACTACTCCTCACGCTAATCATATCACTTCTTCAATCACTGCAGCACAACCATCATCACCTTTGGCAGAGCTTTGTCAAAGTAGTCAACAACCCTCACAGCCTCGCACAAGACCTTTCAATGGTTGGGATTGCTTGTAGCATTGCATCATGTATATACATTCATTTCAATCAAAGTATGTGCTCTATCAAAGTCTCTTCCTTGTTGTCTGCAACATCCAGCATGTTGATGCTAGTGTTGGGTAAGCTTGGATCTGGTGATACCATTGTTTGCCAAACTCAAGGACTGCTGAAGTATTCCTCAAGCAGTGGAGGTCAGCACCCTAATCTGATCCCTACCTGGTTCCCTACCATGCATGTCTTGGCATTGAAAAGAAGAACCCTGTTAGGGGCGGTGCACCCGATATTGACCGAGTAGGGGTATGGGAGTTGAGCAGGGTTGCCCTCCCAGATGCAGCAAGGATATGCCAACTCCAAGGTACCATTGTTACTGTTCAATGGAGAGGTTAAGCCTGTGCTAACCCCAACATTGACTGGTATGGACAGTTGGTGCCAGTTAGCCTCAATATCGGCAGACCCTGTGAATGCCCCATTCAGAGGCAATGCAGCACATTCTCAGTTGTGCCTATACGCCACCGTGCCAAGAGCATTCTAGTTGGCAGTGGTGCATGGGTATGAGCATGGTGACATCTTTGTCACCGTGACAGTAAGGGTGACAACACATTGGGGTGACAGTGTGGGGAATTGAGGAGCAGGTCGCTGCTCCTGGAGGGGATGGTGGTGTATAGTTGGACTCCATCGTTCCAACATTGGCAGGGTGCCAGTGACAATGCTGGTGGGTTGATAGTCACATGGTTCTCCGACTTGAACAGAGGCACACGATGTTGGACAACAGAACAATTGATGGCAGCCACATGACTGATAAGGTCTGATGCTGATGAGCAAGTACAAGTTTAACAAATGTGTAATAGAGTGGATGAGCTCTGCTCACCACTCATGCCTAGGGAATGTGTGTATATGTATTGGCCCTCCCACTCCATGACCTGCGTGTGCTTGAGTGGGCTGAGTGGCATTACCTAATGATGACCGAACTGCCTGCAGTATGATACAGTGGCTGACTTGCAGCCCCTGTTGACATGAGTTTGAGGATAATGCCAGTTTGTCCTCCATTGTACATCATGTTGGGCCAAAATGTCAATTATCCTCTGCCTATCGCAGTCTGGGGAATGGAACTATTTTAACTCCCGTCCCGATAAACCCACTCCCATGACAAACCCCAACTAGCCAATCCTGCCCAACTGGCGTCGCTCCTGTCTGCTGCCTGTGCTTGATGCTGAATTGTGGCCACTGGTTAGGCATGTGGCCAATAGCCCACTCAACTTGCACTCGAAACTTACTCATGATGTAGTTGAAGTCCGATTGAATTGAGGAGATTATATTGCCATAGTGTTTGGTTATGATGGTGCTTGAGTTGCCACATGCTTGGTTGCCGAAGAGATACATCTGCTCCCCAGCCTCATTCTTGGCATGCTGTTGAGCCCATTGCACAGGTCTTGTGTCAGTGACCAAGTGAGCATCATGAAAGTGGCCTTCAAATGGCAATGAGCAAAAGATCAAACCATCAGGAACTGAGATGAATTGATACTTGATTGCATGACATCACTTGTGACCATTATACATGAGTTCTTCTTGAAGTACCGGCATTGCTATTGGACGTACAGTCCCATCAATTGCCCCCCAGAACCTTGGTATCCTGAATGTTCTCTCTACCGCAGCAGCATAGTACTCGAGCTTGTGAGGAGTGATGAGTCTGTGCTTCGGAGACTGCACATCCACCAAATGACCCCATCTTTTGTATATCCAATTGCTGAGATAGCATACAAATCAGCTGAATTGGCTGTGAGACCAACCATACTGCCCCTTGAGTGACTGCAGCAATTGGTTCTGGAGCCAGGCACACAGCATGAAGAAGATGACCTTGCTATCTTCACAGTCTTGCACATGTGTCCTCACTGGGTTCGGGATCTTTAATGCATGATGTATTGCTTCGAACTGTGCAATTGTGTAGCCTGTGTTGGCATGGAAATGAGCATTGTCAAGCCCAATCTTGATGGAGCTGAATGATCAACACTTGAGGTCTGTCTTGGGTTGCTGCTGCAGTAATGCAATTAAGGTTATATCATCTGCACCATCATTGAAAAATGTGTTGTTGGCAAACACTGCCTGCATGATCATGACTGGAAGATGCCAAAGGTGAACAGAGGCACTGCAACAAACAAATTAAGGTTTAGTTACTGGTGTGGGGTAAATTGATATGATGGTAGTGCTACTGCCATACCACAAAAGCAATGAGACTACTTCAACACACTTCAATTCCTCACTATACATTCACACATTCTCATGATTAGTCATTATACTTTGTTACATTGCAATAAAAAACACTCTATATACATCATCTATGCCACAGCAAGCAGGAAACAACCACAACAAGAGACCTCCAACTGAGTTGATCAACTCACCAGCCAGAAATGATCCAACACGTCAACATCAAGGTAACCTCACTGTCACTGTTGGCTCAGTTATGCATGAGTTTTTCCAAGTCCATTGCAATGGCTTTGCCAAGCTCAAATTCATTGCAACGACAGTCGGCCAAAACTGCACTAGTAGCTAGCCTCTCTCTTGGTTCAAGCTTGGACCTTCTGAAGGCTTAGTCTGAGTGTCTTCTCAGCAGCATTCAAGAAGCGAACTCAGTTGCTGCTTGGCAAGTCAGCTGACATGAATGCTTGTGAGGCTTTGGCATTGGCATCAGCTAGATTGGAAGGTCTGAGGTGAGAGGATGATTGGAATAGCCAATGGAGTGGAGTTGAACAGCATTTGCAGACAGAAAGGCAGGTAAATCAAAGTCAGCATCGATCTGATCTGATTCGAGATGAACCAGCATCATTGAGGCTACAGCATCACAGCACAACCTAAGTACAGTATGATGCGAATGAGCTGGCTTGCCACAGGTTCATGCATCGGCCATATTGATCTCTCTCCTTCAATCAGCATCTTGGCTCCCCTTGGCACTATCAACAATGAAGCTGCTCTCTGTGCATGGATCCCCTTGCCCCTCTGTGCAATGCAAAGCTCTTGAACATCATCTGTTTGTATATTGTGATGTGGTTTCAAAAGGTGCTGTAGCTCTAAAAAGATTGCTGGTTGGTATTTGAATTGAGCAGTTGCTGGTTTCGTCATGAAATACAGTCGAACCTCTCAAAATGAAACATTTCCAGCAGTTAAAATTAACACATTTTTAAGTATTAATTTTAGTCATAAAAAGTTCTGACAACTAATGCCACCCACCATAAGGTGCACAGACCATAGCAATATGTACCTCATTTTGAAGCTCTCAATCTCAGGAAGACAAAGCAGTTGCTCTCTCCTTGCTACCACCACCATTCCTTCACATAACAAGTTCACTATGCCTAGGTCACCAAGAACACCTCCTTCCACCAGCCATAGCCTTTCAGGTGATCAGAAACAACAGATAGCTTTGCATTACAATGCTCAGATAGCACTCAACCAGCCTTGCTCCACCAAAGATCTAGCAGAGTGGGCTAGGACTACTTTTCAACCTCACATATACACCAAGTAGGACATCAATCTGGAGAATCCTCAATTCAGCCTCCTCTTCATCATCAGAACAATCTCCATCTTCTAGCAAAAGCAGACTTATAGGCAAAGCAGCAGGGGCAGATACTCCAAACTAGGCTCAATTCTACTACTCCAGCAGCTCAGCAACTTGCTCTCAAGTTCTCTAATGGGTGGCTGGAGAAGTTTTGCAACAGACACTCCTTCAAACAACAGGTAGCCCAGGACCTGGAAGACATCTCAACACCTCCCCTTAGCCCCTTGGAGTGTGATGGGAGGCCTGATGTAGCCAAAATGACACCTCAGATGCAGCTACAGACTCTACAGGCAGCTCAAGACATCTTGTCAAGTCACAAGCAATTATCACCAGCTGTTTTGGAGGCACTAGCTTTGTATAGCACTTGTATTTGACCGAATTGGTTGACTGCAATGTAGATATAAAAAAAAAAATAATAAAAATAAAAAAAAATAAGGTTTCCATTTGTGTCTAGCTACTCTCCTGCCCAAGATAAAAAAAAGATTCAATGTATATTCATGTTTAACAATTTTCCGCAATTTTAAAAAAATAAATAAAATGTTTCATTTTGAGAGGTTCGACTGTATAAGCCGCCAGACTGCGATTTCAATCTCAGCTCGCGTGTCCAGGGTCTGACTCTCCCTTCACTTTCGGATGACCCGCTCGCCCTTGGTTCCCACACGGCTTCATTTTTCTCTGCTCAGTCAGGCTTCAGAGTGGCTTGTCGGAAGAGGACCGACAAACACACGTTCATCCGCGAACGAATCTTATCCACGTCACAGCGGTCTCGTTACCGCAGCAGCAGGGCTCAGAGACGATGTCGAACACCATCCGCGAGTACCTCTCGCTTCCATCTTCAGCACGGGTCGACTCGCCCAGTCAAGTTCAGCAGTGGCTGGACTCTCTTCTGTCCAGCGGGATTTCCGCGCTTGGCTCAGTCAGTGATTCAATACGCACCAAGTTCGCTGCCGCCATCCTTAACGATATTGCTTCCGCATCAGGGACACGGGAAGGCGACTACCTCCTCAATGCCCGCAGCAATGTTCGATGGAATGCAAACCTCCGCCTCTCGGCGCTCCAGCTGCTCAAAGAGCTCAGTCGTATGCCTGGAGGAAGCGCTCCTCTCGGCAAGCCAGAAGCATTGCGCATCCTCTTGCAACAGGTCGACTTCCCCAAGCAGCGGGTGAGAAGGTCTTCCATCGCCAACACTTCCAAGTCATCAATCGGCAATGGCGGACATTCCCAAGCAGGAGGCTCAACATCATCGCCATCGACGACACTTGGCGTTCCTAATGGTTCAGGCTCGACATACTCCCTCGGTTCGATCGCAAAGACATTACGGCGTGCCGTCAACCGACGCAGCTCTTCTCGCTCGGATCGATCTTCTTCCAAAGACAAAGATGCTCCTTCTTCAGACAGCAGCAGTGGTGAAGACTACGATATGGGCGCAGACCCCGAGTGGGCCATCACCGACATGGCTCTGCGATGTCTCAACAATGCCCTCTTCCTCAATCAAGATGCCCGCCTCCCCTTCTCTAGCGAAGATGTCGGTGGAGGCCATGTGGCAGTAGCGCTGCTCTCGAGGCCTGATGATACACCTGCAGACATTCTTTTTCTCGGTGCGCGTCTCTTGTTCTTCAGCAC
This sequence comes from Ustilago cynodontis, assembly GCA_928865425.1. Taxonomy (NCBI): domain Eukaryota; kingdom Fungi; phylum Basidiomycota; class Ustilaginomycetes; order Ustilaginales; family Ustilaginaceae; genus Ustilago; species Ustilago cynodontis. Next base: position 176,800 of record CAKMXY010000022.1, on the reverse strand, counting down.
ACTGTTCGAGTCGCCTTTCAACAAGACTGCCGTGGTCACGCTTAATGCGGTCAAGATCGAAGCTGCTTGCGTCGATGCGCTGATCAAGGCGGTGCTGGAGAAGACTGCCGATAAGAGGGCGGCTGAATCAGTGCTTGTGGCAAGTGGAAGCTCAGCTCAGCTCAAGACAGCACTGTCGGATTTGCTCAAGGCGCATTTCAACATTTGTCTCTACTATCCGAGGATCGCAAACGGTTCAACCAGTAAAACAGACATAGAGACAGCGGACGGAGCACCGATCTTGGGAGAAGCGTTCCACACAGAGTTGCTTGACATGCTCCGACCCTTAATCTCGGTCATCACCCAACTCCCCATCTCTTCCCCAGTCCCACTCATGCCGCCGACCACACACGCCATCGCCGCGCTCCTCAACTATCCTGTCCCTCACGTTCAAAAAGAGCTCAACAAGTCCAAGTCCACAACAACCTCAACCTCGACCGTCAATGGCAGTCTCACCCCACCAACCTCCACAGCATCAACCGAAGCACTCCTCACAGCGCCCATGTACATCTCTCGACTGATCACGTTGGCCGATCTCATGCTCGCACGGTATTTTGCTTCCGCCTCCGATTCTGGCCAAGAAGACAGGCGTGTACCTGAAGACGTCGATTCCAAGCAAGTCAAACAGAAATCCACCACTGACGGGATTGATCTTGAAGACACCCTCGAACCGCTCCTTTTGCTGTTGCGCAAAACTGCTGCTGAAGACGACGATCTTCGATCCGTTCTCCGCTCCATCCTTCTACCCAACGATCTTGATAGGAGTCTCGCTCTCGACCGTCGTTCAGACCTTCTCGGGCGGCTAATAAGGCTGATGTCCTCCGTCACACTGCCTCGTTTAGCTCGTGCTGCAGGTGAACTTCTTCTTTCGCTCTGCGAAGCAGATCCCAAACGCATGACTGAGACCATCGGGTATGGTCCGTGTGCAGGATTCCTAATGAATACAGGTCTTGCTTCTGCGCTTCCTTCCGGCACCAACCCCGCTGCTGGTGCTAACGGTCGAACGATTGATCCCATCACAGGCGAGTACGAGCCGACGGAGGAAGAAAAAGCAATAGACGAAATCAACCGTATGACAGAGGAAGAAAAAGAAGCAGAAGCAGAAAAACTCTTTGTGCTCTTCGATAGATTGAATAAGACGGGGGTTGTGCAGGTAAGGCATCCGATGGAAAAGGCGCAAGAGGAGGGCAGATTTGAAGAGATCGAAGAGAGAAAGGAGGAAGAGGAGAGGAAGAGACTGGAGAAAGACGAGGCAGAGGTGGAGAGAGAGGTGGAAAGAGAGATGGCGGAAAGGAAGAGGAGAAAGGAAGAGGCTAGAGTGAGGGCGCAGAGGTTGGTTGGGAGAAGTGAGGCGACAAAGGAGGCCGTGGTATCGAGTCAAGGTGGGGACGGCGAGGAACAGTCGAATGCGTCACTCGCTGGAGAGCCCGCACCATCAGCCTAAAATGCAAAACCTTCCATTCACCATCAACTAAGCCTTCCCTATATCGCTTGGTTATCCCCTCGCATCTCACGTTCCGGCCATGAATCGCATTCAACATCATCTCATACCTCAGCATCAGTTCACACACTTAATCACACCAACGCTAGTCAACCATTTTACACTCGCATTACCATTTCTTTCTTGTATGCTACAACCCTTTCTCCACCACCTCCAATCGTCCTACCACAGACACTAGCAAGTAATACACAATCCCCAACGCAGCCGCTACAATCGTTACCAGCGTCGTTATCTGCACTGGTGCTAACAGTGTTACATCTGGAACTGGTACTTTTACCTTTAATCCTGCCACTGTCAGCTTTGTTTTTGTTTGCGATAGTGCGTGTACCATCTGCCCACCTTGGTTGGGTGAAGCGGAAAGGGGGAGAAGATGAGAGTGTGTTGGAGGAAAAAGCGTCGATAAAGGGGTTGAGTAGAAGCCTTGCACGAATTTGGTTGCTCCGTTTGCTGCAGAAGAGGGGGGATTGGGGCAGGTGAGGAAGATTGTGGGTGGGGGTATGATTTGTGTTTCCACCCACCCTGACTCGGCAGTGGATGCGGCGGGATGGGGGGAGGTTGAGGTGGTTGTGTTGGAGAAGAGACTGGATAAGGCTTGTTTTGCGTTGTTGAACGACTGCAAAGGCAAAATGTCGTGTAAAAGCGTTGTGTAAGGGGATTGAAAAGCTACTGCGCCAGTTTCTAACCTCCTTGTCGTCAAAACTCCTCTCGGTGTTTGATAACGCAGATGCAATGGAACATCAACCTTGATCACGCCGTCCGCACGCAAAAGCTCGTCGACATCAACTTCGATAATCAGCGTTGAAACCTCTTGCTTCCACCCTGTCCCCCCCTCTTGGCTCTTGTTGTTCCTATTCAGAACCGTCCTCTTCTCTTCCCCAATCACTTCTTCCACCTTGGCCAAGACTGCATCTCTCAACATCTCCTGCACTTTTATCCCCGCCTCTGTCTCCCTTTCTTCTACAAGCGCTGCTTCTTTTCTTTCCCACCATTGCTCATTCCTCCCCTTCCCCTTCCCTTTTTCCTTTCTCTTGGAGAACCCAACCGCAGCCTCCAACTCGACTTCGCTCGCAAGGTGTGCAACTCTATACCCATTCCTGGATCGACCTTGGGTGATTATAGGGTTGAAAGCTGTAAAAGGATCGTAGAAAATGCCTGGTGGGAGATGGACTAGTATGTTCGCTTTGCAATCTTGCGTCGAGGGGTTGGTGAGAAGCGAGGGAGAGAGGGAAAGGGAAAGCGTTGGATGGAGGGTGGGGGTGTTTATGAGTCGGGACTCCATTTTGATGTTCGAATTGCGGATGCGGAAGAATGAGGAAGAGGCAATGGAGTGAAGGTGGAAGTGTGAATAAGGCGTTTGGCAAGATGGTGGTGTTAAAGAATGCGGGGAAGCGAACAAGTTGGCTTGAGCGTCGTTCTTCAAGTGAAAAAGGGGCAAAAAAGTAATGCTCAGAAATCGCACTCTTCGACATCTACCCTTGTCGTCGTGCAGACTCTGCCGTATCAAGTCAATCTACTGTATCTGCAATCAACGAATTGACGAGTTGCCTGATGTATCTCAAAAGTGCCTAGATGGACAGTGAAAAAGCCGGGGATTGTGCAACCTGCCTTCCTAGGCATTCGATCTCTTTGGGCTTTTTGAAAATCAAAGCTACAGTTGATGACGCCCAAAAGGCATCCAATTGAACGAGGTTGAAACGATCTGTGATTGCGAATGCACGGAGAAGCTGAGACCGTACTGTATCAAGTCTCCTCGACCTGAACCTCTTACATTGAGAGCTTCTTCCAGAAGAAGTGTACGAAGCGAAAAGGATCAGCACGAGTCAAGCAGAGAGAACAGACACCACCATCGCCACACGCTGGCTTCAAGAAATTCTTCTTGCTACGAAAACCCTCTCCAACACTCCCATCTGCCAGTTGCATTCCCGGCGTAATCACTGCTTCAAATCCGGGACCTCTGATCCCAACTCTCAGCACCCCTTCTCCACCACTGACCCAGCTTAAGGCTTTCTCAACGCCACATCATCAGCAAAGTCCCTGAACGAACTAAACTCCTCCAGTGGCGTATGCAATGGATTTCTCACCTTAAATGCTGGTTCCTCCTTAAAGTAGTTGTACCAAAACTTATTACGTAGTGCGTAATCCGTTCCTAATAGCTTCTCTAAACTCTCTTTTCCCTTTGCACCCGCTTTTTTTGCTGGTTGTTCTTCCTCCGTTCCACTCGCCGCAGCCTTACTTTCTGCTCTTCTTATCGCTCTCAATCCATCAATCACCGTGCTTGGGGTGTTGGCAAGATCGTTATGCAGTCTAGCATGGATGGAATTTTCGAGTATAACCGCTGCATTTTTATCCCTTAACATTTGAGAAATGTATTGGATCGGGTGAACTTTTTCATGAAACCCGACCTTGTTTCCTATTTCGCTCCAACCTTTTTGGGAATGCTTGTTGAAGATTTCTTGGCTATGACCTGTTAATGCTGGTGGAACTAATTCTGCCAATTCTCGCAGTGCGTGAAGTCTTTTATCTCTGAGAGTAAGTTCATAGCTTTGCACAACTGGCTGGGGATGTTCAGGGTCGTCGGTGAATCGAGGTGGAGCGGTAGTTACGTCTGAACCGAGCACTCCACCGGTGAAAGGATTTACTACGCGAGCAGAACGAGTGGAATCTATACGATGATCATGTGCCCATTCGAGAGAGTTAGACCAGGTATCGGCAAAGTCCATCGTGCGAAGCGAAGAGAGTGACTTGGTCCAGTGCGAGAAGGAAGGTGGGTAGCGGTCGGAGAGTTTTTTGTACCCGTCAAGGTTTATCGAGGGAAATGCTTGCGGGATGGACCAGAGTCGGTAAGGGGCTAGTTTGGGGGACAAAGGAGAAGCACTTGGGAGGGAAGAGGGAGGAGGGAGAGTGGAACGAAGCCATGATGAAAGACGGTCTTCAGATTGGTGGGAGGAGGAGGAGGGAGGAGTGCTGCCACCGTGGATGGCCCTGAGAGAGTCAGCTGGCGAGGCGGGGTTCCAGGGTTCAGAGGGGTAAGACGGGGTTTGAGGAGAAAGAGCTTCGAGTTTGGCTTTTGCTGAATTAAGAGCTTGGCGAGTGGGCGAGGTGTCCCTCTCCCCTCCACCCATCCTGGAGTCGACATTAGCGTCATGAGGAGCAAGAGGACGTTGGTTATGACGACGCCATCCAGCACCAACCCCAATCCGTCTCATTCCAGCTTCGTTAAACCTCGCTGTCCTCCTTCGTCCACCTATACGTGCTGCTGGTGACCTCATACCCCCTCCTTCTTCTTGATCTGGCATGAGATTGCCTGAAACTCTCTCAACCGGCACCTCACCCTCTCTTTCCTTCTCCCTCCCTTTCTCTCCAGCAGTGAACCTAAATACAGGCTTCACCTCCTTGTCCTTCCCTTTCGCCTCTTCCGCATGAGGAGTTTCATCTCTTTCCTGGCCTGCACCCCTCCATTTGCCCCAATCGAACTGCTCACTGGGATGCATCAAAGGTCCCTCGATATACTTCCATTCTTTTCCGGATTCTTTTTCGGCTTTAGCTCTGAACCAGGCCAAATGGGCATCGGCTGGGTCTTCATCGGGATACACGACGCGAGTTGGACCCTGGTCCAGGCCAATACCGTGGAGTTCAGGCCGGATAGGATCGACATGAGGATCGGATGGAGGTGAAGAGGAAGAGGAAGAGAGGGGTGAGACGGGGAGTGAAGATGCTGTGTGAAAGGTGTGGTCTTCTTCAGATGGTGTGCGGGAGTGTTGGTCGAGTTGGTTTGAAACGTCTACAGCGAGTGCTGATGTCGTTGAAAGAGCAAAGATGAGGGCCGAGAAAAGGCCCAGAGTGAGACGCATGGTTGGGTCGTTGTGGTCGTGGAGAAGAGAAACGATCGGCGAGGAAAGACAGTCGAAGCGGTACAGCCTCTGGAAGGGTTTTATTGCTTGCACAGGTTGTGACGATGAGTGTGAGTTGCCCACTCTTGCCATCTTATGGATCGCCCACTTTGCCCCACCGGCGCTCTTGCCGTACAACAGCTGTTATCGACCCTCGAAAGTTCTCATCAATTCCTCCCGAACCTTTGCCACGTTCCGTCGGATGCGATTGGCTCTGACGGAAGGACAGCTTGTCATTGCACTCATTCCGGAAGGTTTCGTTAGTTAGGTTTGGTGATGACAGTTCGAGAGCCATTATTCAGGCTCGTGGCAGTGTTGGATGATCCATGAGATGAAGGGCTGAAAACCTAAACGCATGTCGACAACGCCCACACAATCTCAAGAATGTTGGATTACGTGGCACTGCAATCTTGCGTATAAGTTAATCTCCGAACTCGATCCATGCTCTCGCGTTCACGATCACATCCGAGCAAATCAACGCAATCCAAGTCTCTTGACAGCATCCTATCGCATTGCAATAACAGAGAAATGTCGAACGAGCCTGTAGTGCTACTGCTCAGTCCCATTAAACAAAAACCAAATCTCCTTAGCATCCAGCTTGTTACCTTTAACCAACTTACTTCCCTCCAACGCAGCCTTTGCCAAAGCCCTCTTCTTCTCTTGCAACTTCAAAATCCTCTCTTCCACCGTATCCTTGATGCTCAACTTATAGATCGTCACATCTCTCTGTTGACCCAGCCGATGAGCTCTATCGAAAGCTTGTTCTTCGATCTGAGGGTTCCACCATAGATCCATCAAGATGACCCTACTGCAACTCGTCAGATTCAGACCAGTGGATCCGGCTTTGAAGCTGATGAGGATGATTGTGACGGACGGATCGGATCGGACCCGCTCAAGTGCCTGTTCTCGTTCTTGAGGTTTCATTGATCCGTCGTAGCGGACGTAGCTGAACGAGTGGCGGCGGAGGTGTGGTTCGACGAGGTTGAGGAACGAGGTGAACTGCGAAAAGACGATGGTCTTTTCTGTTCGATCTGCTGAGCGGATCGCAGAGAGGATGGAGAGCATCTTGCGGATCTTGGTCGAACCAAAGCTGGAAGCGAAAAGATCCTGCGAATGGTTGGATGCAAGAGCAGTGCAAGCGGCACAGAGTCTACGGTTAGCCAACGCCGGATTGACGGCTGCCATCAGATCTCCCGGTCGATTCTGTCCATGTGAAGCAGCAGCAGCAGCAGCAGCATCATTCTTGGGCAGCTCGACATGACACTGATCACATCGCTTGACAGCCACACTAAGACCGGAGAGCATAGCAGCCAATCCATCGTCATCATCGTCATTATCTTCTTCCTCCGCGGCCGCCCCTCCTGCCTTCCCTTTCCCGCTGTCCGTCCCATCCCCATTAGCAGCAGCAGCAGACCCAATCGCCCCTGCATCAACCCTCAAATTCCCCGTCACCATCGCAGGATGACTACAGGCCTGCCTCAACCTCAACAACAGCACCAACGAAGCAATCATGTTGGTCTTTTTCCCCGTCGCCCTTTGCTGCTCTTCCTCTTTCTCAAACGCCTGCTTGATCCTCTCCTGCAATTTGATATAGAACTGCTTCTCTTGCGGACTATCAAACTCGAGCTCGATCAACTCCAAGTTTCGCTTGGGAAGATTGAGAATAGGCTTGCCATCGTCTGTCTTTGCCTCCTTGGTACGACGAAGCATTATAGTCTGAAGGACAAAGCAAAGTCGTTTCATACCCCAATTGACTCTGTTCTGATTGTTGGACTTGAGAGGTTCGCCAATCTTGTCCTTGAAATGCTGAAACTCGTCAAAGGGGGGTACACGTAAAAAGTGGATGAGAGAAAACATCTCATAAGCATCGTTCTGCAGCGGCGTACCCGTCAAGCACCACCTCGAGATGGCATTGGCTGCAAGCAGGAAGCAAGCACGCGAACATTTGGCCTTGTGGTTCTTGATGTTCTGCGCTTCATCAAGCACGATCCGCAGCCACTGGAACTCGAACAGCGGAGTAGGATGGACCTTCTTGATCGCTTTGCCTGCCGAGACGGGGCCTGCAAACGAGTCTTGCGAGTCTTGCGAGTCAATCTCGATGGGCGCGCTCTCCGATGCAGACTCAGCGTCCGAATCGACTTGCGAAGCTCGATGGTTGGAGCGCGAACCATTCTTGGCTCCGGCCTTGGCCTTTGGCTTCGGCTTGGCTTTGGACCTGGAAGAGACGGTAGCGGAGGGCACAATACCCTTGGCTTGCGCTTCGAGATTCGAAATGTAGTTGGAGTACTCGCTAGCTGCGGTAGTGTAAGTGGTGATGACAACGTCAAACCTGGTAAAGTGCGAAGCTTTCTTGGCTCGAGAAGGGCCGTGGTAGAGATAGACCTTGAACCCAGCATCAGTCTTTTCAGCAACTTCGCGTTCCCACTGCTTGATAACAGCAAGCGGAGCAATGATGAGTGTGGTCTTGGAAGGCAGCTCTCGACGAGACAGCTTCTCTGCTGGTGTGTTTGTCGTCGCATCGCTGGAAGCTTGTTTGGCGGGCGCTGCTGCTTCCTTGCCGTGTTTTGGGGGTTCCGCAGGCACTTGAAGATCGATCGTAGAAGCATCTTGACCTGGACGGTTGGAAACAATCAAAGCGAGCGTCTGTACCGTCTTGCCAAGACCCATATCGTCGGCAAGGATACCAGCTTTAGCTGCTCCCTTCTCGCGCTCTCTCATCCAAGTGACCCCTTGCACTTGATGCGGCAAGAGCATGCATTTGAGACCCGGAACAACCGCACTGGTGCGTGCATCTTCCGACACTTGAGTGACATTGACCATGTTGGAGAGCAAGTCTCTAATCTGCCTGTCGCGTGTAGCAGCGTCGATGTTCGGTCCAATTGCCGAATCTTGGACAAACGTCGTGGGCGTCGGCCCTCTCGGATCGTAATCCTGGCTCATGTAGAGCGACTGCGATTGCGCTTGAGCTGCTTTAGATCTCGACTTTGACGGCGAAGAGTAAGCTAAAGGCGAATGAGACACGGGCGAGTGGTAGAAAGGGTTGTTGTTCTGGAGTGTCGGTGGTGGTGGAGTTTGTTTAGGAGAGATGAAGGGCACTTGAGCCAATTTCGAGTTGGGTGAGCGGAAAGGCTGTGAAGCTGCGTAGCTCCAAGTTGCGGGAGGTGGGCGAGATGAAGCATCGGTGGAAGTTGGCGTTGCTGCGCTCTGAAATGGATTCGCGCGCTTGATTCCAATAGAAGAAGCTTCTCCGAAAACGATGGGATCTGCACGAGAGCCTGATCCTCTGCTTGGTGATGCGAAGTTAGCGTTGCTCGATTGTGAGGCTGAGCTGGGAGGAATGTAAGGAACAAGAGGAGGTTGGTATAGTTTGACCTTGGGCGGTGGCGCATGCTTGTTGCGATGCGGCAAGGAAGAGATGGCTGAGGCTGCGGAAGTTGAAGGTGCACCAGAGTAGCCAGAGGAGGAGGATGCAACAGACTGCTCTCGTTCCTGTTGCTGTCTTCGGGCTTGCTCTATCGCAGCAAGCTGCTCCTCCATGATCTTTCTACGCATTGCCTCCATCTTGGTGTGAGAGTTGGACTGGCAAGGTTGGGTCGAGTGTAGTCGAGTGAATGGAGCCGGATGAAGCCAAGCAAGTGCGCGTCCTACGCTCGATGACGGCCCAGCCTCCGTTTTCGCGGCGCTATCGAGGTGATGTGATGAAGGAAGAAGCCAAAAAGGTGGTTGATTAGAAGTGTCGCGCAGTGTTGTTTCTGCCGACCCAAAAAGTGGAGAGAACAACACTCTAGCGCGCGCGTCCATCTCCCGATTTCTCTTGGCTTCAATCCCGATATTTGTTTCGGCCGAACGGAAGTGACAACCGCGAATCGTGCGAGATTGTGGTTCAAAGGCGGAAATCAAGGCAAAGGGCCAATGCAGCGGCAGCACACACGACATCCCCGCTCGAGCCAACTTTCGTATATTGTAATCCAGCGCGAGCTCTCACTTGCACTCGTTTCTTCTTCCCCTTCTCATCTCCTACAATCAACCAAAACACCCTCCATCAGTCCATCAGGAAACCCCCTCCCTGAAGCCACCGAAAATGACCAAAGGAGAAACCATCCAATGCAAAGCCGCCGTGGCATGGGAAGCGGGCAAACCCATGTCTATCGAAGAAATCCAAGTCCAACCTCCTCGCGCTGGCGAGGTTCGAGTGCAGATCACTCACACCGGTCTTTGTCACACCGATGCCTACACCCTCTCTGGCTCCGATCCGGAAGGTGCCTTCCCCGCTATTCTTGGACACGAAGGTGCCGGTATTGTCGAATCGGTCGGTGAGGGTGTTTCGCATGTCAAGGAGGGTGATTCGGTCATCTTGCTTTACACTGCCGAATGCAGAGAATGCAAGTTCTGCAAATCGGGCAAGACAAACCTTTGCCAAGCTGTTCGCGCTACTCAAGGTCAAGGTGTTATGCCGGACAAGACGAAGCGTTTCAGCTGCAAGGGGAAGGAGCTCTACCATTTCATGGGTTGCTCCACTTTCAGCCAGTACACGGTTGTTTCGCAGTACAGTCTGGTCGCGATCGACCCCAAGGCGCCTAGGGACAAGACTTGCTTGCTCGGCTGTGGTGTCACCACGGGTTGGGGTGCTGCTACTCACACTGCTAATGTCGAGAAGGGCAGCACCGTTGCTATCTTTGGCATCGGCTGTGTTGGTCTCGCTGTCATCACTGGTGCTGTTGATGCAGGTGCGGCTAGAATCATCGCTATCGACACCAACGATCAAAAAGAAAGCTGGGCAACCAAGTTTGGCGCTACCGATTTCATCAACCCTACCAAACTTGGTGAGGGTAAAGACATTGTTTCCCACCTGGTCCAAATCACCGATGGTGGCTTGGACTACACTTTTGACTGCACCGGAAATGTTAAGGTGATGCGAAGTGCTTTGGAAGCTTGCCATAAGGGATGGGGTGTAAGCACTGTTATTGGTGTTGCTGCTGCCGGCCAGGAGATCGCTACTAGGCCTTTCCAGTTGGTTACGGGTAGGAAATGGCAAGGTAGTGCGTTTGGAGGCGTCAAGGGTAGGACCGAGTTGCCCGGCATTGTGGATAGATATTTGAACGGTACCTTTAAGGTAGATGAGTATATTACTCATACTACGGATTTGGACAACATTAACAAGGGTTTCGAGTATATGAAGCAGGGTGAATGTATCAGGTGCGTTGCCAAGATGTCCTAAAACTCGTAGCCTTTTTTGATTTGAATCTCGGTTGCATTCACTCTCGATCCCTGGTCATGGAGTGTGCAAGTGTGCGCTGCTTCTGCATTGCGATTGAGAACGGACGACAAAAGAATGTGACTGTGAAGCGAATAGACCACGTAGAGACAGGAAGAATCAAATACACGACCACCCTTCTTAACCGCCTCTTCTTTATCAACCGCTCCTCTCCTCTCGCCGCTTCCCCGCTCTTGCTCCTGGGGTGTCTGGGTTACTCGTTCCTCGGTAAAACCACGATTGTGGCTTGATCGAGGTTGAAATACATCAGATTGGTTTGAAAGAATTCCATACCTAGAATCCAAGGTTTAAAATCTTTACCATTTGCTGGAAACATTTGTTCTACTTGGGGAGAACCGACGAGTGTTATATCACACATATCTTGCTGTTTCCCTTCTTTGTCTTTGTTTCCTCCACCGGTCGGGGGAGCGGGAGGAGCTGTCGGAGGTGTGGTAGGGGGAGGAGGGGGAGGAGGGGGAGGGGTGACTTTTTGACCGAACAACTTGAACAAAAAGAAAGTTCTTTTGTGGACCTTAACCATTCGCCTTTTTCGAAGATGTAACCCTATCATACCTAAAGCATTGTTTACACCTTGCACATAGGCGTTGATTCCAGCATCTACGTAGCTTTTCCAACGCATCAACGGATGCAACTCGGCATCTTTTGCTGGATCAATCGATTGGTTTTCGAAAAATCTCCACCTATTAGGTGCTGATTGTGGCTTAGGTCGAACACTGACGAAGGATGCACGTTTATCACCAAAACCAAAGCCCATTTTCAACTTTTCGCTGCACTTTGCTTTTCCCATAATAACCCCTGATCCTTGAGCAGAGGGAAGGATAGAAATCCGATTCGACGTAGAAGAAGAGTTGAAGATCTTGCCAACTTCGCTGGGTGGACCAATGATTCCAGACGTACCAGAATCAAACAGCAACGCGTCGATACGGATATCAGGGATAATGGTTGAATCGAGGAAAAACGAAAGATCGGTGCGATGAGCTACGCCGTAAAATGGGTGTTTCGGCAAGGTTGAGCCGGAAGTGGCGTCGATCGAAATGGCGTTCGAGTAGGAAAAGCCAGGGATGGAAGGGGGTAGAGAAGAGCCGGAAAGAGGGAAAACGAGTTGTCCTGTAGGTGGATTGGTAGGGGAGAAAGTGAGGTAGAATTGATTGTCACCTTGAATACCCAGAGTCTTGCGGTGTGAGGGAGAAAGAAAGGATGAGAGGAAAATTTTGTCTTGTCCTCCGTCATCACGCTCTCCACCACTTTGGTCTGTTCCGCCGGCTCCCGAACCAGCAGCTTTATCACCCGCCTGATTCATTGCTGGAGGACTTAGACCCAAAATCCCATCCGCACCTCTCAATTGTCCGCCCAAATCACTCAATCCCACGCTTAGATTGCCCGCTCTCACTCCTCCTCCCGCTCTCTCACTACCCTCGTTTAGGAATCCAGTATCGATGACAAAATGCATTTTGGCCTGTACATTACCCGCATCTTTTCTCGGATCTGGATTTGTAGTCATATACCCTCCTCCCTCTTCACTCGTTGGATCTGGATCATACGTTGAGGATGTATTGTGGAAGTTACCCGTCTCAACAACGAGAAAAGGTGAACCTGTGTCAACGATAAGGTTGTAAGTCGAAGCAGGGCTACCGATCGAAATAGAGGCGGTGAGAAGTTGCGATTCGGCAGAATAGGAAAGCGGGTAGATTAGGTTATGCTCATCTCGTTTCATCATTTCGCTAGAGACTAGAGAAGATAGTAAGAGCAACAAGAGCGAGAGGAAGATGGTTGTCGCCATCATCGCTAATTCGGGATGGTGTAGGAAGAAAACGTGTGATGACAAGAGAGAGAGAGAGAGGAAAAGGGGGCAAGAGAGCAAGGAACGACACATGTCGATACCACCTCACCCTTTTGTTTTTTTCCCTTCGTTGGGAATAGTCCCACCGTGAGATCCTTTCCATCTTCAGCGCACGGCCCCAAATGAAAAGACCTTGCAAAGCCTCGAAAGCAGCAAAGTGGGATTCAAAGCACGAATGTGGTGCTTTCTTAATGTAGCCAAATGAAACCTCTTGTGGTCGCACGGACAATAGATTAGCGGCACACGCCAATGCTTTGCAACCGCCATCTCCCACTTTGCAAAGTTAATCTCTTCACGTTCGAACATTTGTCGATTGGTTCTCATCATACGATAACACAACAGCTCAAACATGTCTTTGTTTCCACAAGGTTTCCATTGATAATCGGCGGCTTCAGAAAGTAGGATACAACCCCAACTCCTGAAGATACCTATACATATCAGCCACCAAATACAAACTTCCCGCTACCACAATTGGTCCCTTTTCCATCCCTTCCTCCTTCCCCTTCGCTCTTCCCACCTCCTCTGCACCTCCACCGGTCGCCCATTGTATTGCCTCTTTTACATTCACAAAAGTCCTCAAATCTCCCACATCCACTTGCCTACTCACTCTTTTCAACACTTCTAATTCATCCTGCAGCTCCACGCTTCTGACCCAAGGCATTCCTTCAGGGGCACTAAAAGTGGTTAACGCCACATTCTGTCTTTCCACCAAATCATTCGGCTTATCCAAGAGAGCTCTAACCATCGATTCGTAATCCTTTCCTTCACTAAACGCTAGAATGTACGTCACTTGCCACTGCCCCTTCCCTCCAAGAGCTCTCGAAGCCAAACAACAATCAAGATACTCTCTCAACGCCTTTGCACTACTCTCATTATGTGCTCCATCAATCAACACCTCCCGCCTCCCACCCCGCAGCTTAAACCAAGAACATCTCCCCTCCCAATTGACCGAATTTACCGCTTCCCTCACCCGCAGATTGGCTTCGGGATCATCTCTTAACCCCCACAGAATTCGGGTTCGGAGATCTTGCCACCGGTCTTGTGCCCATTCATCCCTTGCTATCGAACTTAGCGTCTGAACTGCCATACAAACTCCAGTAAGATTAGCTCGTGTCCGCTCAACAGAGACAGCAACACCAAACATGACCGGATCATGAGGATGTGCAACAAACGTCGAAGGAGGATTCAACCCCGAAGTCGAAAGAAAAAGAGTAGGGGCGAGTTTAGGCGTGAAATCCACCGAACTTGCCCATTCAACCTGCTTAGTGGGAGGGAGCGAAACGAGTTTCCACGGGATATACGTTTTGACTAAACGTGCGTTGCGAGAGATGCATACGTTGCGGATAGAGTCTAGGATTCCGGCTGCTCGCGGGCCGAGTTGCTTTGTTTCGTTTTCTAAAGGTCCAAGTGCGAGTTGATCAATGGGAGTGGGATCATCAAGACGTTGATCAGCAATCACACACAACCCTCGTTCCTTCACTATTCCAGCTTTCTCCCGTGCTATACCCTCGAGCTTGGAGCCAAGGAAAGCCTCATGATCACGATCAATAGGACAAATCACACTAGCCAATACCTGTGTCTCTTCAAACACATTGGTTGCATCCAACCTCCCACCCAACCCTACCTCTATCAACAACACTTCCGGTTTCTCTCCCGCTGGCAGCAACGAAAACGCTTGCAAGGTTTGAGCGGTAAGAAGTTCAAACGGACTACTTTTGAGCGGTTGTCCGTCATCATCCCCTGTTGCGGGGATATCTAAACCCTGATCGGCGAACAATACGTCGGACTGAGCTTGACGCCAAACGGATTTGGAAATGACACGACCATCGACTTTGCAGCAATCCCTGCGCTCGATGAGGTGAGGGGAGACAAAGGTACCAGTGCGGATATCGAGGGCGTTACGAAGGATTGAATCGAGATAGGCGATGGTTGAACCTTTACCGTTTGTTCCGGCTACATGGATAATGGGGAATGACCGATGGGGGTTACGAAGACGAGAGAGGAGAAGAGTGATTCTTTCGAGACCGAGTTCGATGCGTTGGCCTGTCATGCCATCGCCGTTTGAAGCAGCACCAGCGGCGGCGGCGGTGGCGGAACGAGATCGTGATGCAGAATTCGTAGTAGCATCTCCATTCTTCCCTCCCGCCGGTGTAGGTGCACTGTCTTGTGAAGAAAGATGGAGATGACCCATTCCAGCAGTCGCAACCGCCACCGCAGGCCCAGCCCCAGCCATACCCTTCACCTTCTCTTTGGACGTCGCCTCATCTGCCTCTTTCTCTCCACTGTACAACCTCTGTATACCCGGCGGTAACGGCTTATCCACAACCCCACTCTTCTGTCTTCTCCTCACTTGTTCCCACATCTCCCACTTTTGTTCTTCCGCCCTTTTCTTGGCTTCATTCTCCTTTCTCTCTCTTTCTTTCTCCTTCTTCTCGCTTGCAACCCTAATCTCCTCGGCTCTAAGTTTTTCCGCTTCAGCCTGTTTCTCCCTCTCCACTTGTAATGCTTTTTGCACCTCCAAGTATCTTCTCTCCGCCCTAGAAAGATTTTCCGTATCAGCGTCGGTGGCAGGCTTGATAGCGGGATCGAGATCGTCCAGTGGTACGCTGGTAGTTTGTGGTGGCTTGGAAGAGAACGCGTAGCTCTTGGATGGTTCGTTAGCCGGCGAACTTGGCGCGCTGTCTGTGTTTCGACTCGTAGAGGTAGTGGTACTGAACTTGCGCAGGAACGACAAACGAGGAGGCTTGGTCTCGGTTGGAGTACTCACAGCTACCATCGTACTCGCCTCCGCCTCATAAGCAGCAGCAGAGGGCATGGGAGGAAGATCTCTCTCCCTCCTCCTCTCCCTCTCCTTGCCGTTCTGATCAAACTCCGGGAATGGAGCCAAATTCTGTATAGGCGGTAGCACCGGAGGAGTGGGTAATTCGCTTTTACCTGTCCTTGCACCTGACGTTTGCCTCTCTTTCGCTGGCCTTGCTGCTCCTCCTCCATTGTGTAGAACTGCCTCTCCGGATGCCTGCCTAGCCAAAGCAGCGCGTTTCTCCGCCGCATCGGCCGCCGCAGCACCTGGATTCGAAGGTCTTGTTCTCCCACCACTGGCATCTAACACATTCACATCTGAAGAAAACTCCTGACTACCCTGTCTACTAGGTCTTCGTTTGGGCTTATTGCGATCAGAAGCAGAAGTGAAGTTGACAAAGCCTTTGGCATTACCGTGTTCGAGCTCGGCGGGACCAGAAAACCCCATGGGAGCATTGACGCTGGTTGGATTTCGTCCGACTTGGCCTTGTACGCCGGGACCGATGACCAACGCTGTGGCAGGCATTCCAGCAAATTGACTTGAGCTTATTCCGTTTGGGTTGGGAGATGTTGATGGCGTTCCACCAGCAGCAGCAGCAGCAGCAGTAGTAGTAGTGGTAGTATTGGAGCGTGGGTTAGCCTGTACAGTAACGACCGAGCTGCTGTTTCGGCGAGTAGCTGAGACAGGTGTTGCAGCTGCCGAATCGAGTCTGGGTGAAGTTGGGGATGAAGCAACGTGTTGCTGATCGACTGTGGAAGCAGCGAGAGAAGTTGTGCTGGGATTGTCGGATGCAGAGTTGATATCTTTGTTCGCCGTTGCAAGCGGGGGCAAAGCGACATTCGAGCCGAGTTTGGGACTGGCACTAGCACTAGCAGCGGTTGCTGAGGTTCTCCGTTTCGTCTTTGGCTTTGCCTTACCCCCCGCCGAAGAAGAGTTGAGCAGATTCAAACCCTGACCCAAACCAGTAGGAGTAGTAGTATAACCAGTATTCGCAGCAGTATTGCGCCTAATATGACCCGAACCAACATTATTCGCAGTGACAACCCTAAAACTGGATCTGTAGTCCTGATATCTATGCTGGTGATAGTTTGCATTCGGTTGTGCCCCTACGGACGAGGAGAAAGAGGAAGGCTCGGAAGGCTGAATGATAGAGTAGGGTGGCGGTTCAGACAAGGTCCCTGCTCGAGTCAAGGAACCTGCAAGGGCGGAATATGTATGTCCCGATCCCAAGTTTGGCAGTTGCAACTCTTGAATGGTATGATTTGGTTTCAAACGAACCACGATCATATCTCCTTGTTCTATCAAACTGCATTCGTGATGGTCTTGCAGTTCGAAACCACGCATTTGTGTACCTTGATGCTCGTCCAGGCCAGCCTGTTGTTCAGCTTCGAGATCGTCTCGTTGGCGAAGTTCAAGAGTGAGCATTTGCATTTTCCAACCATTGATGGCCTTTTCTTTGACTTCTTCGGAGAAAGTGAGTGGCTTGATGGAGGATGAGGCGTGGGTTTGACCTGTGAGGATGCGAAGGATTGAGAGTTTGAAGGAAGAGATGTCGGTAGATGGATCAGGGACGCGATGTGGAATGCTGAACGAGGGAAGTGGTGGATGCGTTTTCAGAGTGATCAGTGGTGCGGGCCCTCGGCCGGGTAGGGCACTGTTCGGATCCGCGGATGGCATGGTTGCTGTCAGAATGGGACTGGCTATGACTAAGCTGGTTGGGATGCGGGCCGATGAAGCAGTCGAAATGAGATGGCTTGTGAGAAAGGGGAGAATGTGCATTCGTCCAGACAGTCAAGCTCGGTGATGATTTGGCTGAGTCCACTTGCTTGGTACGGCTGGATGATTCCGCGACTGAGCTTCGATGTGGAATATGAAAGACAGCCAAGATTTACAAGGGTATTATTACTCGACCAGGGCATGCGCGAGAGGATGCTGATGATCGATTCGAGGAAAGGTTGTCGATGTCCAAGGTAGCGAAAGCAATCAAAGAGGAGTTGGGGCAATGGTCTCTACCTCGCCAAGAGGTCAATCGCAACGGCAATGGATGTCGAGACAGGAGAGGGGGGCAACAAGAGAACCAAGACGATGGGTTAACAAAGTAAGCAAGACCGAATCGGCTGGCTGACAGCGCGGAACAGGATTGCTGTACTATTGCTTTTTGCGATATGAGGTACGACTGTATTGACCGATCAAGTCACAGTCGTTGCTTCCTCATTCCAGCTTGCTTGTTCATTTTGAGGATCGATCTCACACACGAGAGCGCGACGCAAAAGTCGGTCCTGTACTGTATTTTGTCTGTCAGAAGCAAGATCGTGGGAGAACAGAAATGAATTCGAAAGTATTGAAAGAACAGCGACCTTCTTCTACTGCTTCAGAAGGAACAATCCCCCTTCCAGCAACATCCGAACGTCAATCAAGAAAGCTATCTGCCATCTCTAGAGAAGACTGTACAAGAACTACCAACAGACAGAATCCAAGGCTTGATCTCGAGCAATGAGTGGAAAAAAAAAAAAAAAAGAAAAGCCAGTTTTCTCTAGCACCTTTTGCCATCTTCTCAAAGAGAAAAGAAGCGAGGTGCGAACAATACAGAGGAGACAACGGAGCCGGGTCATGTGTGGTGGACCAGAAATGAAAGAGTGGGACGAGTTCGAGCGAGTGCCGGCACCCAACTACGAGGCGTGAGTTTGTGTATGGAGGTGATGAAGAACATTAAAAAACACATCGACAGAGAGAGAACGATCGACCATATATGAACGGTGACAATGATTCCAGGTGAGGAGCGGGAAATTTAGGTTGGGGTGACTGAGAAAGAAGAGATTCAAAGAATCTATTCATCGTCGTCCTTGTCGTTTTCGTCATCCAGTTCGTCTTCTTCGGGGATGGCTCCATACTTGGCCTCGTATTCGGCGATAGCCTTTTCACGAGCCTGGCAGTACTCGTCGCAAGCAACAATGGCGGTAGGCTCGTCAAAGTCACCTTCATCATCGACGATCACGTTGCCCTCCTCATCCTTGTGAGTGACGGCACGGCGGGCGACGTGTGCAGAGGGAAGAGCACGGTTCGAGTGAGTGGCACGCTTGTGTGACTTGCGTGAGTACAAGTACCAGTAAGCAATGTCACGAAGAGAACCGTTGGCGTTGAGGAAAGCGTTCTTGTGATTGGCGTACGAGTCAGGAGGGTTGTCAATCTCGAAGCATCCGAGCCAGGCAGCACGCTTAACGTACTTGACCGAAGTCATCCAAGCCGTGGCGTCCATGTGGAATTTCTTGATCGCAGCCATGTTGGATCCGGAAGCGGCAGTGACGCCGTACTCGGTCACCCAGATGGGCTTGTGGAAACGGTTGTGGATGGTCTTGATCCACTTTTTCAGCTTGGCCATGTCGTGGTAGGTACCGTACCAGTGAATAGCGATAAAGTCGATGGTGCATCCGAGCTTGTTGCACTCGTTCATGAACTCCTGAAGCCATTCCGTCTTGTAGACCATCTGCGGAGAGCTGATCTTGACACCTTTCTTGGCGTAAGGTTCAAGCTCCTTCATGTGAAGTCTGGCGGCGTACTTGGGGTCGAGGTTGGCCTGACCAGGGATCTCGGGTTCGTTGAAGCTGAGGATGTACTTGGGGAGGTTGCCCTTCATTTCCTGCTTGCGCTGGTTCCATTGCGAGTAGTACTTAGGACCCCAAAAGCAAGGCACCCACTGAAGCTTGCCGTTAAACTTGGGGTTGGGGCCATCCTGCCAGTGCCAATACCACTTGACCAGACCCTTTGCAATACGGGGACCGTAGTTGTCGTTGACACCCCAGGCGAGACCACGCGAAAGCTTGGCCTCGGTGGAGGAGACGGCACACAGAACGGCGGCAAAGGCGGCCACCAAGAGTTGTAGTGAGAAACGCATCTTTTGTGTGTGGGTGGGTGTTGAGTGTGTGAATGAATGAATGGAATGCAGATCACGTTCGAATGCTGATGGATGGAAAACACGACACTGATGCGCGAAATGCTATAGACTGCGGATGTTGGTGGTGATGCTATCGAGTCAGATGGGAACAGTGAGGATAGGTGAAGAGGAGAAGGTTATGGATGGATGAATGGAATGAATGAATGCAGAGAAATGGATGAGATGCTGTCGTAGCTGTTCTACTGCTGCTGTTGTTTGGTTAGTGGGATAGGTCCAAGTCGAGCAAGTGAGCCGGGACTGGGAAATGAGCGCTGGTGTTGAATCGTCGTGAGCTCTCAAAGCCACGTCCGATGGGGATGGGTTGGGATGGAAGGTGAAGAGCAGAGGAGTGGAGAGGAGGAGGTAGTGAGGGAGGAAAAAAGGAGAGACGATGGACGGATGATAGGGAAAGGAGGATGATAATATGGATGAGGGACAATGAGCAGCAACGGCAGCGCAGGAACGAACAAATAGATAGACAGACAAAGGGCAGCAGCGGCACAGTCTTTGAAAGCTCAAGAGGCAACACTGACTGATGTAGAGCCTCACAATGGCACAAGACGAGTCGATGCTCGGACAAGAGATGCCGTGTCAGAGACAAGGAAAACAAAGCATTGCTCTCTGGCAGAATAGCGCACAAAGACACAACATCCTCGGGGCATCCGAAGCCGAGTGACAAAGGAGGGAAAGAGAGGCAGGCATAAGAGCAGTGTAGAGGGAGAGAGAAAGGGAAAGGATTTGCCGCTTGGCATCTTTGCACAGCTGTCGTTCGGCATGTCTGTGACTTGATTGGCATGTTGGTGTGAGCACGAGTTCCAACATTGCAACCGAGGTGCATGTCCACGGCACTAAAGCAGTCGGCGCGCGTCTCTCTCCAACACCAACACCAACACCATCATTTCGCCTTTCCGTCTGTCACACTTGTCACTTGGACGCCACGCTGCTCTCTTGGCTTTTGATTTGATTTGATTTTTATTTGATTGCAAAGAATTTTCCACAGGAGCAGCGCAAGTCGAAACCGAACAACTCAACTCTTCGCAGGCGAGATGGCCAAAGGCAGATCTGACTGAGCACTGGCACCACAACTGAACACAAACACAGTACTGTACAGTCGATCCCCTCATAATGACACAATTATTTTTTTTTAAAATTTTCGAAAATTGTTCTGACTCGCTTTAGCATGTAAATTCTCATATATTGACATTGAGGACTGCAGTGGAGTTGCAGAAACTTTCAAATCAACTTTAAACATATTTCTGAATGGTGTTGCTAGTCAGACAAGAGATGCAAGCTGCAAATGCATCTGAAGCTGAATGGGTCAGAACACTTTGCCCTGCCATGATGTCTTGAGCTAACTGGAGGGTCCTCAACTGCTCCTGTAGCAACAAATTATCAATAATGAGCTGCTTTTGATGCTTCTGAGGGCTCCCATGGGGTGTGAGGGTGCCCAAGTCATCACCTGCAAGTTCCACCACCACCACCACCACCTCCTCCTCCTCCTCCTCCTCCTCCTCTTCCTCTTCTCCTGCTGGATGCACTACATCTTGCACTGTCACCTCTGTGAGCTTCCTGAGAGTCACTTGCAGCTCCTGTTCAACCCTCTCTTCTTGCACCCCTGCCTCCTCCTCCTCCTGCCCCAAGTCTACTGTTTCTGCTGGATGGTGGTGGTAAGAAGACAAGAAAGGAGCAGTGTTGTGTTCCTGGAAGTGGGAGACCAGAAATGCTGTATGTGAAGGCACCCTTCTCAGCATTATGTACTCAAGAGCAGAGGTTGGTGAAGCCACAATTTTTGCGCATTTTTAGATTCTGAATTGTGTCATTATGACGGGATCGACTGTACTGTCCCCTTTTTCGAGACTGAGACATTTCGCCTAACCTCATCCTCTCCTTTGCTACAGAGATCCTGTCGTTGAATGACGAGCGGCAGCATCATTCATACTCGCGGCATGCCTTTTGTGTGTGTTTGGACGGCGCACATGCTGCGAGAACACGGCACAGCGACGACCAGTGTTGCCATGCTTTGCCTGTCTCTCTCTCCCTTCTTTTGATTGCGCAAATTGGTGTTGAGCGCGGCCGGACCCCTTTGAACGTCCTGCAAATAGCGCATCAAAAGAGCTATCCAAACCAACGAACCCTCACGTTCAAGTGCACTTGGTCACGCTCAGCAAGAGTGATGCAATCAGTTGACTCAAGAGTGAAGCTTGACCTGCCGCTTAAACCTGTCGTGTCATGTCAGGAAGCAAGGATTCGCAAGCTTCTATGCATGCTTCCTCGCTGCAAATACCTTTCCTTTCCACCTCGCAACTGGTCATCGCATAGGGGCGTAAGACCATGGCATAACATTACATCGCATCAGCCAGCAGAACATGGCGGCAACTACAACCGGTGACAAGAAGCTTGGTCTCCGAGCAGCATGTCTGGCTGCTCTCTATCTTGGCAGCAATAGACTCTATATTGCAGTGCCAAGCGATGCTTTCTTGCCATATCGAGGGTCCAAGCTTGCTGACACCAGCAAGGCACGCTTCTTCCCGTTCTCATCTTCACGACAACGCATTATGTGGGCGCAATGGGAACAAAGGTACAAGCGTCCTTGGTCCATTTATCACACGAATGCTAGGATCGTTGCTTCCCTGCCATTCAACACATTGTCTCCCCTTTCCTTGCGATAGGGCTTGGCGGCTACTTGGCTTTCCTTCTTGGCTTTCCTTCTTGGCCCTGCTTCCATCCCCTTTTTGGCAAGGCTTGGCGATATGGTCGGCTCTCATGCTCATCCTTTCACTCTCACTACTTCGCCGACAGGAACCGGGTGAGGATTGACAGGATCCAAGGTTGGATGACGCAGTGAAATTGAAACAGTAGATCTTCTCTTTCTGTTGTCATCCAAACTCTTCTCGCTTGCACCGCCTGCCAGTCGATCGACATCGGTAAAGCTTCTCTGCTTGTCTCGGCTCTCTTTGCGAGAGGAACGCTTCCTTTTTCGCTCTCAAGCTAGTACAGTTTCCATAGCCTCCCTTTGTCGCAATTGGCCAACATAGGAAGGCGAATGTTTCGTATGCAGCAAGGATGCATGCTAATGCATGGCGGTGATCTTGCGACTTGGCAACTGCTCAAATGCCTCGCAACCGACCCTCTTGGCACGCGCCATATCATAGTCTCTATCGCACTCGAACCTCCTTCCCGCTCTGCAAGCCTTCAACTAGACGGCGATCTACGATGCAGTTCTCGTTCTATGCCGATCATACCGGTGAGCATCGGGGATACAAAAGAGCGAGCCATGCTTACCAGCTCTCTCCTTCCTCCCTCATGCCATGCCGATATCGTCGGCCGGCCCGACCCCGTATCGACCTTCCCCATCCACATGGACGCATCGAGAATGAGTGAGAAGGTGGTGTTGCCGGTGCTGCGCGTGACGATTCGGTGAGCGTGGGGACGAATGCTTGCCGCTGTCTCGGACTCGATGCCGTTGCATCGGTGTTCATCGCCTGAGTCGGGCGCTGTTCCTGTGCCCGATGTCGGCGTTAGCGACATGTCGCTTCCAAGTTTTGACAGAGGTGGACATCACCGATAACGTTTCTTAAAGGCTAGTACAGTAAAAGTTTGTGTGAAGCGACTTGTTCCATCCTTCGAGAGAACCCTTTTTGTCAACTCATTTGACATGCTCGATCTAACTGATCGGGCCACACGAACTGCAAAGCCTGACTCTAGCCAGACACTGACCTTTTTAACTTCAAACGTTTCGCCAGCCTGTTGTGAACCTTCTCTGGACAAAGACTGACGAGTTGAGGAGGATCGAGAAAGAAAGCAAGGCAACCAGCATAGTTGATCGTTGATACTCGTCGAATAGTTATTTGCTTGATTTAAGTGATCCAGCGAAAATTGCTGTAGAAAAAAGGAACACAAAAAAGGCTACGAAAATTCAATGCACGTGGAGTAAAATCGGGTCAAGGATAAGAACAGTAGCCGATCTGTTCAAGATAAGCGATTGGACCCGTTTATACGCTCTCAACTTATATAAGTTGGCCGGTCAAATCCGCTTTCGTCTGGAGACACACCTCCGTACGCATATTCGACCCGCAGCACGAGCAACACCATCAATTGCTCGGCTGCCCAGCACACGTACGACATCAACAGCGACATCCCCCATTCGGGTCGCATATAGACCAGACCCACGAACGAATACGAGCCGATTGGAAGGACGGAAATCAAACATCACCCACACAAACGACCTCGAATGCCTTGCCCGCATTGAGCGGACCAACAGCAGCTGCGAACGAGATCTCATCTTCAAACTGCTCGCCCTTGACAATGGAGCAGCACGACAGATTGCTGCACCTTGATCGACAGCAAACATACCTTCCCCCAATGTGCTAGGGCTCTGGAGCTGGCGGTGGAGCATACAGCAACATGGCCCATACATCCGGCTCGTTCGCCACTCACTCGCGCCACGCTAGCCTCACCAACAGCCCTTCAGGACATCGACGTATCGGAGTAGGCATTGGTCCTGCTCAGCATGCATCGCCCTCCGCCAACACCGCCTTACCACGTCCATTTGCAAACGCCCCGTTTCCTGGTACAGTCACCGCACCTCGTTCCGCCGCTCCACCCAACAGCCTATCAGCTCAGCATCGATCGATACAGTATCTGCCTCTTCTCACCCCTCGAACACCTGCTTCGTTGGTCAAGCTACCTTTTCCTGCCAGCACCTCCGTGCACTGGCAGCGTTTCGAGCGCCGCACACTTGAGTCAGCGACTGCGCAAGTACAGCAGTCAGACCAAGCACACTCATCAACGACAGGCAGCACACCATCAGCCGGCTCATTCGAGCAAGTGTGCTCAGCATGGGACACTGCAGCCCAACAAGTTTCCGCCAGTGTTCGCAAAGAGCGAGTTCGATCACTCCAAGCCGACACCTCGGAGAAATCGCAAGAAGCAGCCCTCAAACGACTCGTCGCAAGCCCTTTCATCTACTCGTCCTCGACCGACTCAACAAATGCAGCTACTAGCCTCCAACCAGGTGAGCCGTCTCGTAGCGCAACCGCAGATCTTTGGCTCTTCATTGCCGTCACCGGCGACGCCGAATCTGCAAGTAGAGCGTCCCAGTCTGCTGGAAACACGATGAGCTCGACAGAGACGCAATCAGGCAACATCGAAACAGCGCCGCCGCAGGCAGCATCGAAAGACGGATCCAAGCTTAGCTCAACGACACAGACTCCCTCAACTCTTGCTCCTACCATCACCGCTCACTTGCCCAACGACATTGCGAAAGCCGTCAATCGTCTCACTGCACTCGCACACACAAGCTTTGGGTCATACTCTGTTGCGAATGCAGCTACAGTGGCTATCGATAGCAAAGGCAAAGCGTCTACCTTGACTTCCGAGCAAACCAAAGCACACAAGCGGTTTATGACTTCCTTGAAGACAAGAATCATCGACTCGATAGTGAGTCAATCTACAGCGCCTAGTCCCGAGGCTGAGCACCAGGAAACACCCTCGCGGTCAGCCCGCACAAGACTTCGACTTGGAGATAAGGTCGTATTTCTGCCCTTCTCTCGGGCTGTTTCGCTCAACACTGCACCTTCGGACGCCTCGTGGTTCTCGACGTCTGGGCGGGCAGCGACAGTAGCAGATGGGGAAGATCAGCACAGTCTCATCACTCAAGTTGATGTTTCGCTTTCTAGCAACTCGATCTTCGTTCGAACCACCTCTCGCAGGCTCGCTGCACTTTCTCTTGCTAGCACACCGCATGCTCTAGCCAAAGCTCCGGCTCCATCAACTTCAGCCTCCGCACATGCCACATTGCTCTTGAGTCCGCTTGGCTGTCAGGCAGAGCTCTCCGCCGTTCTGCCGATGTCGAGCCTCGCTGAAGAGCACCTTGCAGAACTGCGCGCTCTCTTCGGCACGCTGACAGCACGGACAGCAGACATGCAATCCGAGGGGTCTGGCCTTCTAGCGTCCGGGCTGGCAATCTGTACGCTACCTCCGATGCAAACCTCTCAGCCTCAGCCCCGATTTCATCCCCACGCACAAGAGCAGCCCAGCGAGCCATTCGCGCCGATGACCGGATCGCTCGACATCAGCGTGGATCTTGATGCCCTGCCTACGATCGAGCAGCATGAACAACAGCAACAGCAACAAGCGCAGCAGCAACAGCAACAGCAAGAGCAACATGTTCAGGAACAGCGGCAATTCTTGTGGCCAGTCAGCTGGTGTCTCGTGCTTCAAGATCACGGTACAATTGCAGGCCGAGTACCTGGAGCAGCCTCTAAGGCGAACGATGACCTTCAGAACATGCGAAATCAACCAATGACACCGCTCAAGGAGTTGGTGTCATTCACGCTGAAAGTGCTCAACGATGCCAACGAGACCAGCTTCGCACACAATACTGCGCCTTACACGCCAGGAGAGCCCGACAATCCGTCTCTGCCACGCAGTCGCATGGATCGTCTTCCCTCGACACGCCCCGATATCACACCGGCCAGCATCTCGTTCCCTGACTTTGATTTTGCCATGCCAGCGGCTGGCTCGGCTACTCCTTCGCAAACACTCACTGCCGCTGGACAGTCCATATCAAGCACATCTCCGGCAAAACGTGAAGCTGCAAGTACCGAGCCCGGACCTGGCGCGAACAATGCGGAAGCGTTTGGGGAAGACCTCAACTGGATGCAGTTCCTGTCTCAGACCAGCGAGGGACCTGCACCTGCGCCTGCGTCCGCATCAGCAACCGGACCTCTAACATCTTCAGCCCGAGATATGAACGTCAGTGCATCAGATCAGCCCACAGTACCACAGGGCACGCCCGCATTCAACAACCCTCTTGCTTTGGGCGGTAGTGGAGCTAAGAGCCAACAAGCAGAAGCAGCGGACTCGGCCTGGGCATTCTCGATGGGCTCTGCGTCCGCACCACCAGATGCCAGCGGTGTTGCTGCGAACGCCTCGAAACAGGCAACTGTCCCATCGCTGCTGCATCCACATGGCCCCATGCATTCTCAAGGATCGACACCTTTTCAAGGAGCACAAGACACTACACCGCTGGGCTTTGCTCCATCCGGACCGACCAAACGCAAAGCTGGAGAGACTGATATCTTTGGCAATCTTGGGCTGCTCACGGAAGACGACTTTTCCTTCTTTGACGAGTCTGCTTTCGGTCTTGAGCCGGACGGTAACACAGGCTCGCTGCAGCCTGCTGCCTTGCCGCATCGTCCCACTTCTGCCATGTCACGTCACTCTGGCTTCAGTTCGGCGGACATGAGAACGGATCTCCATCCTGCTTCGACGGATGTGGCGTTTGGTGCTGTCTCGCAGCCTGATGCAGCAACAACTGCTACGGCTACTCCGGGCTCGAATGCGCGCGCCGGTGTCGCTATCGGAATCAATGACGTGACGATGGACGATATTGGGCCCAACAGCCTCGACGCACTCTTCAGCACTATCCCAGGGCTGCAAGATGTTATTGTCACTTCGGAGCCTTCACAAACCCAATATGCCGCTTCGACGTCCATGGATCCTTCAACTTCCGCTGCGCAAGCAATACCATCGCGTGTGGGTCATTCTGGCGCATCAGATACGAGCACGACGGTAGTCACCTCTGCTCATCCTTTCCATCCTATCATAACTTCCTTCACTCCGCGCGATGCCTCGGGTGCCACACCATTCGGCGATCCGGCCTCTTTGCCCGGGTTCACTCCGAGCTCGCTCACCGAAAGCTCGCCTGCTTTCGGCAATCAGAGCCACAAGACGCCACGAACGCCATACTCTCCCGCCGAAGAGTACCATGATGGCGCAACGATTGTCGGTCTTCACGATGTCGGTCGCCCAGGGGAGAGCGCTCAGAGCTATCGCGATCGGAATGCTGGCCACCAGGCACAGGACGTCCCTGGACGTCATACGTTCGATTGTCACGCTAAAGAAGAGAATCAGTTGCGGCTCGCAGATGCAGGTACGGCCGCCGCCACTGCTGCCAATGCGGCTATGGAAAACGATACGACCAGTAGGAAGCGACCGGCGATCGTGCCTAATGCGTTCCTTCCTCTTTCTCAGCCACAGGCGAGAAAGCCGCTTCAGAAGCTCACTGCAGGTGCTAGAGCCAATCTTGGCCGCAAGTATGATCTGCTGGGCAAATTTGCTTCGAAGCCCAAAACTACCACTGCTGTCACTACAGTCAACAACAAAAGCACCGACCAGCGTCGCGTGTCTAACGAAGCGAGCCAGCCTAGCGATCGGGTAGTAGACAGAGCAAGTGCACCAGTAACGGGCCAAGTTGCTTCCAGCGTTGGTCCCATGCGAGCTTCGCCGTCAAAGACACCGTCTCGTCGTGGTCAAGCACTGCTGAAGCTACGTCGTGATCGTCATAGCAAGGCGTCGCCTGGGTCGGGATTGCTAGGTATTGGGAGAGCAAGTTCGCAACGGCTTGATGTGCCAGCTACGCCTCGGTCGAGCGATGATATTGCGCAATTGCCGGGTGGAGTTAGTGACGATGATAGCGATACTTCGAGTAGTGGAGATGAGGATTTGGAAGATGCGCAGAGTGATGTTGAGGGAAGTGGGGTAGTTCTGTCATCGGAAGAACAAGAGAGGTTGAGGGATGGTTCGAAGGAGGTGGTCGCGAGGTTCTTGCGTGGTGATGATGCGCGGGACACGGTGGGGAAGGTGGAAACAGGTGTGATGGGGCCAAAGCCAACAGTGAGGAGGAGCTTGTTGTCGAGGACTGCTGAGTGGTTAGTGGAGAATCCTCAATTCAGGGCGATGTTTGGGGCGAGTCACGGTGGATGGGCTGGATCGGAGGTCGTGGTGGGCGAAAAGGTGGAGGTGCTGGAGGCTATGGCTTCTGCTCTCAGCCTGAGTGGTGTCGACAGTGCAAAAGCTTCGACCACGGATGGCGAGACAGATGTCATCCGACCGACCTTGCAGAGTCTTGTCAAGCGCCCTACTGGCGCGGATGATCTCCAAGGCGATAACAGCCTCGTCCAAGTGCTAGAGCCAGCCAAGCTTGCCGTCGGTTGCCAAGGTTCGGTGCTTGAAGCTCTTCCGTCGGCGCTGACGCTGTGGGACAAGTCAAAACTATCAGCTGTCAGTGGACAGAAACACATTGTTGCCAAAGTTCTGCTCACACATGCTTCGCCTGCGTGGTATGACGAGATCGTCTCGTGGCTCGACCGGCTTCGTATCGCTTTCGAATCTTATGGGCTTGGTACACATCATGGTGGAGCGTCATCAATCCTAGCTGTTGCAGACACTGCTGAGCCTCTTGCGTTGTCGAGCTATCTGGATCGATTGTGGAAGGATGGAGAGACGTGGCTCGATACGCTGCGATCTATTGCTAGCCGGGTTTCGATCGATCTGCTGCAAGGGAAGCATGTGGTGGTGTATACGTTGCAGCCACCCAACTCTGCGACTTGTAGAGAGACGGGGTATCATGGGTTGCTGCGATTGGAGGCGGATTTGAGGGGGATGTTGAGGGAGCAAGTTGGAGTGCTGGCGGAACAGGTGTTGGTGAGAATGGTCCGTCCGGAAATGGTAACGGAGGGTGGGAGTTTGGGGTTGGGAAAGGAGATGGGTGGGGTGAGGAGATTGGCGATGAGCGTGTATGATCAGTTGGGGAGAGTGGTGAGGAGGCAGCCCGGGAAAGTGTTGCATGGGAGAGAGGGTGGAGCGGTGTCAGGGATTGTTCAGTTTCCAGTGTGGACCTTGGCTGTGGGGGAAGGAAGGACGAAGTTTGAGTTGGGATCGGGTGCCGACCCAGCTCTGTCAGGGGATGAGGGGTTGATGTTGCATGTTTCTTACCGCATCCTTTCCAGCGGGCAAGGCGGTGAGGGATATAATGGAGTTCAAGAAAAGCTGATTGTCGTCAGCGCGATCGATGAGCGTGCTACTAGCTCCACCGTCGACGTCGTTACTTGCTCGGGAGATCTGGAGACATGTATCGAGAAGGTATGGCAATTTGCTATTGCGCAAGCTTCTCGTGCTCGTCTTCGGTGGACACTAGCTATCTCCAGTGCGGGTATCATTACTCAGCGCGAGTATGGAGCTTGGGCACGATTGATGGATGCCTACCTCAAAGCGACTGCAAGGAAAGAGCTTGTTATGGGCAAGGTGATGCTGCTTAGTGTGAGACTGGATGAAAGTGGAGCAATCTTGATGGAGAGAGGAGGGAAGGTTAGGCCGAGTTCAGAGAACACGGTAGCGGGTATGGGTGGAGCGGAGAAGGTGTTATTGGACGTAAGCGAGTTTTCACAAGTGATGAGGTTTGATGGAGGATTACCGATGGGTTGGACTCTTCCTTTTGGCTTTTCTTCCATCGAGGAGGGCGAGCAAGGGGAGCTAGTACTACCAAAAGCATCGTTCATTCTGGTACACAAACCTCGTCGACGAGATCCATTCTCCCTCAACACCAGTAGATCGGGTCATGTTTTGGCGGTTGACTTGATCCACAGCTGGAATAGTCAAGATACAAACGAGAAGGTAGGTGAAGAGGCAGGGGAAGAATCGATGGAAAAAGTGCTGGAAATGCTACACACACTCAGATTGGTAAGTGAAGAAAGATACCATTTTCCAGCACCGTGGAATGGCCAACCTTGGCCACAAGCGAGTGTTAATATGCTAGCTAGTATGGTTGGTGGTGTGATGGTTGTTGATTAGGACATTATATGTGGCCTCTTGTGGGATGCAATAGAAGTTGTCTTGTCTGCCGATGTTCTAGTGTGGGGAAAGAGAAATTTGTTAGACCGCAAGACATTTATACTACTCTCAAAAAAAGGGGCAACTCGGGAACGGAAGAGGTCGGCTTTTGTAGCGCAACCCGAAAGACTCCTAAGCTTCTGCTGCTTGTCACAGGATCGCCGCGGAGCAATTTGCCTCCCGACGCGGCCCGATACAGTAAAAGGAAGGAAAATTGCGGACCCTTTTTGGGGAAGGATCGGGCACTTTTTGATTGACTCAGCGCGCAAATTCCTTCTTTTCACTCCACACGCTTTGTCGACTCGCTTCTTCTCGTCATCATCTACAGTATACCAAAACTCAAGACAAACAACAACAACAACACCGCTCAAGGACAGACGGCGTCTCTGCATCACGGTCAATCCCACTTTCATTCCTCTCTCTTCGTACGGCCGAGTAGTTACTGCAGGGCTGGACCCCGACCTTGACACCATTGACGAACGATTGCAATATCTCGATAGAATCCACAGGGTTTGCATAGACGACGGCGATCTCAGCTACTTGCAGCACCGACGCCTTTCGATCGATCATCACGCGCTCTCTCGCTCGCCCAAGCGGTACATTGCGCTAGATCATAGCGCTCGCGACAGTCTCTCATCTGTCATCCTCAAACACAATAAGGGGCTAAGCTCGGCGTCACGGCGGCAACGGCTATGCCCGTGACCTCGGCTGCTAAACTCGCCTCTCACATATGGAGGGGCGCAGCCCAGTCTGCGGCCAATGCCGCCCATAACTCGGCCAACGCTTTTCGAGGTGCTTTCCAAGGTGCTTCTACCGGTTCTGCTTCTTCCACCTCTAACACCGCTGGTAGCTCTGCTTCCGGTTGGGCATCTGGTTTGAGCAGTGGTGGTTCCTCGGCTGGTGCAGGTGCTGGTGGTGCCAAGTTCCATGCTGGTCGAGGTGCACACTTTTCGTATCAACACACCGGTCGTGCCCTTTCGCAAGCTTCGACTACTTCCAACAGCGACAACAACAACAAGAACAATGATGATGAGGATGAGGTTCGAAGGCAGAAGGCCTACAAGCTCAGGCTCGATGGCCAGCCATCAATGCTTGCACAGCCAGGTCATTTGACCAAAACGCAAATGCAGGTGCGATTCAGGCATGCGTTTGCTGCCAGACAAGCACCTTTGCTCGTCAACGCTGCCGAACAGGTTGCTACCGAAGCGGATGCATCACAACAGCAGCAACAGAAGCGGCTCGCTTCCACAACCTCAGCCTCCGCCACCAACAACAGCAGCGGCAGCAATGATGCCTCGGAGGCAGGCGCACAAGCGGCTTCATCATTACACGTCACACGCAGCTTCAATCACGACCGTCTTTACAGGATCCTTCGCCAGGCAACCAACCGAAGAGACGCCGCTAAGGTCCGCTACGGCGTTGACTCCTTCAACAAGCTGCCAAAAGAGGAAAAGACGATCACAGGCTTCAACATGGTCATGGAGTCGCTCTTCGCTGTTCGCCAGCAGGGTCAGTCGATCTCCGAGATCACCGACACCTACAACGATATGATCCAAGCTGGTCTTTCGCCCAATGCCCGAACATACACCGTGCTCATCAAGGCGCTCTGTGCGCGTGATGTAGAGACTGCTTCCGTCTCCCTCTCTTCCACCGCCCAAGCTTCCACCACTGCCAAGCCTTCTCCGGAAGACGCAAAGAGTTCTCACGCAGATGCCTCTACGGCCACCGCTCCTCAGGATAACTTTCACCAGGCTCTCGAGCTCATGGGTGTAGCACACAGCAATCGCGTCCACCTCCCTAGGGGCGCATACAATGCCATCCTCTCCAGTTGTGCGGTTCGCGGTGATGTCGATCGCGCCCTTAGCGTCCTCGACTCGCTCGAGCGCAGCATGTTTGCCAAGACCGACGCGAATTCATTCAAGCACCTTATCAGGACTTTCGTCTCCGATCCACAGATCAAGCCCGACGAAACACTTCCTATGCAGCAGGCACGCAAGCTTGCTGCTTGCAAACAGGTGTTTGACGAGTTCTTGCTTGTAAGTCAGGACCCAGAGTGGGAACACAACAACGACATGCAGGTCTGGTCTACCTTGGTCGATGCTCACTTTGCTCTCAATGACCCAAGTGGTGCTGTCAAGCTGTTCGAGAGCATGTTGGAGGGTGGCCAACACGTGCCTGCATTGCAACCTACCGTCATCTCGTCGATGATCAGCGGCTTCTTGGATGTCGGTGATATTGCTACTGCGCTGCACTGGTTCAGCAA
Source organism: Ustilago cynodontis (assembly GCA_928865425.1). NCBI lineage: Eukaryota > Fungi > Basidiomycota > Ustilaginomycetes > Ustilaginales > Ustilaginaceae > Ustilago > Ustilago cynodontis. The sequence goes on along the minus strand of CAKMXY010000022.1, from coordinate 144,587 downwards.
AGTTAGTCCTGCAATCGCTGAGAGAGACTCTGCAACTGCCGCAGAGGTCGCAATGAAGTCAGCATTGCCTCTGCCCAACTATCGCACCATCGAACAACTGATCGCAAGTCTGCTTTCCTCGGCAGAAGAACAATACCTCGAGCCTGTCGATCATGTCTTCCGTGTCTATCTCCGACGTTGCGCCGACTATATGGTCGAGGCCGATTTCTCCACCTTGTCACAAGTCGTCGCCGCCAACGTAGCCAGTGCGCAGCGTCTTTTGGAAGCTAACAAGACAGAAGAGGCCAATGCTCCTCTCGACCGTGCACTCAATGCTGCTGGTGGCTTTTTTGCTCAGGAAGCTGCTCGTGTTCACTCGCTCAACCCAGCCGACAACGTACGGCAGACTCACGATCTCGTCTCTGCCATCTTCCAGCTTACAGACATTCTTCTCACCGCGAACCGACCCGTTGATGCAGGCGCTACTTTGACGTACGCAGGTCTTTTTGTCGAGAACCTCGATGTCACGGCGGAGCCTTTCAAGACCTTTGGCGAACGTCTCTCGCAACTTGCTACCCGATTCTTGACTACCGACCCTTCTACTTCTACTTCCGATGCTGCTTCTGCAACCGATCTTGCACCCATTCGACTCTTTGCCAGTGCCGAGTTCGTTGCACCCGTCTTGCGTGCTGCTGATCTGCTGGATGAACATATGGCCGCCAACATTGCCAACTTGTACCGATCTGTTCACACACAGACACCGGATGCGATCACAAGTCTGCCCTTCTCGGTCGATGCCTGGTCGCTGATCTTGGAGGCTTTCTGCTTCGAGGAGCTCAATGTTCGACCGCTCAACTTGGACGCTTTCAAGGCAGACGGTATTCCCATTGTCTTGCAGGATCTTGCCAAGCTGCCTGTGGCTGATTCGGACACGGCTGAGAGTACGATCGTGCGTCCCGCTGTCGATGTTCGCAAGGCGATCGAGGTCACGCTTTCACGCTACGGCGAGGAGGCTCTTTCTTTGCTTCCAGAATGGGTCAAAGAGAGCGTGTCCGCTGATGCTGCTGCCGCTGATGCTACCGCCCAAGACGACGTGCAAGAAGTTGGTGCTGCTGCCGAGACAAGCAGCGAAGCTGGCTCGGCTTCACAGATGATCGCCTCAACTCCTGCCACCACGCCTCCTCAGCGACACTCGCCGCTTCATCGACAGGACCTGCCCGCACCCACCTTCTCGACAACTGGATCCTCCGCTTTGCCCACCTACAACTTCCCTCCCGTTCAGGTGGTTGACACCGACTTTGGAGACAGGATTTACTCGGTTGCAAACCCTTTGGGACAGCATGAAGCGCCTCGCTTCTACAGGGAGTTGGTCGAGCAAGCAAAGGTCGGCACCTATGCTCAGCCTCAAGCACTTTCGGCACTTATGGGAGCTTTCGGTCGTCTTGGAAATGTAGAACGCGTCGAGGAGCTGTACGCTATGGCTCAACAGGTCTTGCACGCTCTGGTTGGCGATCCCGCCTGGCAAACGAGTGGTTGGTTCTCTGTGGAAGATGCTATGATCCAAGCGCTTAGCCATGCCGGTCGACCCGAGGCTGCTTCTACGCATCGTCATCGTATCATTGCTGCTGGTGGCTCCCCTTCGCATAACTCGTACGCTGCTCTTATCGCCACTATCCGTGACACTACCGATGACGCCTTGATTGCTGAGGAACTGTTTGACGAATCGCAACGTCTGGGTGTCCGTCCCGGTGTCTATCTGTTTAACACGGTCATCTCGAAGCTTTCTCGTGCTCGCAAGGCCGATCGCGCGTTGCAGCTGTTCGACGAAATGACGCTCAACCTTGGCATGAAGCCCACAAGTGTCACCTACGGCGCTGTGATCAACGCCTGCTGCCGTATCGGTGACGAGCAGCGTGCAGTCCACCTGTTCGAGCGTATGGAGCGAGATCCTGCTTTCAAGCCGCGCGTTCCGCCTTACAACACCATGTTGCAGTACTACATCCAGAGCGTCCCCAATCGCGAAAAGGCGTTGGTATACTACCACAAGATGATCGCCGCTCGCGTCCAGCCAAGCGCGCACACGTACAAGCTGCTGCTAGACTTGTACGGTGCCATCGAGCCTGTTCAGCCGCAAGAGATGGGACGAGTGTTTGAAGAGATCGTCAACAACCGTTCGGTATCTGTGCAGGGAACACATTGGGCTTCGCTGATCAACTGTTATGGATGCATGCTTAATGATCTTGAGCGTGCGATTGGTACTTTTGACTCGATTGCAACGCATCCTTCGTCGCGGGGAAGGGACATGCCAGATGCGATTTCTTTCGAAGCGCTGCTGGCCGTGTTTGTTGTGCATCGCAGGACCGATTTGATTCGATCGCATTTGGAAAAGATGAAGCAGGCTGGTGTGGCCATGACGGCTTATGTGGCCAACTTGCTGATTCGAGGATACTCGATGGAAGAGGGTGAAGCAGGGTTGGAAGAAGCTCGGGCGCTGTTCGAGAGCATGAGCGAGCCTGCGGCTGGTATTGCTGCTGTGGGCAACCACCCGCCTAGGGCTCATGGTGCGGGTGCTGCTACAGCGGTTGATGATGCTGCTACTACTTGCACTGCTGCTTCCTCGTCCACTTGGCCTTCTTCTGCTGCCGGATCTGTGGCCAGCTACGGGGCTGGTGCTCAGAACCCGTTCGGAGCGGTTCAACGTGAACCTTCCACCTACGATGCTATGATCCGCGCCGAGCTCAGCCGCGGCCATGCTGATCGCGCAGCTGCATTGGTGGATCGTATGGAGGCTCGAGCATTCCCACCTGCTTTGATCATCCGCGCGCGCGCTCTTGTCTCGGAAGGCAAGGCTGCAGCTCCCGTCAGCACTGAGGCTGCCGATGCTCATGATGCATTTTTCGATTCTGCTGCTCACACCCGTTTCACATTTGGTCAGACTTCTCCGCTACTCAGCAACGCTGGCTTGTACAGCACGCCGTTCTCCAACCCAAACGCATCGAGCAACACCGCTGGAAGCATGTCTGTTCGTCACGCATCCACCATGTCTGGCACTCCTTCGGCGGCAGGAACGAGCAACCCAGCACCTGGACCTCCCAAGCCCAACAGCCCTTTCACCATCTTTGATCGCGCTGCCAAGACTTTGCAAAAGGATCGAGCTGCTGTTCGACCCACTGTTTCTGTCCAGGATGGCAAGCATGCGTTTGGTGCGGATTCGACGCGAGGCGAGCCATCTCGACAAACGGACTATGTTCGACGAGCTATTGCGGAATCGCTGGCTGATCGTGTGCAGGATATCAAGCGTGATTTCCCTACGATTGTCGAGTTGGGTGCTGGACCTGGATTTCTTCGTCAGTATTTGGATCGCAAGGGATGCGGAACGAAGAAGATCATCATGTGCGACACTAGCGAGGCACTTCTGAACCGCGATCGACACCTAGACGAGCAGTACGGATTCGAGATGGAGCGTCGGGTGATTGACGAAGAGATGTTGCCTTTTGAAGAAGGCAGTTTGGATTGCGTGGTAGTAAGTGGCGGTTTGCACTGGACGAACGACTTGGCCGGAGTTCTGATTCAAATCCGGCGAGCTCTGAAGCCGGATGGTGTGTTGATTGCTGCCCTCTGCGGTGGTGATACGTTGTTCGAGCTTCGTACTAGTCTTCAGCTAGCCGAGCAGGAGAGAGAAGGGGGTATTTCGCCTCGTATCTCTCCCATGGCGGATACACGTGATATGGCATCTTTGCTTTCTCGTGCTGGATTCACCATCCCAACTGTCGACGTGGATGAAGTAGCGGTTGGTTACCCTAGCATGTACGAATTGATGCAGGATCTTCGGGACATGGGCGAGTCCAATGCCGTTATCCACCGTCGAGGACAGTTGAGAAGGGATACAATGCTGGCTGCTGGTGCGATTTATCAAGCTTTGCACAGTAATGAAGGCCAAGGCGAGGGTGGGGAGGGTGTTCCAGCGACGTTCCAATTGATCTATATGATCGGATGGAGTCCCGCTCCTACCCAGCCTAAACCGTTGAAGAGAGGAAGTGCCAAGTCTAGCTTGAAAGATGTACTTGTAGGACAGCAAGGTGATGTTCAGGGCAAGATAGAGGAGCAAATGAAACACAAGGAGAGAGAGCAATGGATCAAGTCGATGGAAGAAGATCCGTTGAAGAACAAGTGATACCTTGACCACACACCACTCCCAAGACTTGTTTATATGGATTTTGTTGGTTGTATTTTTATTTCTAGATCCAATCTTCTGCTTTTATCAGATGCTGCTGCTGGTTGTGGTTGTGAATGGCGTGAGAGTGAGAAAGGGAAGGATATGGAACGGAACAAGAGGTTGGTGGTGGTGTTGGTTCGGCACAAATAAAAGTCAAGATATAAATTGACTTTTTGGTGCCGGCTGGAATAGGAAAGAGTGGCACAGACATGCAACACTTGGCACTTTGCCTGTCTCTGGCGTGTGTCTGTGTGTGTTGCATGCGTGTGAACACAACTCAGCCTCTCATCACCATCATCATCATTGTTCACTCTGACCACGCATACCTCGGCTTCGCAACGGATCACACACATTCATTTGATACCCTTCTTGACACATCATCCAACCTAACCCCCGCATTCGAGCGACGAGTTCACTTCTACACAGACACGGACCAACTTCATTTCGCGGACAGCCTTTCGACTTTGGGCAGGTTACGGAAACAAGGGCCCACGCTCATCATCACCACCAACATTGCTTGCATGCGAGAATTACATCTCTGGGCGGCTATTACTTTAACCGCATAACTCGGCTTGGCGACGGCTATCTGACCACAGAAACACACCAATACAGACAGCCTCGCTTGCCACACCTTCGGTCAGCAAGGCTTCGAGCCGTGAAACCACCACTTTTCACCGCCGCCCACCATGTCCGACTCGGGCAACATCAAGGTCGTCGTACGATGTCGTCCTATGAACTCGAGAGAACGTAATCGTGGCGCATCCAACCTCATCGAATTCGTCGACGACCATCAACTCGTGCTCCTCCCACCTTCCGAAACCGACAGCAGAGAAAGCTCCAAAGCCACCAAGAAGAAGTCGATGCCCTTCTCCTTCGACCGAGCCTATGACGAAAACACCGAACAAGACACACTCTTCCAATTCGTCGGTATCGAGTTGCTCGAACATGCATTCAATGGCTTCAATACGTGTGTTTTCGCCTACGGTCAAACCGGCTCGGGCAAATCACACTCTATGGTCGGCTATGCTGAGGCGAAAGGTCTCATTCCACTCACTTGTTCCCGTTTGTTCGACGACATTCGCCACAAGACAGAGGCGGATGAGAACTTGAAGATTAGCGTAGAGGTTAGCTACATCGAGATCTACAACGAGAAAGTGCGCGACTTGCTCAATCCCAAAAACAAGGGCAATCTTAAAGTGCGAGAACATCCCAGTTTGGGTCCTTACGTCGAAGATCTCAGCAAGCTAGTCGTAGCAAGCTTCAGAGACATCGAGAATCTCATGGATGAAGGAAATAAAGCCAGAACCGTAGCTGCGACAAATATGAACGAGACCAGTTCACGTTCGCACGCTGTTTTCACCCTCGTCTTGACGCAGAAGCGCTTCGATGTTCAGACCAAGCTCGAGGCTGAAAAGGTATCACGTATCTCGCTGGTCGATTTGGCCGGTTCAGAACGTGCCAATTCGACAGGGGCTACCGGTGCAAGACTTAAGGAAGGCGCCAATATCAACAGATCGCTCACTACACTCGGCAAAGTCATCGCAGCGCTCGCAGCAGCAAGTTCAGCACCAGAAGCAAAAGGTGGCAAGAAGAGCAAAGCTACCAGCCTCGACAACTTTGTTCCCTACCGTGATTCCGTTCTCACATGGCTACTCAAAGACAGTCTTGGTGGCAACTCGAAAACAGCCATGATTGCAGCAATCTCTCCAGCCGATTACGAGGAAACGCTCAGTACGCTTCGTTACGCCGATCAAGCCAAGAAGATCAAGAACAAAGCCGTTGTCAACGAAGATCCCAACGCCAAACTCATTCGCGAACTCAAAGAGGAGCTCGAGATGCTTCGTACTCGTGTTTCTGGTGGTGGTGGCATCGAAGGCGAGAGCAGCTGGGATCCTTCAATACCTCCCGAGAAGCAGGTCGTACGGTATCAAACAAAATCTGGCGAGATAAAGACCGTTACCAAAGCCGAACTCCAAGAACAGCTCGAACAGTCCGAGAAGATCATGAGCAGTCTGAACGAGAGCTGGGAGGAAAAGCTGGCTAAAACGCAAGAAATTCAGAAGGAGCGAGAGAAGGCATTGGAAGAGTTGGGGATATCGGTGGATAAGGGCAATGTTGGAGTGCATACGCCTAAAAAGTTGCCCCATCTGGTGAATCTGAACGAGGACCCGCTTATGAGCGAGTGTCTGATTTATCAGATCAAGCCTGGACAGACTTTGGTGGGCAACTTGGAGAGTGGAGCCGATGTGCATATCAAGCTCAGCGGCACCAAGATTCTGGCCAAGCATTGTAAGTTCGAACATCAGGATGGAGTGGTGACCGTGACGGCTATGGCAGATAGTATGACCATGGTCAATGGAAACAGGTTGGCTCCGGACGAGCCCAAGAGGTTGAGGTCCGGATACAGAGTGATTTTGGGTGATTTCCATGTGTTTAGGTTCAACCATCCCGAGGAGGTGAGGAAAGCTCGCGACCGGGTTAGGTCTACACTTGCGCTTTCCACGGGAGAGGCGCATAACGAGACGCTTCAAGATGGCGATCTTCCCTCCACACGACCCGATTCTCCTGCTTCTGGGGATGTTGACTGGACTTATGCTCGACGAGAGTATGCGATGGCTAAACTCAACGGTCAGAATGTCAACTTTGACAATCTCAACGAGCAAGATCTTGACAAGCTTTTCGAGGACATCTCGCGTGCGCGATCCAAAAAGTCGATGGGAAGTGTGCTTGGAAGACCGGAGAGCAGAGCCAGCTTGTTCGATGATAATGCGAGCGAGTCGGCGAGCTCAGTGGTTAGACCTTATTCGTACGGTGCCATGACGGATGATACGAGTATCGATCCTTGGAGTCAAGCGGGAAGCGAGATGGGATCGATGCGGTTTGGAGCAGGTACGCCGATCAAGGACAACAGTCCGTGTAGCAACGGGGCTGCTTCTTCTCCGGCTGTTAGTGCTGCTGCGGCTAGTCATCGTGAGACCGAATCGCTTCGGGCAAAAGTACGCGAGTATGAAGAGAGGTTCACGAGGATCGTCAATGGTTCTCCTCGCCTCGGGGAAGGTTCTATCGAATATACTGAATCGCAGAAAGCGTTGGTTCGTAAAGCCATAGCGAAATGGAAAGGTCACACTCGCGTTTCTATGGCCGAAGACGCACTTTCTAAAGCCGTCTTGGTCAAAGAAGCCAACGTGATCAGTAAGGAACTCAACAAACGCGTCACCTACCAATTCACCGTTGTTGACGACTTTCCTCTCGCAGTCCCTACTTCTGGCGTCGAAGCCATTGCCGGATTGACCGAGTTCGACGATGTTTCCGATCCTGACCTTGCTGCTTGTACAAAGCCTTGTATGGGTATCAAGGTTTTAGACTATGTTCACTCGACGTGCTATGTCTGGTCGATGGCCAAGTTCGAACAGCGATTGGGCAAGATGAGAAATCTATACACTTTTGTGGACAAACCGGAATACTCGAGGCATTTCAATTGGTCCGATCCGTTTTACGAGGCTCCTCATCCGGAATTCGCCTTTGTCGCGAGTACATTGGTGCCGTTGAACCCGTTGGGGAGATTGATGACGGCGAAATATAGATTGCCGTTGAGAGATCGACATACAGGAGAAGAGGTTGGTAACTGTGGGGTGACGGTGAAATTTGTTAGTTTGACGCCGGTTGCACAAGGGAGGAATGGGTTGATGGTGAGTGGGGGTGCAGGGTCACGAGGGTCTAGTTCTCCGACTCCTTCTGGCTCGACCAACGGTGGTGGTAGTGGCGCGAATGGAGGGGGATTGGATTTGCCAGCAGGACAGAAGCTCGGGTTTCAGCTGCTGGTTGACTCAGTTTCTGGGATATCCAGAGAGGATTTCGCTAGTGTTCATCTACAGGTCAAACTGAGCTCGTTTGCGGGTAACGCTCTGGGTAAAGACGAGATCTACACTTCTGTCCCCGTCGACCTTATTAGCGAAGACTCGGTCGCAGAAGTACGTCTGCGGAGAACACTCAGCTTCGTACTCACGCCGGAATCGATCGAGTGGTTGCGCACTGGTTTCGCGCCGATCGAGCTGTATGCCAAGTTGAAGCCGCGCTATCTTGTGGCCCTCGAACAGCATGATAATGCCCGCGAGAGTCAGGATTTGGGCGTAGGGGGAGGAGGGGAGATTTTTGTTCCGCTGCACTCGACCGTCAATGGGAATGGGAATGATGTAGGGTCGGTGAGAGGCGGGAAAGCAACGATGTCGAATACGATGAAAGAGCGACTTAGCGAAAACGAGATGCGGGGAGAGGAGCGACATCATATTCTCGCTTCGGTGCAGATCTGTGAACTCGACAGTTCGGGCGAGTATATGCCGGTTCCTGTTCGTTCTTCGTCTGCGTTAGATCCTGGGAGCTTTTTCTTGCGACAAGGATTGCAGAGGAAGTTGGTTTTGCATTTACACCATGATTCCGGACGACAATTTGGTTGGAGTAAAGTAAGCAAGCTTTCACTCGGAGACGTTCGGCTCCTCGACGCGAGAGGGAGGGTGCATGGTGGAAAAGCAGAGGATACTATTCAACTCAAAGTTCCACCCAAACAGCAATCGCTTGAATTCCTTAATAACGGCACTAGCGAGCTCAGTCTTTGGGCCTGGTGGGATAGCAGTGTTCATGATTCGCTGCATCTTAACAAACCCACAGCGTCAGGGCATAGGGTTTTGATGCGGTTGAAGTTTGAATTGGAGGTGGAAAGGTGTGGAGGACCGGTAGAGTTTGGAATGGATGTAGCGGTGAGTGTTAATGCAAGAGATGCTAGGCCTCCAGGCAGGTTGATGAGTTTTATTGAGAGTGCGACTAGTGGGGCTAGGACTTTGACGAAGGCGACTGGGATTTTTGAAGTGAGGTTGGTACCGCCAATGACAAAAAGGACGAAGGAGTTGTGGAGGTTGGATACGGCTAAGAAGTATGTAAGGGGGCAAGAGGCTTTGAGAGGTTGGAAGGCGAGAGGGGTGAGTTTGGTGGGTGATCATGAAACGTTGAGGAGGGGAGAGGAGAGGAGGGCTGAGGTTGAGGGTGTGAGAGCTTTGTTGAAAGGGCAATATGCGGGGTTACTGACAGGGAGTGCGGGAGGGGGAAGAGGAGGGGAGAAGGATGTGATGGACAAGGAAGAGCTGTTGACGAGGATTTTGGTGTTGTGGAAGAAAGCGGTGAACGATGCAAAAGTCAAAGTGGAGATCGGAGAACAACCCAGTGCTACCAACGACACTTGTGCTGCTTCTTCGGGAGCTAGCAAGCTGTCGAATTTGTTCGACTCGCCACCAACCGCCGCTTCTGCAGGTCTAGGGCTCGAAAACATCCCTTCTTCTCCTTCTCCTTCATCTTCCAACCTCGACCGTACCCTTTCCACCTCTTCCTCTACCACTTCCAACCCCCCTGCTCCCCCTCCCCCACAAAGCTCACTGCGATCGTCACTCTCCTCTCGCGCACCGATAACGCCACAAAAACCGGCTACCTCTTCCTCCCCTCCCTGGTCAATCCTGAAGAATGGGTTCGTAGATGGTTCTCTCTCCGTCGACCTTTTCTCTTTATCTACGAGTCGAGTGCAGAAACGGATGAGATAATGGCGATAAACGTAGCAGAAGTGAGGGTGGAGTACGATGAAAACATTGAGAGGATGTTAGGGAGAAAAGAGGTTTTCGGGGTATATACGAGTAATAATAGCTATTTCTTACAGGCAAAAGATAGGAAGGAGAGAGAGGATTGGATGGGGGCTTTGGATGGGCTGTGGGTTGCAGATGGAGAGTAGAGTGAGGGGAGTGCGGGGGAAAGGAATGGAAGATAACGTTTGTCTCGGATGGAAAGTTGTGCGTTTGTGAGAGAGGTGATGAGCTGAGTTGAGTGGATGAGGTGGAGTGAATTCGTTGGCTCGCATGTGAATCGTACGCAGTGCACATGATTCTCTCTTGCCAAAAGAAAGTGGTGCTGTCGGTTAGTGATTTCGCACTTGTTTATCGGTAGCTTTGGGGCGAATGTAGGTGTGATATACGTCAGATGAGACGATGGACGAGACTGCGATCAGTTGGGCGGAAGTAGTTGACGTTACAGCCATAAAGATCAAAATTACGACAGCGACCGCGCCCCCCTTACCAGCTACAGCAAGAGCGGCATATGCTAGGGGTAAGCCGTCGGAAAGTTCCTTGTTAGAGAGTTGACGACCGAAAGCAGGCCAAATTGGATTGGATTGGAGTGACCAGCCTGCAAGACCCAAGACTGTGCCAAGACACCAAGGAAGACCAAAATAGAGAACTCCACCAAGGACGTAACCCGGTACAGCGGCTGCGATGTCTGCTGAATAGGCTTTTTGCCGGTATGAACTGTCCATTACTTTTCCACAAAGTAGAAAACGAGGCTGGGTTAGCAAGGCTTACGGGGCGGACTCGGCCTCGACTAGTCATTGTCAAAATGCTACCTTTATAGTTGCCCGCAATAGGGTTCCCAGCATTTGCCGCTTTCACCAACTCCCAAAGATGCCCCGGAGACTCGATTGCGGGATTGGTAATTGTCTTTAGCGTCAAGAACAAGACAATGATCAGAAGTGCAACTGAATGCATCCAATCTGTCAAAAATGTCGCTTTCAATCCTCCACTGATCGTGTACAGACATACTCCCACCGGTAGTAAGAATGTACTCGCAATGATATGCATCCCTGCCAGTGCAGAAACGGTTGCACTTGCACCCAAAAGCATATTAGCGATGGCGATGAGGTTGTTTGCAAGGCAAAAAAACATGTACAACCAATGAGCTGCTGTTCCGTATCTAACCTTTACCACCTCCAACACGGTATGGGCGTGAGGAGTTTTGAGTTTAGATTGGATAGCGAGCAGCGCAAACGCGCTCATCTGGACGAGACAGCCTGCAGCGAACCAGTAAGCTCCAGCTACACCGTAGGAAAAACTGACGAGGGAAGAAGAGAGGAGAGCGGTGGACCATGCCCAGGAGGAGAAAACGGCAGTAGCGGTGAGTCCAGTGCCGATGGAACGACCTGCTGTTGCGTATGTCTCGAAATGCGAATTGTTTTCGTTGTTGTATCGAAAGAGAAGACGAGTGATGTAGAGCATGACGGCTGCAAAGCCAAAGCCAAAGCCGAGGACTACGCCATAGCCGACCCCTTGGGAGAGCGGAGGAGGGATGGAGTCTGCTGCCATCTTTGCGGCTGGTGCAGACGGGACTGCGGGGTTGGAGACGGGCTGGGTCATGGTGCAGTGCGAGTGTGAGTGTAGGCTGGAGGAGATTGGAGATCCGAATACAAGACGGGCAAGGGGAAGGTAGGGGGGAGGGACAGGGGAAGGGGGTAGGTCTATATAAGTCTAGGGGGGGATGTGGTAATTTGATCCTGAATCTCGGGCTCCGTCTTTTGTTCTCACCTCTTCTGAACCCACTTGTCAGCATTCTTACATCTGGAAGCACATCTGACCGTCATCTCAACATCGTCAAGACCTCGCTACTGTGTCGGCAACAAAAAGATTTGTACTGTACCTACAGGGTTAGCCCCCTCCGCCGGGTAGGAATCCTCTGGTACCGTCGCTGCTCTTCGATGGTGTGCTTGGCAGGGTTCCAAATCGAATCTGTCGCCGTCTCCGCATCCTTACTCAAACGAAGGTGACAGAAGCTCGACGCTGCTTCTCCTCTGCCTTCTTACACGCGGTTTCCATCTTCGACATGCTCAGCGCGGCCCATACTGACAAGAAGGCGAGGTCGCAGGGTGACGGGGAAACCACATCAGCAATCAGATGGCAAAGAAGATGCCGGTCAGCATCGAAGATTTTCGCGGATCGCCTCGCACCCTTCTGCAACGCGGCGAGAAGATGGTGGCATCAACCTCGAGATGACGAGCAAAACCATTGACCACGTTATAACGAGCGCTGTCTTTGGTGTCGGAAGCACGCAATGCAAGCCCCACACTGTATCTGCTTCGCGTCCTTCACGGATGATGCAAAAGAAAGGATGTATATATATGCAATAATGTGACCTGCATGCATCGGTCGGGGGTTTAGCTCAGTTGGTAGAGCGTTCGCTTAGCATCTTGTCTAGAATTGCGAAAGGTCGCGTGTTCGACTCATGCAGTCTCCACTCTGATTAACTTTTTCACCCTTCTTTTAGCTAGGACTGCCCGTGCTGTTACAAGAGGCCGACTATGAAGATGAGGTATAGGCCCTATGAGCTGTCGCTTTCGTAGTTGGACGATGTGCTTTAAAGCATTTGGAGCTTCCAAAGGGGGCGCAATAGGCTGCTCGAACGATCCAGGCACTGGCTTCTAGACTTACAGATCGATCGATCGGGATCTTCTTCGCACAGCTCGGCATCGACGCTTTGCCATCCTGTCTAGTGTCGAATCCGACTTGGTGATGCGGCTCATCGATGAACGCAAGCCATCGCATGAAGCCAAGCAGAGCTTCGCAGAGGCGTTTGTAGACCCTAAATTTTCTTTTGACACGTTGGACGGGACACGTCAAAAAGCGCAGCGCTGCATAACCTTGCTCTACGGCTGCCTGCTTCTTTTCAGTAATGGCTTCCGTGCTGTCTTCACATGGCGGTTGGGAAGCACTCACAAGTCAGGGAAGGCAGGTGCATGAGGCAAGCTTACGGGTTGCTCGCTCGCCCAAGTATCTGCACCCGAGGAAGGGAGAGGAGTAGAAAGGTAAGTAGTAGAAGCTACTTTCGGCTTCAAGCCCCCGCGACCTTTGCGGCGCAATGTTTCCATTCGCTGAGACTACGCTTTGGCTAGGCCATGGAAGTCCGGGTCCACAACTCTACCTGTGCAGCTGCGTTGCATGGAGGCAGGTCGATCATGTTGAGCCACATTCGGCAGCTTTGTGACTCACACAGGGAGGTGGGGCCGAGGAGAGCCTGAAAGTTGCACATGTGGAGAGTTCTCGCTACAGTACTGCATGATGCAACGAGGGCGTATGTGGTTTGGCTGTGGCTGAAGAGCTATCTTGGTCTCAAGTTGACGTCTACTTGTGCATGTGTGTAGAAGCCTGTTCAACTGATCCTCTGACAGGGGATGGGCTGACTTTGTCGAAATGTATAAGTATCTCATCCGGTACCAGCACCTTTCCCTTCCTTCTCCCTGTCGCGGCCCCCTTTTCTCTCTCTCTTCTATTTCTTGGTGTTGATTTCCGATTCTTCCAGTCTCTTCCTCTACTTTTGCTCAACTAGGCTCTGGTAGCCTATCCTTTCTCCAGAACTCGAAACACGAAGGATCCGGTCCTATCGCTCCTTCTAGCCCAGATTTTGCGACTTTGACAGTCTGCATTTCACCTTCGCTTCTCGATTCTTTGCACACATTTATTTCGGCCGCCCACCACATACAAAGTCACCTCCTGAGCTGGAACTCAAGATGGTTACCTCTACAAAGTTCGCTTCTCTCGTCGGTAGCGTCACGCTAGCTTTCGTTCTCGCTAGTTCTATCCACCCTGTTCACACCGCTCCGATTGTGCCAAGGCAAGATGAGGCGACACCAGCCGCCGCACCTGCAGGATACATTTCGGTCGCTCAACCTTCGATGAGCGAGCAAGATATCTATGCGGTTGGAATCCCACCTCCACCTCCTGCGCCCAAGAGCGAGCAGGATGTTTACGCTGTAGCAAGTCCAGCCGCGCCAGCTGCTGATCCGGCTAGTCAGCTGGAACAGGTACTTCAAGCTGCGACTCAGGCAGCGTTGGCGACGAGTAACAACACCTGGAACGTGGTCAACCATTATGATGCCACTCCTCCGACTGGGTCGGCGAGTCCAGAGCAGGTTTCGCAGATGGGGACAACGGAGCCGGTGCAGATGACAGGAAATCCGGGCGATGGAGATCTGTTTAAGCAGGCTGCTGGTGTGCCAGTGCAGCAACAGGAAGCAAGTGATGCTTATCAGAGTGTGATTGCTCAACAGATGGAGCAGTTGGGAAGTAAAGCGAGGAGAGGATTGCAAGATTTGGTTGCAGGGATGGGAAGGAAACAATTGGGATTGGGGGTACCGACGCCGTTGAGCGAGACTGGGGCTGTGAATGCAACTGTGCCAGAGGCTACGGGGGTCACAGCGGCTGCTCCAGTTGCTACTGGTGCTACGGCTGCAACTGCTGCTACAGCGGACGTACCAGTAGCTGCTCCAGTACCAAGCGATTTTAGCTCGCCTCCTGTTGCTGCTGCTGCTGTACCCTCTGTTTCGGCTCCAGATACCCCTCTCTCCGCCGACCTCCCAACTTCAGATGTCCCCGAAGCCCCAACCAGTGTTCCACTCGCAGCACTTCCCTCAGCCGCTGTCCCATCCGCACCCGCTGTATCCATCCCTGCCGTCCTACCAAGCCTCAACGCAGCCGCAGCTTCCGCAACCACCCTCCTTCCCTCCTCTGACTCCTCCCCTGCCCCTCTCGAGACCGCTTCTCCCTCCGCCTCCGACGTTACCATGACAGTCACTCTTCCCACCAAAGCTCTCCCTACCTCCGTCGCTGGCTTGCCCAACGTCAAGGCAAACAATGCCGACAGCACCGACGATGATGGTGAAGGGGATTGGAAGACGATGACCATCCTAGTCCCTGCAGAGGCTTTTGGCTCGGCTGGTGGAGTAAAGACTCAGGTTCCTCTTCCTGCTTCTTCTACTAGTGCCAGTGCCAGTGCCAGTGCCAGTACCAGTGCCAGTACCAGTGCCAGTGAGGATACTGGTGCGGCTTCGTCCACTACCTCACCCGCATCAGCAAAAGTCACCGCTACACCGACGGAAGCACCCATTAACCTCTCCAGTTTCACCTCGATGAAAGCTGCTGCCACCGGAGTCCTTACTATCCCGCTCACAGGTGTAATCGATGGTACGACTTACTCTACAATGCTCACTCTTACAATCCCTCGCTTTGGTGGGCCTGCATCCTCCTCTTCCGCCCCTGCACTCACCACGTCTGTATCCGCGAGTGCGACAGAGAAAGCAAACTCTGCAGCTGTCACTTCATCTCCTGCCACAAAAACCTCCTCTCCCTCCTCCTCCGCCTCATCCAAGGCTCCCGTACCAACTTCCAGCATCGACCCATCTTTCATCCCATCAGACGACATCCCTCCTCTACTCAAAGGCTCCTCCACCTCCTCCACCGCTTCTCCCACTTCCACACCCTCAACCCCAGACAACCAGGACAACGGAGACGATCAAGACTGCGAAGAGGAAGACGAAGATACCGATGGAATCGTCGGTCCTCAAAGTGCACCCAAATCCCTACTAACACAAGTTTGGGATTGGGTGACGGGGAAGCCGCTCAACGAGAGGGATTGGGACGATGACTATGGTTATGATTACGAGGATGGTGAACGTGAAGATGGAGAATGGCACGATGCTCAGGAGTAAGAATGGGATGACTTTGTATAAAGCCCAATACAAAATGTGTGTACACGTTTTTGGATCGAGCAAATGTAAGTTCTTCTGGAAGGACTTTTGTTAATCGGAAACCCAATCAACCCAAGGAACTTCATTTTGTGTGATTGCTTGTGCTGCTCGCATTCAGACGTTGATGCACAAGGTTCTCGTTTGATACTGAGGTCGAAAACCCTGAACGAGAGATTTGCATTAGCAACGAGGACAAGCCGCTGAGACTAAACAACAAGAGAAGAGGCCGTTACTGATGAGGACCTTGCTGCGGACCCATCCCACTAAGCAACCTGTTCGGATCCTGCAAAGCAGTGATCAGATCCACTGCCGCTGTCGGATGGTAATTCGCATTCTGTGAAGCCACATCTGTACCCGCCGAGCTTGGATTGAACGCCTTGAAGAACTCGTCCCACTCGTTGTAACCCTCGGAAGCGACAGGCATTGATGCCCAAAAGGCAGAGTCGTTGGCATTAATTGGGTATAGTGCCTGCTGCATCTGCTGTTGCTGATGATGATGGTGCTGGTGAGAGTGGTGCTGGTGCTGCTGGACAGGGGCACCGGTGTTGGACAGCATCTGATCGTGCGGATATCCAGTGGGTCGAAGGAAGTGTGCTTGCAGATTGTCGGAGGACCCGATACCCAAAGTGGCAGCATCTCCCACTGGTACTGCCTGAGCCTTGCCACCGTGACTCTGGTACATATGCCCATCGTGCTGTACACCAGATTGCATCTGTGGCTGCGTGTCGACCGAAGCATGCTGACTGGGGACATCCGGACCGTCTTGATGTCCAGACTTCCCAGCTTGACAATTGTGGAGCTGGGAGTCGTCGTGCGGAAAGCCGAAACTGCTTGCTGAACCATCGTGCCCATGAATCGTGTCTGGAGCAGACCCGTGCTGATCCTCACGCTTGATACTGCCATTATTGCCATTAAAGCCTACTGCTCGTGGCTCGTTGCCGTTCCACTCTAGCAGTGCAGGGCTGGGGGGTCTTGCCTGAGCACTAGCAATGCAAAGATTTCGGAGCACTGCAACGTGGTTCGATGCACTTTGCCAAGTTGGTCCAATACGCTTCAGGTAGCGTACACATTCTGCCAAATATCTTGCACTCGTCTTGACAAGCTCCGGCGACCCTTCGAGATCAGCCTCCGTAACATGATGCGCTTCGTCTCCGCCGCCCACGTGCATATCTGGATCGTCTTCGGATCCAATTGGCACACCGATGGCGTTATGGAGCGCGTCTGACACAGAAGGTGTAGCCTCGGTAAGGTGGGCCTTGGACCCTCTTCGGCTCCAGATGGACGACTGTCGCGCTTTGAATGCAACAACGCTCTTGCTCGCTGCGATGGCGGCGTGAATGGTTGCACTTTGGAAGATCAGATAGACCCAGCTACTCGAGATCTTGCGGATGCGGAAAGAAGAGCCATAGACGTGCAGGATATCGCAGACCTCTTTAGCGGCGGCATTGCAGATCTCAAGACCAGCAGGCTCAGGGCGTTTGTCTTTCGCCGAGGTCTGACCAGCTTTCTTCGTCGGTTGAGCCATGCCTTTCTTTCCTTTCTTTGTCGACGGCGATTGCTCTTCAACGTCCTGCGCAGTAGCCTGTAAAGAATCTTCTGCGGCTGTTGCACTACGATCTTTCGGGCCTTCGAGCAGCTTTGGGACTCGCGGTCGGTGCAGCAGTATGAGACAGATGCAGTACCAGGATCGCATGGTGAGAATCTGTGGTGGAAGCCCACGGTGCGGCTCGGACTCCTTGCGATCAGTGGAGCCATGCTTGGAAGAATTTGAAGACAACATCTCTGGTGATGTCCAGGTCCGTGTCCATTTGAGGTGCGATGGTAGGTCAGCACGCCATTTGGACAAGCGACCATTCAGCCTGAGCAACGCCTCGTAGTCGGACGCTCCTTTGGTGCGGCGTCGGTCGCGCTTAGCTTGCGGGCTGTATACCTCCTCGAGGATGCGTTCGAGGATGGCCATGACTTCAGCCCAGGCCTTGAAGCTGCTTAGCGCATGCACTTTGACGCCTTCGAGACGCGGCAGCTGGTTCTTCTCGACAAACTTGCGAGTGGTCTCGTTGAGCCATAGATCATACTCATCGGCTTCTTGGACAGATGGCCAATCTGCCTCGATCTCGGCACTGCGCAGTTGCGCAGGCTTGTCCAACGCAGTGGACAGGATC
The DNA here is from genome assembly GCA_928865425.1 of Ustilago cynodontis. Taxonomy (NCBI): domain Eukaryota; kingdom Fungi; phylum Basidiomycota; class Ustilaginomycetes; order Ustilaginales; family Ustilaginaceae; genus Ustilago; species Ustilago cynodontis. The sequence goes on along the minus strand of CAKMXY010000022.1, from coordinate 126,850 downwards.
TTGTCCAGGATGAAACATGCCCAAAACGTACGCAGGCGTTCTTGCATCTGCGCGCCTGATCGATACTGCCCAGCCTTTGCATTGTCTGAACCATCAATATTCTTGGATGCTGATGCTGATCCGTGACTATGACCGCCCTCCGCAGTGGCAGAGGTGGATGCCGAAGACTGCGCGGTGCATCGATGCAGGTTCATGTCAAGTGCCATCCGACAGGCAATACCGCCAAACTGAAAGGCGCTGGAAGTGTTTCCACAACCTAGTTCGATAACACTGATGAGAATGGCAGCCTGAATCGTGCCGATGTCCTGCGTGAACTTGCCTTCGAATATACGGGTCTTGACTCGGTGCACAAAGTGGTCACGGAGCTCGTTCGACTTCCACGATGGCTCCGAGCCCTGCGGTGACTCTGCATAGAGCAGCTCCAACACCGGATTTGAGCTTTGATGATCGTCATCGGCGGCGGCGTCAAGATAAGCATCAAAGGTATTGGATGCTACGGCGAGAATGGCTTCAAAGACGATGGGACGAGAATGCTTGAGAGAGTGTAGCGAAGTGACTGATGGAAGGTAGATGACGGGCCAATGCGGATGCACAAAGACCTGGTAGATGTCCAAAAGTCGCTGCAGGATGTGTGGTGGAAGTCGATCCTCGAGATGAATCCGAGATGAAAGATGTGGATGGTTGGCGGCAGCAGAGGGCGGACGGACGTGATAGTCGAGCCAATGTGCACCGGGCGACGAGATCTGTGAGCGGGGTATCGAGTTTGGGCCTCGTGGTGAGGATGGCTGCGAGCTGTTGTACCACGGTCGGTGAGGCATGGCAGTTGAGGACGGACTGTAGCCGTGCGAATGACCGGTGAAAGCTGGCGAGGTGCTGACGCCTGTATTGTGCGACGAGGATGAGGGAGCATTCGCAGGAGCCGCTTGGGTAGTCGTGCCAGATGGCTCAGTCAGCCTACTTGCCGAGACGGGATGTCGGCTCGAAAGGCTGGATGACGATATGGGCATTGCTGATGCGCGGTCGAAAGGAGAAGTGCCAAGTTGATAGTGTCCCACGGGGCTTTCGTACAAGCTGCGGGTTGCACTGGAGCGTGGCGATGCGAATGTGGATGCAGATGCAGGTACATTAGAACGACCGGAAGACCAAGCAGCGGATGCGCGATCTGCTGGTTGCTGCGATGCTGGTACCTGTGGAGTATGTGACGGCAAAGTGGCCGAGGACGCGGCGCTAGATGAATGAGGTGGAAGCATGGAACGATGCGAAGCTAAAGGCGAGGATCGATGGTAGTCGCGCAACGGCGCTTGAAGAGGATAGACGTCGTAATTGTGAGTTGAGGAGGTCGACTGCTGCAAGGGAAGTGGAGGCTCGACAGATGATGAGGGACCCGCACTCCAGGAATGGCTCGAGGACTGATGGCTGTCATGATGATGGAGTGTTGGTTGGAAGTGCGCGTAGGGCTGCTTATAGTCTGCAGACGCATGCTGAGAGGCATGATCTGCGGTCGAGAAGTGGAGGTTGGAAGACGCTGCTCCTGCGGTCGTCATGTCGGCAAGGTATGATGAATGCCTGGAAAGAGAGGGACTCGAAGAGCTAGGCTGTGGTGCCAAAGGTCTGGACCATGGCTGATGAGAGTCATAGACAGGCTGCGAAGAAGAAGAGGCATGCCTGGGCGCTGCTGTTCTGTCATTTGGCGAGTTGCGAGCATCAGAGGAAGGTCTGGCGGTGAGCGAGGCGATCGCTGGCTGCGATATCGATGGTATACCTCTCTCACTCGCTTGCGAATCCGGTTTCGCCGATCCTGAGCGGGCAAAGTTGTGATCGAATCCGGATGGTGAAGACGATGATGAAGACGGTGCTGCAGCCTTTTTGGACGTAGACGGCTTGCGAATGAGCTTTGCGCCACTGCCGGTAGGGGCTGCTGCTATAGGAACATCCTTTGTGTTTGTCGAAGTGGAGTCCTTGTTCGACGTTAAGGGCGGTTTGCGCTTCGCGGGGATGGTCAAAGATGGCGGATTCTCCTCGGACGGTGGGTCTTGCACCTTTTTCTTGCGTCCACCTCGCGGATCACATCCTTTAGGAGGACCTCGCTTCTTTTGAGCGCCATACTCGCAAGCGACAGAGTCCTTGGTGCAGCTGTTGCATGGCTGCAATCCATCACATTTGACCTTGCGACGAGAACAGTGAAGGCATGCTCGACTAGATCGGATGCGACCGGATTCATTCGATTTGGTGTCGGGGGAAGACATGGATGGCGATGACGGCTGAGCCACGCTGTTGTGGAGACAGTGGCCCAAGCTGAGCTGCGCAGTCAAGCGCTACGAAAGCAAACGAATGTAATCAGGTGATGACCAAGCATGCCAGCGAGAAGAGAGTGTGTTGACGGCAAGACCGATGCTGACCTAGGCTGAGGATGACATGCTGTCGCAGCGTTGATTTGAGTTTGGAAAGTTAAGCTCGAGCCGTCGACCGATTCTGCGTGACAACCACAAAATCGATCGGAAGAGCCGATGGGAAGATCTGCTGTCAGGAAGTGGGATTCCGACGGACGAGGGCGGGATATTTGTATGAGTTTGTCGTCGTTCGATGCTGATGTCGTTAATGAAGGTGGGCTCGGCTAGAGTTAGCTGTCGATTGTGTGCCCTATTCGGCTTTGCCGGTGCTGCTTTAAGTAAGCTGCTGATGTCGAGCTCTGTCAGGTCAATGCGAAAGGGTCGGGTGTGCCGAAATGAAGGTGGTGAAGGAAGAAACGGCAGGATGGCGGGTGAAGCGACCAAGATGATGATAGGTGAGGGTCAATGTGAAGGTCAAGACTCGAATTTGGAAGCTAGCGATGGCTATGGCTATACAGTACAAAGCGTCCAATCCGCAACTGCGCATTTGTGGAGGAATGGGGAGGAGAGAGCGGAGATAGCCAAGTGCAGTGCCTGACCGTAGCGCTGTTCAGTCTCCAAAATTCTCGATTTCTCAGCGAAGAAGACGAAGCTTTCTCTGAGCCCGTTCTCATGGTGTGACGTTTGCTTGCTTGCATCACACTACAATGTGGTATTTGAGAACACCGACTCGAAGGTGGATCATCCTCTCGCTGCTACAGTATTCCGATGGCTACTGGCCGCCGCCGCTGCTGTTCCGGTTAACCCCACGCGCCCACGCCGAAAAGACCCTGCAATTTTAGAGCGTTCTACTGTACAGCATGTGACAAAAAGTCTTTGAACGCGTCCAGTAGATAATCAATCAACTCATCCAATAGCACACTTTTCCATCCATCATATCTACATGTGTCGATCAAGCTTCAGACCTCAGTAAACACACAGTGAGATAGTCTGAGACAATCAGATTTGATTGCAATGAGATTTGGACCTGATACTAGTACTTTAGATGGCCTCCACAATGTTTGAGCACATGATTGACTCACTGCTCCATTGACTCAATCACTGCATTGACATGTTCAAGCGTCATTTGCTTGTTCCAGACATGCTCTGTGGCCACAATAAGCTCAGGGCAGGTCCACGGAAGTGGCTTTTGCTTACCTAAGAGGTTTTTGAAGACATACCATAAGTTTTTGATAGGATTAAGGTCTGGTGACAATGGAGGGTGTTCATGTGGAACAATATGGTGTTGTTGACATCAACGATGAGCTACAAGACCTCGATGGACCAGAGAGCTGTCTTCAACAACTGTCATTGGTCCCAGCAACTCAGTACAGCTGTCAACTGCGGACTTTAATGGTCTGTCAATGATCAAATCAGCATATTTCTCTGCAGTTAAGGTTTCAGCTTTTGCACATCTGGTGCCATCCGAGCTGCTAGGAGCCAATGGGATCATGTACAACAGAGATTTGAAGTTATAAGCAATGGCAGCCCACACATGGATGCTGAAACACTTGGAACAGAACATTGGAATAACATTTTGGAGGTCATACCAGGCAGTGGAGATACAGGTAACCCAAATTTGACCAGGCCGATGGCCAACTTTGACAGCTGCCTTGTTGGTAAATAGAACTTGTTTCCAGTCTGTTGATTGGTTGGACTCTGCCCACTTGAGACATTTGTGCTTGTTGACAGCTGTCAGGAATGGCTTTTTGAGTGCTACACAGCATCAAAGACCTTCCTGGTATGCTACCTGATGCATCCGAGAAGTCAGGATGCCATTTAATGCTGTTGACAGCTGCTTCCATGATAAGAACAGCTCTTTTAATGCTTCATGGACCAGATAACAACATTGTCGAGCTGTCCAGATTGGCGGACAGCTGGATCTCGGCACTGATTGGAGTGTTCCATGCTCCTTGAAGTTCTGGACAGTGTTCAAGGCTGTGGCTTTTGCACATCCAATAGTGTGAGCAATATGACCATAGGAGAAGCCCAGATCTCGCAATCACACAATCAAAGCCCAATCAGCTTCAGAGAGCTCCTTGGAGCCCACCATGACAAAGTTTTAAGGCTTCTTGATTAGTATGATGGCAGTGCTACAGCTTGATGACAATGACAGGCAAATAGAGAGTTAAAGGTTTTATTAATGAAATTATCTGAACATTCAAAGACTTTTCGTCACGTGCTGTACAGTACACCTCTGACGCCAGGAGTACGGTATTCGCCTGTATCCCGACTTAGCCGGCAAAGACCGGTCAATCCTACCCTCACTTGGCTCTCAAACGAGCTGAGCTTTTACCCGGCGCTGCCCTTTCCCCCACACTCTCAAGAGCCAGCCATTTTGCAATCTCGCGTCTTGCATGACTTTTCTGACCATCATCGCTAGCCGCCCTCTCCCACAAGACAGCCTTCTGCTTGCCTTCTTCGGCTGTGCTCACCGACATCAACTGATCATCAATCACATCTGAACGTGCCTTGCTTTGCTCTGATACTGTAACACCCTGACCCAATGAGTCAAGTAGAATGATCAACGAGGCAAACAAGAAAGGAAAAATGAAAAAAAAAAAAAAAAAAAAAAAAGCAAAAATAGATGCTCCTTACCTGGGTCGAACAGGTGACCTCCCGATACCTCGTGTCCACTGCTAACAGTGGCGACTGGTGAAACTGAATCCTTCAGTCGGACGCTCGTACCAACTGAGCTAAAGAAGCTCTATGCGGCCCTTGGCACTATATAGTATTCAGATTTGGTTTTGTGTGTCAATCAAGTTTCCATTCCTCGGGGTCGCTTAGCTGCCATCTCACACTCCGAACAGCCGCTGTGAACATGTCGAATGTATGGCGTCTCGCTATCGTCGAAGGCGAGGCTGTGTGTGGGTGGGTGTGAGCTTGATGACGAGGCGAGACGATGTCTTGTCGGGCATATCCGAATACAAACAGATAGAAGAGTCGCAACAAGACGCTCGGCTGACCCGAGGCTGGCGATTAGAGGCGGAAAAGCGTAGAGTGCGGAGGATGCCGAGTAAAGGGTTCTTCTTCTCTACACGACCAAATTATTATTCGCTGACTCCTTCTCTCGGCTCTTCCGAAGCATCATCCTTTCGCTCTTACTTTTGCTTTTCTCCCACCACACCTCGTCCATCCATCAGCTCATTCGCCCAGCTCATGACCCACCGTATCGCTTCCTGAAAAGCGAAGGACGAGTCTGCTGGGCCTCCTCGCTGTTCATCGCGAATCGAAAGTCGATCTGGATCACCACTACCACTTTCGACCGGTAAGCTCTTGCCGCCAACATCACTGGAGAAATCCCAATACTGTACCGCGGAAAACAGCATAGCTACACTCACTACACCCGCCTCAGCGTTCAATCATTTGTCTAGGCTGCCCTTTCTGGCGATCTCATCACCGTCTGAAGTCAAAGCTTCTACAACAACTCGACCTTGATGCCAACATCCCTTCGCCCTTCGCAGTTGCCGCCACTTCATAACGCGTACACGCAGCCACAATCACATTCAGCCACTCTGTCGCAGCATTCTGACGAGTCAGAGACCGACTGCACTGAGCTTGTCTTTGAGCTGAAACAGGAAGCATCGCCGCCCTCAAAAGGCGGTCGCATCTGCCAACCTTTTCTTGCAGCCTCGCCTTTCGCCTATACAAGACACATCCACAAGCCAAACACTTTTTGCCACCAAGATCTCACCTTGCATGCAGCATCTAGACAATCCACTAACAACAAAAAACTCAGCTTGACGTGGCGACAGGCCGCCGCAGGATCTATCCAGTATGTCGTCAGCAGATGCAGCAGACTACGGCTTCAAGCGCTTCCGTGTCGCCCGAGCGTGCGTCGTCTGTCGCTTGCGCAAGACCAAGTGTAACGGTGAGCAGCCCTGCGATCGTTGCAAAGCACACTCGGCAGAATGCAAATACGAAACCATCGAATCGCCCGCTCCCAAACGTGTCAGTCGCACTGGCTCTTCCACTTCCGTATCCAATGCTGGCCGAGTCTCCCGTGATAGAGGCGAAAGCAGCGCTAACGACGATGCAGACGCTGCCAACAGCGACGATGATTCTGCCGCCGATGCTGCTGCTGAAGCAAGGGCGGCAAAGAGACAGAAGCGCGCTATGATCGATCAGATCGCAGACAGGCGATGGGGCGAGCGTCAGCCTTCGCGCTCTGCCAACAGCGATATGCGGAAGTCTGGTTACGTGTTGCATCATTTGGAGCTGTACGCCTCAATCGACCAAGACGAGCCCGCTGAGCACGATACAGACCTGCACACGGAAGACGGCATTCGTGCTCATGATCAGAACACAGGCAATATGCAATTCTATGGATTCACTTCGAACTTCAACTTCCAACATCGACTTGCTCAGACCATCGAAGCGCTTCGGCTCCGCGAGCAACATCAGCACGGTCTCAACAGCAGCAACAGAGCAGGGTCCAATATCGCCAATGGAGGCAGTGACGCTGCTTCAGCATCTTCAGACAAGAGTCGTCGTTTTTCTCACTTGCCAGAAAGCATGAAGATCTGGGGTCATCAGGATATCATCTTCCGCCAGAGCCCTTCTGAAAAGAGCTTTCCGACTCTCGATGCAGCCAAAGATGCAGTGGGCGATTCAACATTCTTGCCGCCATCGATCGTCGACCGATTCATCGAGAACTATATGACCCTTATTCAGCCGCAGCTGGGAGCTGTGCCTAAACGGCAGATCTTGAAGTGGGTCAAGGACGCCAAAGCCTCTGGCTACCTTTCTCGTGGCTTTTCAGGTGTTCCGTCCATGGCAGCATCTGGTCCAGGCGGTCTTCAGCCAGGTCAAAAGGCGGGAATGCGTACAAACGAGCTTGCGGCGCTCTACGTCGTCCTCGCCCTCGGAGCACTCATGGATGAAGGTGACTGGGAAGACATTCATGCGCCACCCGTACCCATGACTCGCGAAGGCGCCATTGCTTGCGCAACAACCCTCTTCCTGCTCGCAAAAAAGAGGCTAGAGGAGATCGTAGAGAACTCGAGCATTCAAAGCGCACGCTGTCTGGTGCTGATGAGCTTCTTTTCGCTTCAATGGTCTAGTCCCAACGTCGCCTATCTGTATGTTGGGTACGCTGCGCGTATGTGCATCTCCATCGGGCTGCATCGCGAGACTTTCTACTCGCCTAGCAATCCGAGAAGCACAGAACACAGGCAGCTTTGGTGGACATGCTATGGAGTGGAGAGGATGATTTCTACTTGGTTCGGCCAGCCATCGGTGATACAAGACGGAGATGTATCCACGAGGATGCCTCAGCCCGACAACTCGCACGACGCGTACTTGCTTGTCTACGCCCAGAGCGCAAGGGTCTGTTCGGACATGTCCAAGCTGTCAGCCAATCCACCGGCGAACGCGCATGATGTGTTGCTGGCTGCAGAACGAATGGAAGCCGAGATGCTGCGAATTCGGCAAGAAGCACCGAGAGAGCTGGCAGTAGGACTCCGCGATGGATTCCACCGCGATGCAGACGACGATTCGGACTCGTCCGATCTCGTCGTGCGTCGGTACTCTGTTACCACACTGTGGTGGTACCTTCGCTTGCTCATTCACAGTCCACTCGTCATCTTTGCTCTCTACTGCCGTTCCATTGGCACCGATATCCCACGCAGCGTTCTCGACAAAACACACACCTCAGCTCGAGCGGGTCAACAGATCATCGACTCGATCTCCAATGCTCGCTCTGACATGCCTCGCCCTGGTCTCGACAACATGCGCTTTGGCAGTTTCTACCTCGACTCTGCGTGTACGATCGTGTTGGCTGCCATTCTGTGCGACCCGAGCAACCAGGAGCTCGCGTTTGGGTACTTGGCCAGTATCGACCGAGCGATCAAGTATCTGGAGAAGAAGGAGAGGATTTATGCGGACCATGGAACAACGGCGAGTTTGCACAAGGCGAGAGACTTGGTGGTGTTGGCGAGACAGGTGGTGAGGATGGCTGCTACCGGGCAGAGTGCTAGTGCGTCAGGTAGAGGGAAGAGCGGTGCTGCAACGGCTGCTTCGGTAACCGCAAATGGTACAAGTGTCGGCTCCGGCGGGGCTGCAGACTCGAGCTCAAGGATGTCTCATGTGGGCAATGGCAGACTAGGATCGACATTCTCGACCAGCTCAGAAAGAGGTACTGCATCGGCGGAGCAAGTTGTTGATCTACAGCAAGGTCAGAACAGTTCCGGGTCTAGCAACAGCAACGCTCGGCGCGGTACACAAGCGGGCGCACTCGACTCCGAAGCCAGAGGCGAGAGGAGCACGACCACCGACCTTTCCGTCTCTTCTCTCCTCGGACCTCCTTCTTCGTCCACGCCCACTGCGTACCGCACACCGTCTGCCAATCCAGCCCTCACACCTGCTACTACCGCGGACGGTGTCAACACCGAAAGCAACGGCCGCGATGAATGGATGCAATACTTCCTATCGAACTTTGACTGGCTTACACCGCTCAACCAGACGCCACTTCCTGGTAACGGTCAAATGGGTGTCAATGGAATGTCACCGCCCGCTCAGCACGGTGCTAGAATGCTACCCACTCATCTGAGTGGATCTGGGAGGACGGCGGGGATGGCTTCTCCTGGGTTGAGCTCGCCAGGCAGTGCTTCCGGTCCAGCATCGCTGAGCGAGTTGGATATCGGACTGTTGATGGGTGGTGTCAGCGTGATGGAAGGTGTCAACGATCCAAGTCACGCCAGTAATGGAGGTGGACCTCTTGACGGTGCGGCTAGTAGCAACGCAGCCAGCACGTTCTGATCCGAGACAAGCAGCCCTGTAATGATCAAAATGCCACCTGTCTTTCATTGCTTTCCATTTGATGCCGAAGCGTCGTGTATCCTGACACAGGTGAAGTGTGCAGCAACATATGATCAGAGGTGATGCTCCCGCATGGGTACTGTACAGTACAGTACAGTATGTACGGTATAGGGCAGTGCAGAAACGGCCGTGTGCGTGTGCTCCGTTCGGCATCGAAAGCTTTAGAGCCAAGCGAGCAAGGGTCTTCTTGGCAGATAAGCAGCGCTTGAAGAGTTGCTAAAAGTGTGCGGTGCCAAGAAGAAAGCTTCGGGAAGGCTGTGCGAGTCGTACACGCGTCATATTCGGGCCGGAAATCTGAGATCTGATTTCTCCACTCGCACATGCACAAGAGCACCTTCCTCTCGATTGGCCTCTTGTCCTTCCTTGCCTTCCTCCTCCATCAACATTCACTCGACACAATTCTACGACCCACACAGGTCACCAATTCATTTCAGAGCCTCGGAAAAAGGCTGACATCACGCAGGACTACACGCACTTCACTTAGCATCATGGCAGACGGCGGAGGCGGCGGTGGAGGAGGAGGTGGGTTTTCTGGCGGTGGGGACGGAGGCGGGGGTTTCGGTGGCTTCTTCGGCGGCGGAGGTAGTGATGCTGCTGCTGCCTCTTCCTTCACCCATCATTCGACTCATCATCATCACCAATCACATAACGCTCCTCATCGTCGCAATAGCCCTAATCAGCATCAGTCTGCTCTGACACCTACACCGACATCAAGAACCACTGCCCCAACCGCACCAAGAATGGCTGCAACCTCGTCCAACAACCCTCAATTGCAACGCAGCAATGCAGCAGGAGAGGAAGCACAATGGTCGTTGAAGGATATCTACTGGCAGGGAAGGGAGTGCAAGATCATCACTCAGAACCAGAACGGTCCTTGTTCTCTGATCGCCCTTTGCAACATTCTGCTACTGCGCGGGGAATTGCAGATTACTCCACCAGATAGGCCGGTCGTCAGCTATACGTACCTGTCTCAGCTGCTCGCTGAACATTTGTTGACAAAGGGAGCAGAGGGAGAGGAATTCGAGGCTGCATTGTCGATCCTGCCTCGCACACAATACGGTCTGGATGTAGATGTGGGTTTCGACTCGGTTCGAAGCTTTGCTGCTGCTCCAGGGAACAATGGAGGAGCGGGAGAGTTGGCGTTGTTCAGGCTATGCGGGGTCGAGCTGGTACATGGCTGGCTGCCTGACCCTGCAGATGGAGAGACTTTTGAAGCAGTCAAAGCTGCTGGAAGCTACAATAGAGCCACTGATACCGTCGTGAAGGGTGATGAAATCGCCAATGGCGCTGTAGTCAAGGATCGGGGAGTTGGCATGCTTGCAGCTACTCTTTCGAGCGAGACAGCTGTATCGAACGGCAAAGCACCGCAACGCGATGGATGGAGTGATGAACAGCGAGCTACTGTTCGACAGGCATTAGCGTTGCAGTCTTTCCTGGATACGCAATCGACCCAGCTTACTTATCACGGCCTGTTTGTGCTCGCACAAGAGCTTCCAGCCGGTCAGCCCGTTGCTCTCTTCCGTAGCTCGCACCTTTCGGTCCTGTACAAGCGACTGCCGCATGAAGGAGTCGATGCAGCCACCGGAGAGGGAGTCGTTGCTGGTGCTCCACCAACCCTGTTCACTCTGGCCACGGATTCGAGTTTCCTCCTTGAAGATGAGATCGTATGGGAGAGCTTAGTGGATGTCGATGGAGCAAGTAGCGAGTTCTACGATGGCAAGTTCAGGAAGTCGACAATGCGACAGGGCGACTATGTTGGTTCCGATGGAAACGGGCTGAATGGTGGAAGAGGAGGAGGAGCTCCGAATGAGGACGCAGACTATGCGCTTGCAATGCAGATCTATCAGAACGACCAGGATCGACTGCAAAGGCACGAGCAGAGAAGACGAGATAGGAGGTCGACAAGCGCAAGACAGCAGCAGTCAAGTATGCGACAGGGCAATGCTTATGCAGCAAACGGGGCTGGGCCTGGTGCAGAACCGCAACAGATGTTTGAGACGCCAAATGAGGTATTTACCACCATGCGGTACGAGGTGACGGCGAGAGACGAACAGGGTGATGCATTGGTGTTGCAGACGCTAATCCCAAAGAAGATGCGTGACGAGTATGGCTCGCTGTTGAATAACTTGCAGAGTTTGTCAGTCGACGAACCGGCGGCAGTTGCACCGCAGCAACCCGTGGTTCAGACGACGAATCCTTTCTTGAATCCAGGTCAAGGCCAACCGGCGCCAGTCTCGACCAACCCTTTCCTCAACGCTACTGCTGCTACTGCTCCAGCTGCCAGTGCTACTACCACACACCGACTGTATCGACATATCCCGCTCCTGGACCAGCACCTTGAGCGACTCAAGACCTCAGCAGGCGCCATCTGCCGTGCTTACTCTGCGGTCTGGTCAATGCCTCTTCTCGAGCAAGAACGATCGCTCGAGCCCGAGCGCATTCTGGAAGCCATTGAATCCAGCCTAGCCTCCTCTTCAGCTGACGGTACCGCTGAAGGTCAAGTGAAGGGCATTCGTGTAGCCATCAACAAAGACGGTTCGATTCGGGTCACGCAGCGCAGTATCAGTCCTTTCCCTAGCACCATGGAAAGCGGACTGATCAGCGCAGCGCAAGCCCCAGCAGTGCGGCTGGACGTGATGCCAACACGCGTCCGAACGATGGACTTGGAGCCGATCGTGTTCAACAAGACTGACGCACGTGGGTTCTACGAGGCTGCGAAGCAACGGGCCGGTGCGGATCCTAGTGTGCTTAGTGGTGTAAGAGAGACAGATGGTAGATGCTTTGATGTGATCTTGTGGAATGATGAAAGAACAGACACCTTGGATGAGCCCACAGCAGGTGCTGCAGCACCACCCTCGGCGGCGAATAGGTTGGTGACAGAGTCAAGTCTTGCGAATGTTGTAGTGGAGCTGATGCAGTCCAAAGGCGCTCAATCGCGACTTGTCACTCCGCGCACATCAACTGGTATGCTGGACGGGCTTCTTCGACACTGGTTGGTGGAAAAGGGCATCGTGGAGGAAGAGGATGTGCAGGTTGACGAACTCTATCGTCGTGTGCGAGAAGGTTCTGCGCAGATTTGGCTCTGCAACTCTCTGCGAGGTATCTGGCGAGTCGATCTGGTGGACCCTCCTGGTGGCGCTCTCAGCAGTGCACAAGGAGCAACAGGCAAGCAAAAGCAGACACGTTTCTCTTCCTTCATCAGGAGCTACTCTCGACACGATTCGTACGGCGCTACGCCCAGCACTGCTTCTGATTCTGCAGCTGTGCCACCCACGGTCCCGGAACAAGGCCGCTCAGAAGCGATTCACAATCAGGTAGCTGATGATCTGTACGGTCACAAGCAAGGAAAGAAAGACAAGAAGGGCAAGAAGGTGAAAGGCGATAAGAAGGATAAGGATTGCATCATTATGTAAAGCTTCTCTGCGCAACTCGAAGCTTCTCTCCATTGTCACGGTTTTTGCTGGGCTTCTTTTCGAGCTTTTCGCATTGCGCAAACAATAGATCATGACCTCTTCGACCCTTGCTGTGACGACGACCTTGAGGATCACCAAATGAAGAAACTATGGTCTTGCCTTGAGCATCCTGACATCTGTGCGGTCCTAGAGATGGACCCTTGAATGCCGATTTCGGCTTTCGGCAAACTTTAAGGTTTTCCGCCCCGCTTTTTTGACGTAAGTAGTGCGCTTCGTGACATGATGAACACAATAATGAGAAGGAACCTCTTGTCGTTGTATGAACACACGGCAAAGCATGCAGAACCCACCTCCTGCCTTCCTCCTCATCACCTTCTCATCGTCACACAGTCGCAACAAAGGCTACTCACAGGCTGATCTGAGCGCAGCATTGCGCAGACTCGAAAGACGTGGCTTGCACTTTCTATCATCACCTTTGACCCACCTTCTCGCACTTCGCCGTCACCTTCTCTTGTCGAGACCCTAGTCCTCTCTCGACGTCGCCTCAACTGCGCATCGACCTCTTTGACATTGCAGAGCATGTCGCGAGCCCTCTTCGAACTTCATTTCGAGCTTGTCTCCGCCACCTAGAATCTATTCGACTAACTGGACAACGGACGATCTTCTGCAAACCTCAGCCTTCCTCGATTTCCAATCTGTGTTTTTATACCTTGGCCTCATACGGAACCCCCGACCATGATTCACGCCATCAATTGATAGACCGCTCCCTTCGCATCCGCTAGCTGCAGTCCGAGTATCAAACGGCTCCCACGCCTGCCTAGGTTACCATCGGACATCTTCTCTGTCGTCCTGAACTCCCGTTTCCAAGCCCCCAGACTGTCTCTTCATTCGCCTTGCGGTAGAACGAAGCGCTCAGGCCGCTATCGAAGCCCTTGACGGAGGTCAAGCGCCAGCTTACTGCCGCAGCAAAATGGAAGTGTACGTTCAGAATATCAATTCCTGGGTGACCGAGGAGGACCTGTACAAAGCGATTGCTTCTGCACTTCACAGCCCGCCTGTGCGCCTTCCAGGCCAAGGGCTCACCAACTTCCGCCTACTGTTTCCGAAGACCAGCCGCGGCAAACATAAGGGCTATGCATTCGTTACGATCGGAGAAACATCCACCGCCACTGCCTTCCTGGAATTCTGCTCCAACGAGCGGAGCAGACGCCCTCTAGACCTCGTACGAGACGGCAAACTCAATACGGTCAAGCTCACCCCGAACGGGTTCGGCGACGAGAAGATTGTTCGCAGTCTCCTCTCTTTCCCTTACGAAGACTGGGAGTCGAGACAGCGGAGGTTGAGAGGAGAGTCTGCCGGTAGGAATGACGACTCCTCGAGCAGTCAAAGTGACGATGATGGGCACACCGTTGGCCACGCCGTCAGTCCTGTTCCGCCGGGTGTTCACCATCGTTCTCATCAAGTGCGCACTGAAACCGTTCGTCATCGATCTCGCAAGCGCCTCGAGCCGGAGCCATTTGATGGCCTTTGGTCGGTCATCCAATTTGGCGTAGTCTGTGAAGACGGCGCTTTCTCAATCGAAGACTACGACCAAGCACCGATTCCACTCCCCTCCGGTTTTGACGCCAAGGCACAAGTGCTATACTTTGGCGACAAGCACAACTCCATTCGTATCCTCTTCAACAACATCGTAAGCTGGTCAATCGACCATGCCCACAATGCCCTCGCCTTCGAACTTGAAGGCCCCGCCACGTTCATTCGTCAAGGCCGTAATAGTTCGATCTTTGACTTGATCAACAACCCTAATCGAGAGATCCACATTCGCGATCGTGCTCGCTACCGTGTCCCACTGATTGGCTGCCACTTCCGCGTCTGCTTTGTCTCCGTCCGGGACTTGGACTGGTTCTGCTTAGAGGCAAGGCCTTTCCTCAAACGAGCCGGCAATCCTCGTAAAGAACCCAGACCTATCGTGCGAAGGAATCTCACCGCACCAGACTTCTTCGAGGCTGCTGGGCAGTTCTGCGCTAATCTCGACATTCGCGTTGCCTATCAATTCGACAAGCTTCTTCGTAATGGTCTTTACTCGCCAACAGTGCTCGAAATCCTCAAGAACAACACTCGACGTCTTATCAAGATCTACAGCGTCCATTTTGCAGCAAGGGTGCTAGAGTGCTTAGCAGACACCTCGCGACAAGTGCAAGTGCGCGACCGCAACACACGGTGTCTGCTGGGCTCGTACAAGCTCCAACAACGAATCGAGGTTGAAGAGCAACGTCTGATCCGTCAAGACGCTGCGCAATCCACCCCACTCGATAGTCAAGTGGTTACCACAGCAACAGCGCAAGTCTACCATGTCACCATCATGCCCACTAGAATGTTGCTTGAAGGTCCCTTCATCGACGCTTCCAACCGTGTCTTGCGCCTCTTCCCAGAGTTTGGCAGCCACTTCGTCCGCGTCGCCTTCTGCGATGAAGGTGGTGACCGCTTTCCGGTCTCTCGTCACGACCTTGACGGTATCGATAGCGAGTCCTTCGTTCGCGAGCGTATCGGTGATCCTCTCAAGCACGGCATTGCAATTGCTGGACGCAAGTTCGAAGCACTTGCTTGGTCAGGCTCAGGACTCGGCAGTCACCACTGTTGGTTCGTCGCTGCCTTCACCGACAAGGATGGCAAGCTCTGGGACGCCGAACGCATCCGTCAATCGCTAGGCAATTTCAAAGGCATCGACCGGTATCCAGCTCGGCTTGGAGCACGACTCTCGCAGGCTTTCAGCGCTACCTCTTCGACCATCAAGATAAACGACAACTGGATCAAGATTGTCCCTGACGACAAGAGTGACTGCGAGGTGCCGGCCAACGGTCATCAGGGAAAGGAGAAGCAGTACTATCTGCTTACAGATGGTGTAGGCGAGATCTCCCGCGATTTGCTCCAAGATGTCTGGCGCGAGCTTTGCTCTGTCAAGAACATGAGGAGGGAGTGGCAGCTTTCAGAGAAGGATCCAAAGCGGATCCCATCGGCTATTCAGTTCAGGTGTGGTGGTGCAAAGGGCGTGCTTTGCTTGAACCCAAGACTTAAAGGCAAGATTATGAAGGTGCGACACAGCATGATCAAGTTCTCTGCCCCCAAGCATCGAGACTTTGAAGTGGCGGCAACATCCTTCTCTCCCTTACCAGCACGACTCAATCGACCGCTCATCAACGCTCTTGAGGATCTTGGCGTGCCTGCAGACATCTTTCTTTCGCTACAAAACAAAGCCGTCGAAAGCGCACAACTAGCGCGAAAAGATTTCAAGCGAGCTTCGCAACTCTTGGGATCGTTTGCAGTCAGTGACTCCGCCGAGGTCCACAAGCTCTTCCGCAGGCTCGACTCTGTTCTTGGCATCACTCCCGACAAGCTCCACCCTGAAGGCATCCTCAATCGGCTCTGTACCATCGTCATTGCTGCCGCACTCGGAGATCTCAAGCGCAAAGCCCGAATCCCTGTCGACGGCTGCACCCTCATCGGTGTCGTCGACGAATTCAACTACCTTGGCAAGAACGAGATCTTTGCTCAGGTCGATGACCACAAAGACGGTCAATACCGCATCATCCAAGGTCGAGTCATGATCGCACGATCTCCCACCATCCATCCTGGCGACGTTCGCATCGTTACCGCCGTCAAACCTGCCCCGACCCATCCCCTACGTCAACTCCGCAATGTCATCGTCTTCAACAAGCATCCTCATGGTCGTCCCCTCCAATCTATGCTCTCTGGCGGGGACAATGACGGCGACACCTACGGAATCTACGAAGACAAAGGATTGTTCCCGAAGAAGATGGTTTCACCTGGTGTGTATAAGAATGTACCACCTCGAGCTTTGGCACGACCATGCACTTTTGAGGACTTGGCGGATTTCTTCGTTGATTATGTGATCAATGATCAAGTTGGACTGGTTTCGACGTTTCATCTGCAGATTGCGGATAAGAGTGAACTCCACTCACTTGATCCGGACTGTGTCAAGTTGGCGCAACTTCATGCAAAGGCTGTAGATTACAGGAAGACTGGCCAGGCGGTGCATAGGAAAGACGTGCCGATGCCGCCTTTCAACTCGCCCCGACCTGACTTTCTGGCACAGAGACCAGCGGGACAGGGCATCTATCCGAGTACAAGAGCACTGGGTCGATTGTTCAGGGCGATTCCGGAACAGATGACCGATACTCCGTTTGGATCGCAGCCTTCTTGGGCAACGGAGACGCAGGGAAAGCAAAGCGCGCTGTCGAGCATCTTGAAGCAGCCAGGGAAAGCGGATGATGTGTTGGCAATTCTGTCGATGCTGGCTCAGAAATGGCCGCAGATCATGCCAGAGGGATTGAGATTGATCCAGATGCAATCTCACTTCCGGCCGCTGCTTGCCTCTTTTGTCTATCATCTTAGTCGGCTGGCTGCCTGGATCCCGGAAAGCAGGACCGAGACTGAATGGCTCAGTGAAGAGGAGATCTTGGTCGGTACTCAGGTTATGGCTACGAAAGCCAAGCAACTCAAGCGTCGTCAGGAGAGGTTGACGGCTTCCACTGCGGAGCTTTTTCCCATCCTGCGGTCTCAGCTGCAGCTGATTGCCAGCGATGACGATGTGGAAACGTCCACTATTCGACCTACCGCAGACATTGATGCCGGCGGAACCAGTGTGGGTAAGGGCAAGGGCAAGGGCAAGTCAACAGGCTCCACCACCATCCCTGGTCGAGAGCCTGCCGAGACAGTGCATTTCACTGGCTACGCTCAGCTGGTGAAAGAGCCTGTTCGTAAGTCGCAAGCTAGAATTGTAGTTGTCGATGGCGAAAAGGTGGTGCTTCGAGAAAAGCCAGGTGCGAGTGGAACGCATTCACCATGGTCTGATGACGAAGATGAATCTGACGTGAACAAGCACCTAGACCATCTCGAGATGAAATATGCTCTCAACGCACACATTGCTCAAACCAACAATGCTGCCTCTACTTCTCGCAACGGCAACGGCGGAACGTCCAATAGCAAAGGCAAAGGCAAAGGCAAGGACAAAAGTAGCGGCATGTCGACTCCGAACTCAAGCAGCAAGACCGCACATCTTCCCCAGCGTAATGGCAAGAACAAAGCGATTGCATGCACCGACCCCGAGCTATACAAGTTGCTCCGTGAATTCGACGATGATGAAGATTACGGGTCAGATCTGCACCATAACGGGCGTATTACGATAGAGAACTTGCAGAGAAGGAAGCGAAGGAAAGAGCTGCAGTATCTCTATGCGGCATGTTACCTGGGCGCCTCGGAGGTGTCAACCAGACATTTTGGCGGGAACACGTTTGCGGTGATAGCGTTGGGGTGCCTGTTGGAGGTTTTGGACCAACATTTGGCTCATGGGCAGCTTTTCTGACCAGCATTGCTTAATTTCACTTTGTATTGGGCTCGATGCTCTGTATGTCTACACGCCGATTGATCGCTGCTCCCAAGATGAAATACACTAGCGAGCTTCAGCAGGTGTGCATTGTGAAACAAAGTCGATTTCGAAGCTCAACGATGGACTTGAATAGGGATCATCGACGTCGAGTAGTGACGCGAAATTATTGCGTTGTGAGAGCGCCACTGAATTTACACTCTTTCGCTCTGGCGCGAAGTGAAGACGCGGAAGTCGGAGACGCACAGACCCTGCTGTGCGTGGAAAGTGCGAGAAAGCGGCTTTTCTTCTTGCGCCAACGTGGAGTTGCTTCTTCCACAAAGCTATATTCCACGCAACACCTTCACTCTCATTCCTCTCATCACCAACTCTATCGTCAACATCACCTTTTGCTACATCTTTCACCACCACCACCGGGTTAGTAGAAGCATCTCGCCAACATGTCGACCTCAAACGCTCCTACTCCGGGCAACCCCCTTGTCTACCTCGATATCTCCTTCGCCAACTCTCCCGCTCCCTCTCGCGCTGGTGCCAACCGAATCGTCCTAGAGCTCTACAAGCACCTTGTCCCCCGTACCGCCGAAAACTTCCGTTATCTATGCACAAATCCCGACAACAAGACCGCTTCCACCGGTCAGCCTCTGTCGTTCAAGAACTCGATCTTCCACCGTGTCATCCCCAAATTCATGATCCAAGGAGGTGACTTCACTCGAGGAGACGGAACCGGTGGAGAATCGATCTACAGCGAAAAGTTCGAAGATGAGGATCTTACCGGCAAACATGACCGACCTTTCTTGCTCAGCATGGCCAATGCTGGACCCAACACCAACGGTAGTCAGTTCTTTATTACTACTGTGCCGACTCCTCATCTCGACGGCAAGCACGTTGTATTTGGTAGAGTGTTGAAAGGCAAGGATGTGGTGAGGAAGATCGAGGCTACAGAGACGGAGAGCAATGACAGGCCGTTGAACGAGGTTAAGATTGTTGGCTGTGGAGAGTTCGAAGAGGGAAGTGAGGAGGTGAAGAGCGGTTCGTTTGGTGTTGAAGCTGATGGAACTGGTGATGTCTATGAGGAATTCCCAGAAGATCAGGATGAGAAGTTGGAAAGCGACGTTGCAGCAACGCTCAAGATCGCAACCGAGCTCAAAGGTGTGGCGAACAAGCAGTTCTCCGCTTCTAACTTCCCCTTGGCTCTCGAGAAATACCTCAAAGCTCTTCGCTATCTTCAGTTGCACCCTGTGCTGCCTGATGACACACCCGAAGCAACCGCGGCCGAGTGGAAAACTCTCAAGACTTCTGTTCAGCTCAACGCCTCACTCGCCGCACTCAAAGTCTCACCCTCTCAGCCCAAGGTGACAATCGCTCAAACAACAGCGGTGATCCAAAACCTCGGCGAAAGCAAAACCAAGTGGGAAGCTGAAGACGAAGCAGTAAAGAAAGGCAAAGCTGACTTGGCAAAGGCTTACTACCGGAGAGCACTGGGTTATGTAGCGATCAAGGACGAAGAAAGAGCAGAGACGGATTTGAAACGTGCTGATGAGCTAACAAAGGGAGCAGATGCAGGAGTGAAGAAGGAGTTGCAGGCTTTGCAGAAGAGGAAAGAGGCAAAGGTCAAGGCTCAGAGAGCGGCGTACAGCAAGATGTTCTCCTAGATGCGTTGATGGTCTCAACATGCCTTCCTGCAAGAACAAAGATGAATCAAAAAAGTGCAAACGACGAGATCGCGCTCTCAGCTTTGTGTGATGCAACGTGTTGATTGTGATGATGGCGAGAGACATTGTGATGATGCGAAAAACGTGATGCGTGAATGTGAGTATTAAAGCTAAGTGAAGGAGGATATCTAGTGCTGTTGCTCTTCGTCTTCTTCTGCGTCTTCCTCCTCCTCTACTTCGTTCTGAGCCTGCTGAGCTTGTCCTCCGCCGCCCCAGATAGCGTCCAAAGCGCCCCTCAATGCAGCAAAAGCCCCCATCCCGCCGCCGTTTCCTACGGCTTCTGCTCCACCCTCCTGTCCATCATCACCAAACGCACCGGGCATCCCCCCTTCAGCCTGATGAGTCATAGCCATGATCTGCGCCATCACATCTTCCCTCGTCTCATCGTCCATGTTCTCCATCGCAGCGTCCCAGCCTTGCAACCCTCCCAATCCTTGCAATACTCTGCGGAAAGCAGCCATCACCCCACCAGCTCCACCAGCTCCCCCTGCAGTCCCTCCAGCACCCCTGCCGCCAGAAGAAGTGTTATAGGCCATGATGGGAGCAAAGTATCCATCGTCGTATCTGGTCACCTTGGTCACTTCCGCTTCCACACCTTCAGCTGCGCCAGGTTTAGTACGGGGCGGAACAGGGTCGAAACTGTCCATTTCTTCACTACTGCCGGTGATGCTAGGTGGGAGGTAGGCAATGAGCTGCTGTCGAACAGTGTCAGGTACATCCGAGACTAGGACATGGCGATAGATCCCCTGTCGGATGTTGTGGGATGCTACGCCAGGTTGAGATTTGCGTTGCTTCTCCGGTAGGTCGAAATCAGCGGTTAGGGTGGGGGAGAGATCCATGGTAGTCTTTCGAAGCCATTGTGCGTAGCCTTCTTCTTTCCACAGACTTTCGCTGCGCAAGACGTAAATGTGGGTTAGCAGATCCGCTAACGTATCCTTCGAAGCAGAGAACCGCGATTGGAGCTGGAACAAGGGATGTCCGGCAATAGTTGAGGGAAGATCGACGCCAGCTTTGTTGCAAAGCAATGGAACGACGGCAGGGAATCGCGTGATAGCAAGTCGAAGAGCAGCGTTCGACCGCGCATGTGTTTTGTCACCTTCTTCTTTCTCTACTGCTCGGAAAGCCAGTGCACGAGAATAAGCGAGACCTACACACCAGTCGAGCGTGCCTGCATAGTCTGTACCTTCGCCTGCAGCTTCCTTGTCCGCAGTGTCGATCGGTGTTTTGGCAGGTACAGAGAGTTCGTCCACATGCGAGACGCTGCTTGCACGAGATCGCTGTTCATCCAGTCTCTGGATCAGATCCAGTAACCACCTGTGCTGACGGGACTTGATGGCCAAGAAGTCGATCCAGAGTAATGCTGCGTGGTGGTCTTCACCATCTTGACCCAGACCTAGGAGCAGTTTGGACCATTCTAATGCTGTTCTCCACGTTCCTCTCCTGCCGAGGAACCCGATGTTCCGGTGTAGCGCGAGGTAGAAAGCTCGGTTCTCAATCTTGTTAAAGTTGACCACAGGCGGTCCTGAGCTGGTGCTGGACAGGCAAGAGGTGAAGTACGGACTAGCGCAGCGTTCGAGTGCAAAGAGAGCACGGTCGTTGAAGTCTGCTGCCTGACCCAAATCTCCTTGGTGCCGAGAGTATTCGCTGAGCTGTAGAAGCGTGTCAATGTGGTAGGGGTAGATGCGAAGTAGTGCCATAAGCGAATTAGGGTCGTAAGATCGTACCGCTTGCAAGAATTGCATTTGAACTTGACGGTATGCTTTGCTGTGTTTCCATTCGCAGATTTTGCCTGTGGAAGGCAGGTCGTGGACGTCCATGGACATACCGGTGAAGCTGCGGGAGATAGGTGGCCAGTAATCTTTGGGCGTGCAGAGAAGGGAGCGCACTTTGAGGTTTGGATTGTTTGCCTGGGCACGAGCGCGGGCGCCAGAGGCGTGAGAACCGGAGGAAGAGGCAGCCTCATTTTGATATGCTTTGATGGCTGCTGAACCAAATTGACGACGTAGTTCAATGGCAGGATCCAAATTGCGTGGATCGAGACTGAGGTGTGTGCGGAATGCTGAGACGCGTTGAAAGCTAGAGGGAGCGGCGGAAGAAGCAGCTTGAGTGTTGCTGGTCGCATTCGCAGCATTGAGGGATGCTTGAGAAGCGAGTAAAGCGTCGAACTCGTCAATGGACATTTCAGAGACGTTCTTCGACTGAGCTGGTGCAGCAGCAGATGACTTCTTCTTGGATGATGACTTTTTGTGGCTCGGCTTTGGCTGTGGCGATGCTGTCTCTGGGTCTTTGTCGTTGTCGCCTTCCACAGCAGCAGCAGCAGCAGCAGCAGCAGCAGCTTTCTTTTTCTTCTTCTTGTTCTTCTTCTTGCTTTTGGCTGCTTGCTGTGTTGAGATGTTCTGATCTTGCTCCTCTTCTTCTTCTTCGTCGTTCTCCTCTACGTCATTGTCCTCGTCACCAAGTGCAGCAAAGATGGAGGTCGTCGGCTTCTTGCTAGCCACTGACTTTGCCTCTTCCTCTTCTTCCTCTGCACTTTCCTCATCATCAGATGGCTCGGCGAGTTGCTGGAAGGGCGACTTTTGGGCCGAAACGGATGAAGTTGGAACAGGAACTTCGGCAAGTTCTTCGAGCTCTTGCTGCTCACGCAGCTGGCGCTTGTTGAGTCTCTTTCCGCTCATGTTGTATTGTAGAGCGGAGTCGAGTTACTGTAGGCGGTGATATGAAGTAGGAACAAGTGGAGCGCCTGAGGTGAGTGGAATCAAAGTGGAGCTCAGCGTCACGGTGCCATCAAGCATCCGAGTTCCGAAATTTAACGGAAAGAAGACTGTTCGGAAGCTTACTGTACGTACCTCAGTCGAAGTGCCAGGAAAGGAAAGAGTTGGGAAAGAAGAAGCAGGAAAACGCTCAAAAAAGTCGAGCTTTCCTCCACCTCACAACGGCAGCCACGAGCTCGCGGCTACTTTGGAGTTTGAGTCTTCTCGGCTTCTGCGACCAGCACTTCAGCTTCCATTCTTCACCATCACATCTTCGTTACTGTCACATTCCCACGCTTCTCGGAGATACCGTAGCCACCATGAACGCCATGTCTGCGACCACGCGAGCCTCATCGGCGATGCTCCGACAGCAGCGACACAGCGGTGCTCGCTCCATTTCTCAACTCTCACGATCAGTGGCCCGACCTTCTCCCGCACGTTTGAATGCTGCTGCTCCACTGTTGAGCACCCGCACATACGCATCGTCATCTCAGAACGAAGAGTCAGCAAAGGACAAGCTCGCCATCGGACCATTCAACCTCAAAGCCGGTCTTCTCTTCCTCGTCACCGGTGGAGGTCTCCTCTACTACTTCCGTTCGGAAAAGCAGAAGGTAGAGCAACGACGCAAGGCCGAGACTGCTTCTGCCAAAGTTGGCCGACCACGCATCGGCGGTCCTTTCAGCCTCATCACTTCCACCTCGCATCCCTTCACGCACGAAGATCTTCTGGGAAGCTTCTCGCTTGTTTACTTTGGTTTCACAAACTGTCCCGATATTTGCCCCGAAGAGCTCGACAAAATGGGCGAGGTAGTCGACAGGATTGACGCCAAGTATGGCAAGAAGGTCATCAACCCGGTGTTCATCTCTTGTGATCCAGCGCGAGACACAGTGCCTCAGCTAGCCAGATACATTGAGGATTTCCACCCAAGAATGGTCGGCTTGACGGGTACTTTTGACGCTGTCAAGCAGGCATGTAAGGCGTACAGAGTCTACTTCAGCACTCCTCCCGGAGCCGATCCCATGGGTGACTACTTGGTAGATCACAGTATCTTCTTCTATTTGATGGACCCAGAAGGCAAATTTGTCGATGCCTTCGGTAGGAGTGTCAACGCTCAGGAGACGGGTGACAAGGTAGACGCCTACGTTAAGCAGTGGCTGGATGCTGGATTGGAGATCAAGGACGCTGATGCCAGGGAACGCGTGCAGAAAGACGGACGTGAGAAGGTAGCGCTTTGACCAGCAAGCCCTCGGACCCATAAGAACGCTCCCGCAGCTATGAAATCATGTATTTTAGACTCAGCTTCACTCACACACCTCTTCTTAGATACAGGCCTCTAGGTTTGACGCTGTCCTTCCTTCTTTCCTCACACAGATTGACGCATTTTACTGCTTAAGATTCAACAAGCAAAAGGACAAGTGGTGGTGGATCTCAACGACGAGGTGTGCGTCGAGCGCTCCTAGCATCCGATGAAGCAGAACTCCTCGTAGTGGCCCTTGCTGCCGCGGGTGTGCGAGTAGGCGTCGATGTTGAACCGCCCTGCTTATCACTGCTTCCTCTTCTTGAGCTTGAGCCGGCCGGGGTAGCCGAAGATCGGCTTGATCGAGTCTGCTTAGCAGGTGTCCAAGGTGCTGGATCCTTAGCAGCGCTCGACCTGGAGACCACCGAGGCTCGCGTTGAGCGTCCGGTACTCTTTTCGGCACCAGCACTGCGTCCGCTCGTCCGACTGGTTGCACCCTTTCCAGAGCGGCCGCCCCTTCGACCAGCAGCAGATTCATTATCGCTTCCGCCTTCTTCATCTGAGCCGCCCTCCTCTTCCGATCCTTCTTGTTCCGAGCCTTCCTCTTCGTCCTCTTCACCACCTTCATCCGAGCCTTGATCGTTGTCTTCATCCGCCTCTTCTTCACGGTCGGAGCCGGCTTGGGATCCAACTGCACTTGCAGCGTCGCTCTGCTCTTCTTTGGCATCGGCCATCTCCTCGTCCTCTGCGTCCTCCTTCATGTCCGACTTAGACGCTCGACGGCTGCTTCGGCGACGGACCGAAGGGCGAGAATCTTGGTCTTCTTCGTCGCTCGACGGAGCGCCTCGCTTCTTGGAAGTCTTGCGCGTTGAAGCTGCTGCTTGCGCTTTGCTGGATCGTCGACGAGACGCTGCGTTCTCAGCTTCGCTTTGGGTTGCTTCCTCGTCTTCCTCTTCCTCGCTGGCTTCAGCTTTCTCTTCATTTGCAGTCTCCTCTTCAGATGCTTCAGCTTCGTCGTTACCTGTACGACGACTGCGGCGAGTGGAACGAGTGGGTGTGACGGTGCCCGATGTGCTCTTGCGACGCAAAGCACGGTTGCTGGGCGTTGGTGCTTTACGGGTGCCTCGGCGTGTGGTGATCTGTTCCGTCTCCTCGTTGTCCTCGCCAGACTCGCCATCTTCCTCGCCGTCGTCATCTTCCTCGGCTTTCGTCTTTTCGGCAGATTCTTCTTGGTCGTCGCTCTGTGCTTCTGCTGTGTCGCGTGCCTCGCTACGATTACGAGTGCTTCTCTTCTTTGGCTCGGCAGTGTCTTGACCGCGACGTGTGGAGCGACGTTTGGGTGTCGAGTCCTTTGAAACGTCCGCGTCAGACTCGGGTTCTGATAAGTCCTCGTCTTCTGCTTCTTCCTCCTTGTCTGACTCTTGCTTGGACTCATCCTTGGACTCATCCTTGACTCCAGCTGGAGTCGCAGCAGGAGAGGCGGATCGCTTCGTCTTCTTGTCTGTCGACGACGCTTCAACTGACGCAACAGAGTTCCTCCGGCTGCTGGTACTGGTGCCCTTCTCCTCCTCTTCAGTCTTGGCCAGACGTCGCTCTGCAATCAGAGGCTCAAAGTCCTCCCATGGCCAAAGATAGAAGTCGCGCTTGGACATGCCATCTCCCGTGCCGCGGATATCATCGCCATAGATCCAGTTCTGAGACTGCTGGCTGCTGGCGGCCCTCGATTTGCGTTTCCGGTCGTCGTTGAAATCGGGCGAGCCAGGGTGCTGGATCACGAATCTAGAAAGCACTTCTGCAGAAAGCCGTCGGCCTTTTGTGGCGTCCGACCCGGTGCTGTGTTTACGTTTGTTCGCGACTGGAGATTCTCGCGGAGTGGAATCGGAGCTGCTTGAGTCACCAGCGTCTGTGCTAGTGTCAGCTTGGCTTGAGGTGTCAAAGATAGCACCCTCTTCCATTTCGTCCAGCGCCTCCAGGTCGAACAGCTTATGCAGCTCATTCCAGATCATCTCGGGACTGACTTTGCGATCAAGTCCCAGTCCTGCTATTGCCATGCGCGTTTCTTCCGTCTCCTGTTGTCGCTCGCGTTCCTCTTCTTCGTTCTGCTCGGCGTCATCTTCTGTGCGGTCGCCGTCTTCCTCTGCTGGGTTGGAGCTAGCTACGCTACCGGAGCGCGAGCGTGAGCCCTTTCGGTGAAGTCCGCGTCGACTGCGTGATGCTGAGGTGGAGCCAGATGTGCTGGTGGAGGTGGGTGGTTTGGCTTTCTTGTCGGATGCTATGCTAGGTGGTGCTGCGCTGCTGAGCTTCTCGAGTCGGGCTGATAGGCGCTGATAGCGTGTGTCGAGCGCCTTTTGCGTGTCCATTAGCACCGAAAGCATCTTGAAGTGCTTGTGCGGGCCAATGGGCCTTCGCAACGAAATGGAGCGGAGGAAGGCGATCTGCACGTCATCGTCGGCAGGCAGGGTTGGCCCTGAGGTTGAGGCTTCTGCTTTTTCTACCGCCATGCTGTGCTGGTATGTCGGCAATTAGTCTATGGAAAAGATTGAAGGTTGGCAATGGGAGTGTAAGGACGGTGTCGGAACTGCTTAATCGTGCTACTCGTTGTCAATGTTGTCTCGCTGGCTATTTTGAGATTGAGCGCAGCTCTTTGCCTACTGTGCTGAGTGCGGATGGGTATAATTTCGCGCTTCTACCGATGTTCGTCGTCGGGATGAGTCGATCGAGCAGCAATGTAGGAATGACGAGCGTATCGGCGTCGAAAGGAGTGACGAAGGAGAGAAGGAGATGCCCACGGCGAATGGAGCATCCACTTTTGGACGTGCGTTTCGTCGTGTCGTTCTTCCAGATGTATCGCGTCTGCTGTTTTGATTCTGACCCGATTTCCCGATTTACAAGTTCAAGCTCACATGCTCTTCGGTCCAAGCTCGGACGAGGCTAGCTGGCCGTGCACACATCATCTCGCTCACGTGCATAGTCGTGTGATCAGCCGCTCCAGTGAAGCTAATGCTCATATCCAAGTGCTCTGCATCACTCACATCCTGGATGAGAGGCTAGAGTATCATGCACACAAAAACGCACAGACCAGCTGTGTCTTAACATGCATGTTAATTGGACAGCTCAGCCAAAAAGAATCACTGTTTAGCATCCTTGCTCTTTCTTCTCCCCCTCCACCTCCTTGTGACCTCAACTCTTTTCTATCATTGCATCCACCATCCACCATGGTCTTGCAAGCACCTTGCTGTTGGTCTTGTTTGTCATAATGCAACAACCAGATGTCCAATGCCATCTGCATGTCACCATCCAAGAGCTTCTCGACCAAGGCTTGAGGTGCATTCTCTTTTCCCCTCTGCTCTCAGTCTTGTTTCCAACTGCATTCGATGACTGAAAAGATCACATTGATGCAGCTCGGTTCATCATTGATCGACTGGCCAGCATTTTGTGCAAGGTGGAGCCATGCACACCTTGCGACCACCCAGCTTTAGCTTTTCCCTTGGCCACCAGCCAGTTTCATTGCCATCTCATCTGGCCCTTGCATCCAAACCAGGATGGCTTTGTGCCCACTCCCTTGTGTGATGCCAACCAACTCGTCAAGCGCATTGATGAAATCACAGCCCATGACAATCATGTCTTTGAGACTTTGGTGCAAGATTGCAGGGATGAGAGCCAGCTGGCCACACACAATCTTGCCCACCACATTTGGCACTTGATTGCAATCATCTTTTGACAAGACAACACCCATGCCCCAGTCACCTCCCTATCCACTGAGCAGGTACACACCGATTTTCAGCATGCCTTTCATGGATCCTCACTCAAACTGCTGCAGCATTTCATCCTCCAAGCAAATACTTTCATCAGCCAAGGCCACAACTGCAATGTCATCTATGCAAAGACACTTCCCATCCTTCAATCTTCTGGCACTGGAAAGACCAAGCTGGCCATCCAGCTCTCAGCCCACCAAGCTGGCATGCTCATCTGCATCCACAATCCAAACAACCCTCTGCCCACATCCTTTCCTCCCTTTGACAAGCCAGTCCACACCTACTTTCAGCAGACACTCAATTGCAGCTCCAACTCGTGACCCTCTCCCAATCTCACAACCCTCATGCACCAGCACAGGCACATGGCAGCCTGGCTTGGTGCCTACTTTGACCTTCTTGCTGATTGCATCCAGCAACTCAAGCAGCAGAGCTGATGCTTTGGTCCCCAAGGCCATCTGCTTCACTCAGACGTGCAAGCCTGTTGGCAGACTGTTGTCTACCATCTTGCTCGTTGCATCCATACTGGTGTTGGAAATCCTGTTGGGATCCAATAACTTGTTCAATGATGTAACCTAACACAAGTCACTGACATTAGTTGACAGACGCTGACATGTGTCAGTTATTGTTGGTCAAGGCACCACAGTCGCTGATAACAAGCAACTATTGACAGCGATAGTTGCCAGACACCATGATGGATGAACTCTCAATGCTTCACCTGTGAATCAAACACAGATCCCATCCACATGCAACTGAATCACCTCATACATTACCACAATCACCAGTGATTGTGGTTTCCCCATTGGTGACCTACCAAAGGCCAATGGCAACATGGGACTCCAGGTGCAGTGGGGTAACTATAAGTGGTGTTCACTGTTTCCCTGTCAATGACACACTGAGGTGTCACAGGGCTCTAAGTGTAGCAGGGTAACTACAAGCGGATGACCTAATTCCAAGAGGAACACAATAGTGGAAGTATGGTGACACTGTTGATATGTGAACTATCACTGATGATTATGGAGAATCAACAACAATTCACAGGGAGACATTAGCGACATGACATGGGTAGTCACAGGGATACATGAGGCTTTGGACAGGGAAACCTCAAGTACAAATCATACACTCTGGTATATGAAAGGCCACCATGTTAAGGGTCAGTCCAATGCCCAAGTCTGATGGAGAACATGTATATAAGTTGGGATTATTCCTGTACCTACCTATTGTTAGGGGTGGTGTGCCCGATATTGACCGAGTAGGGGTATGGGAGTTAAGTGGGATTGTCCTCCCAGATGTGGCAAGGATATGCTAACTCCGAGTTACCATTGTTACCATTCAAAGGGGAGGTTAAGCATGTGTTAACCCCAATGTTGACTGGTACAGACAGTTGGCACCAGTTAGCCTCGATATTGGCAGACCCCATGAATGCCCCATTCAGAGGCAATGCAGCATGTTCTCGGTTGCACCTATATGCCACTGTGCCAAGAGCATTCTAGTCAGCAGCAGTGCATGGATAAGAGTGGGGTGATGTCTTGTCACCACAACAGTATGGATGGCGACATGATGGAGTGACAGTGTGGGTGATTGAGGGACAGGTCGCTGCCCTGGAGGTGGTGGCAAGGTATAGTTGGGCTCTGTCATCCCAATGTTGGCAGGGTGTCAGTGATGATGCTGGCAGGTTGGTAGTCACATGGTTCTCCAACTCGAATGGAGGCACATGATGTTGGACAGCAATATAATCGATTGCAGCCATGCGACTGATAAGGACTGATGCTGATGAGCAAGTACTAGTTTTAACAAATATGTGATAGAGTGGATGAGCCTTGCTCACCACTCATGTCTAGGGAATGTGTGTATATGTATCAGCCCTCCCACTCCACAACCTGCATGTGCTCGAGTGGGCTGAGCAGCATTACCTAATGATGACTGAACTGCCAGCAGTACAGTGCAGTGGCTGTCTTGCAGCCCCATCAACATGAGTTTGAGGATATTGCCAGTTTATCCTCCATTGTATGTCATGTTGGACCAAAGCATCAATTATCCTCTGCCTATTGCGGCCTGGGGAATAGAACTATTTTAACCCCCCATCCCAATAAACCCACTTCCGTGACACCTATTGCACACTATCAAATCAACTAATTATCTCTCTTTATGTATAGTACAACAGTTGACAGTGACTGTTGTCAATCCATTCATATCCCTTTACAGATGACAGTGATCTGTCACCATCACCAATTGTCTCACCCACACCAACCTTCAAACCTAAATATGATTGAGCTAAGTCATCAGTGACTTTACCAGATGCAATCTTCTCAAGGAGATACACTGACAAGTCAACAAGTATTTGCTATTGTCACCACTGCTACTAGGCTGCAGGCATAACAACCATGAGGCAGTTTGTGACAATAGTCCAATACCAGATAATCAATTTGCAATCATTGATGGCAATAATTACATATCGATATTGTCTAACACACCTGTCAATCAATGTGAAGAGGATCAGCAATACTAGTCCCCAATCACCCAGTGAAGCCAGTGATTCACCTTTTCCAATATTGCCTTGACAAAACTTGAGGTGCAAGTGTCTGCTGACTCTCAAACAAGGGAGAGAAGACCACTAGACCCGAGTGTAAAGCCCTGTTCTTGCACCAGCTCCTTGGAGACCTGTGACTCTGGATTGTGAAGCTTGACCAGGTTCTCAGGTTTGAGTTGGTCTTGCTCGACTTGTGCAATGATGTCTGCTGGAACCCAGGCAAGGCAGCGAGTGAGGGAGAGCGAAGGTGACTCACCTGCTGGAGGGTTGGCTGGGCCAACTAGGTTGGGTGCCATGGCTGTCAGAGGTGCAGTAGTTGAAGACACCTG
This sequence comes from Ustilago cynodontis, assembly GCA_928865425.1. Taxonomy (NCBI): domain Eukaryota; kingdom Fungi; phylum Basidiomycota; class Ustilaginomycetes; order Ustilaginales; family Ustilaginaceae; genus Ustilago; species Ustilago cynodontis. Next base: position 96,535 of record CAKMXY010000022.1, on the reverse strand, counting down.
AGGTTGTGGGGTTGGCAGGGAGGCTTGTGACAGGGTTTGCACTGGCTGCAAAGCCTGTAAGGGCGGGAGGGAAGATTGCACTGAGGTGACAGGAAGCTGTGAGGCTCTGAAAGCGTCGAGCAGCTCATTGATCTTGCCACCGAGACTCTGCTTGAGGTTGGAGAGGCAAGTCTCAAGGGCCACAACAGACACAGCTGAAGCTATGTTACTGCGGTTGCGGCCAGTACAGCCCTAATAAGGGGAGGCAGTGAATGAGGGCAAGTGAGAATGGTGGATGGAAGTTGTTCTCATTGGCAATGGAGGTTGAGGCTTGGCCAAGGGAGGCTCAACTGGAGTCCAGTTCCAACAGGCAGCGCAGCTCTTGACTGGGTGGCTGGAGACACTGATAAAATGTGAGGATGGGACTGAGTGCTTGCAATGAGGGCAAGGATGGTTCTCTGTCATCAGAAAAGACTCTCAAGCTAGTGGGGGTGGTGACAGCCCCTCTGTGGGAGCAAAGAGTCTAGGAGCTAGAAACAGTGGAGAGCTTGGGTGGGCTTGCCAGGCCAGGTGCAAGTTGCACTGTCTGTTGACTGGGATGTCTAATCCTGTCTGCCTGTTGGGACCATGTTCTTGACACTACTGAGCTATGTAGCAGTGGTGTTCACCATGGTGCTGGTGGTGCTGTCGCTACTGGCGGAGCCAGTAGATGAACCGATGTGTTTGAGCACACCAGGCTCCATCAAGACCTTGTGAGGCACTGCTGGAGTCGCAGCCTAGGCCGTTCACCATGAGTGTTGGTGGTGCTGTTGCTGCCAGGACCAATCGGCAGAAGAAGACACAAGTTTGAGAGGCTTGTGCTGCCTGTTGAATGTCCCACTGTCAATTGCTGTGGGGCCCCAGCAGTGGTAAGACTTGGCCAATTGCTCGAGACACCCTATTGCAAGGCAACCACCACACAAGGGTGTTCCTGACTTGTCAAGGTCAGGGGTGAGTTACCTTGGTGTGAGGCCTGTCAGGCACAGTTTCATTACCATGCCAATCATGTCAAGTTGCTGGAGATATGCACCACTGAGGGCAATCAACCCACTCAGCACAACTGTGTCAAGCCTCTGGGCACTACTCCAGAGGCAGCAGGTCAGTGGTAACAGCCACTCCTCGCCAAGCGCATGGACCATGTTGCTCTCTGGTGTTGGAGAGCCTGTTGATTGCTCAGATCAAGGGAGCAACATGGGCAGCGGTTGCAGTCAGGGAGGGGGAAGGAGCAATGTGGAATGACACTAGTGCCCATTATTGAATGGTGTGATGCTTGTCTGAGTTCAAATGCTCAACCTTGATGTCTATGCTTGTAGGTGTGCTTCAGGGAGAAAAGTTGTTGATGATAGATGAGAAGAATGCTATGCTGCGGAAGCAATGTGCGAGATGCCAATGAGAGCTGCAGGTTGTATGTACCCAGTGTCTTGATCATCGCTGCTAGGAGTCAACTTCTGCATCCAGTATGGGTCAATAAAGTGGTAGGCAAGCAGTGCCACAAGGATAGTATGGAAGATATGAATGGTAGCAAAAACTGTGGATGCACTCAAGTCGGGTGACAAGCAGGAAATCGAGTTGGGCCAAAGACTGTGAGGAAACAAAGAAGAAGACACAGCCTTGGCAAGGTCTGTGTTGTTGAGATGGTGGTAAAGACGAAGGAGTGTGATTGGGTCATGGTGCTGTGAGATAGCTCAGGTTGTGCTGCAACCCTGAGCTCAAATTGAGCCTGGCCAAGTAGCACATGATAGTCACATGACCCAAGGTTTCCATTGAAAAAGGTGTCTGTGCCAAACACCCTACCATGAAGTGATGGTGAACAAAGCACTTTGATTGCAATGAATGTATATACATGAAATGAAACTACTTGTATGAGCCTGAGAACTTGCCTGTGCATGGTTGTGCAGGTGGTCAAGACTGTTGTCACTCTCGACGAACAGGTGAACAAGCTGTTGGGGTAATAGAAGTGTCAGTGACCACTGAGGAGCTTTGTTTGCAAGGTGGTGGTGTTCTTCTTTCTTCAGGGATTGGAGCAATGCCAAATGGTACAGATCTTGACAATGACAAAGGCTCTGAGCACTGGGACTGTGATGTGAGCAGGGTCAACAACTGTGAGATGGTGCTGCTCATTGACTGCACCTCCAAACAAATGTTGTTGATCTGAGACACAGCGCTGCTCATTGACTGAACCTTGCTCTTGATGCTGTTGAGGTTGGTCTTCATTGAATTGAGGAATGAAGACCCTAGCTCCATCATTGACTTCTGAATGCCCACCTGTTCCCTAGCAAGGTTGAGCTGCTGTGTATGGAATCAAGCAACTTCTGCACAATTGCACTCATTGTTTGCCACCAGTAGACTGAGAGAATCATGAGCTGTATTGCGAGCCCACTTGCGAGATGGTGTGAAAACTGCCTCAAACAAGCTGTCCTCCTCATCATCATGAGAGGATTCACCATTTGACTGCTGAGAAGACTGTTGATTCCATTGCTTCAATGGCATTGTTGAGTTTGAAGATACCATACCAGTGGATTCACTAACCATGAGAGCAAGGTTCTTCTTGACTGCTTCAGCATTTGACTTTGATGGTTGAGAATGCTTACTAGCATCATTGGCAGCAAGCACATCATCAATCATCCTGTCCATGTCACTATTGAATTCAACAATGCCCGAAGATCTCTTGTTGATGCTGTCCTCATGCTTCTGAGCTTTCATGATCTCTCCCCACTTGAGCCTCATTGATGCCATCAATCACTTCTCCAAACCCTTCAACCCCAATGTCTGATCAACCTCTTCGAAAATGAGATCCCATTGCTTGCTCTTCTTGTGATTGTCCCTGAACTTAAATGGATTGTGATGGTGCACAGCCTTGATGAGGATCTCCATTGACTCCTGATCCCAATGTTGCCTACCATAGTCACTCTTTGATTGCACAGACTTGGATTTTGCAGGACAAGCTACTGATGATTGTGACAAAGAATTGAATTGCAATGCTTGAGAAGAAGAGTGACTAGATGCTTGCAAAGCTACAGGAGGAGTTGAGGATGGGAGGATCATATGAGGCTGAGGGGGAAGTGGCAGTGGTGGTGGCAGAAGAGAAGATTTGGCATCAAGCAATGCCATATCAACAATATCACCCATCTCATCAAGATCACTGGCTGACATTGATCTGATTGCTGGATGGAGAGACTGTGGCACTTGCTTGAGGTTGCCAGAGTTGTGCTCAGAGCTGGTTTGTGTACTGTATGGACTGCTATTCATCGTTTCGGAGGTCAAAGGTGGTGTGAATTGCTGAAATGAAGTGGAGTGTGGGGAATGTTTATTCATATCCCAGTAACTTATTTAACTTTAACAGTGATGATTGGACTGTGCCTGATCACAACAGGCACCACTACCATCACAGCCAGGCATATCCAAAACAGTGTTGTATTGCTTGATCTCACAAACATGTGCAATAATTGTCACATGATATGTCACGTATAATTTAGAAATTTTTTTAACCTGAGTCAGGTCCGCAAGCTGATCATGCTGACAACGTCATCATACCAACGACCTTCCGAACCACCACCATCTCTCCACCATCAACTGCATCTCGGATGGTGTGCTCGTCATACCGATGACGGGCCACCGAAACCTCCCTATTTAACACTGTCATGAGCGAAATTGGCCGAATTCCGAGACTTGCGTGTGGAGGCAAAGATTTCGGTGCTGTTTCCGGGAGCTGGACCGATCTTCTTCAACACATTCTTCTCGACCACTCTTCATTGGACGACTCGGCAGACCTTCACCAACTCCCTCATGAGCAATGACGAGCCCGGGAGCTGACAGCCTGAGCTGATCTCGGGAGGCTCCTCGTAGAGTTTGAAACCATGGACCCTATTCCGTCAGGGTCCAGAGGCCCTGTTCTGCTCAGCCTTCAAGGCAGCCGCTCTCTCGACGATGCCAGTGCGGTCCTGGTCGCATCGCAGCAATGGTCTTTTCAAGCCCAACACTCAGCACGACCTTCAAGGTTCTCGTTGTCTCATATCAAAAGTGAAGCCGGCATCTCCTCTTCGGTGCGACTCACACCGAACACGACGAGACCTTCTATCGAGCAACTCAGTCTGTACCCAGGCAAGGATCCAGAAGCCGGTTCCTCCATCGATGCCGACATCATCTCAGCACAACAGTTTCTGCGTCAGTGCCATCCTGAAATTGATATTCCGGACCATTTGCTTTCACAAGTCATATACGATAATGCACAGGCACTCGAAGACACAGCACACGAGCTGGACGGCTCCCTTGGTCTTGCAGACGCTCAAGCCATTGCGGTACTTGGTCCAGTTGAGTCTCAACAGAGGCGCATCTATGGGGTCGTCTGCGTGGGTGGTCAAAATCGTGACTGCCTCCTTCTGCATCAGCTCGAAGCTGTGTCCCGTACAGACGGTGCAATCAGAGAGGCAGACGCGAATCAGCCAGCGCCGGATCATGCAAAAGGCAAAGCTAAGGCGGCTGAGACGGGCAAGCTGCGCTTTCTCCCAGCACACCGTGTCGAACGAAAGTACAAGACGCCATTGCTGCAGATCGTCTCATCCCCTAACAAAACTCACATAGCTGTGCGGACGCATAGCGGCACGAGCTTCTTAGCTTTGAAGCACAAAGGAGGACAAGACGGTCCGCTTCGACTGTATCTCGAAACAGTTCACCAAACCAAATATGGCATTGACGGATCTTGTCAGCACCAGGATGTTTGCTTCGGCTCGATCAGTCCAACTCTAGCAGCTTCAGTTGACCGCCTCGGCAACATTGACCTATACAATCTCCCAACGGAAGAGTCGACATCTCAGCCGACAGATAGCGCGTCGGATTCACCTGCCTCATACGACGCTGTGGAGCGACCGCGGAGCGCATCTGAACATCCGGCTGCGCCGTCAACAAGTCAGACGCCGACAACCCGTTCACTCGTCACTCGGCGGGTTTCTGCTCAGCTTCTGCGCCAAGCTCTTGATGATGATGGTGGTGCCGAAGATGCCGAAGATGCCACGCAGGCAGACACAGACCTTGTCCGTCAGCCTTCGAGTCCACCCGCTTTTGCCAAGCAAGCACCCTTCCATATCTGCTTCGGGTATGATCAGAAGGATCTCTTCCTCTTGACTCGGCATGCCTTTTTGCACATCAAGCTCGACGACACCTTCGATGCGTCAGAAGCTGCAACTGCGCCGCAGATCGGCATCCTTCTCAGGTCTACCTTCTGTCTGACCTACTTTCGAAGAGCTCGCTTCTTTTCAATGGCCACAGCAGATACTAAAGCCGGCCATTCACTCTTGGCATTGTGCTCTTCGGACGCGATACACTGGTTTGACCTGCGCTGTCCCTCCAAACCGCTGTTCGCCACCGCCCATCATCGAGGGGACGATCCGACACTGTTCCTCACAAGATTGCCGTCGATGAGGCAGGAGCCCGACACTTTGAGATGGGCATTGTCCTCCCAACGCAATGATATGCTGTCATGCTATACTGCCAGACCTCAGCTTCAAGAAGGATCTGGTGCAGACTTGCTCTTGAGCAACGACGACACCAGCTACTCTTTGCGTTCTCGATACGTATTGGACCAAGCACCAGTCCTCATCCCGAACGTATCGGCCCAGAACGAGCTCCGCAGACCAGCGGCTCCTCCATCCTTCCTCGACGTCGGGAAGTTTCTACTTGATGATCAAGGTCCAAATCTGCTGCTGAAGCTCAGCGTCACGAATCGAGGAGCGTTGCTCGCCCACTTAATTGAGGTCGACTGCGAAGACGACCCTGCGCAAAACTTGACCTCCTCGAATCGCGTCCTGGAAATGGAGATCCTGCCGCCATCCCTTGATTCGCTGCTATACACCAATACGTCAAGTGCAAGTGTTTCGGTTCAGGATCACGCAGGATGTTTCAGTGACGTCAAGACAAGGGTGCTCAACTACCAAGAATTGCACCGCACTTTGTTCTCTCGCGGCCTCGATGCGAGGTTGCAGATCAGCCAGGAGAATTCCTTGAACCCGATCAGGCGGAACAGCGTGCTTCTGCAGAACTTGTCATCCGATCCAGCCAAGGGCAACGCCGCCGTACATGCTGCAACTCTTTCGCTCGGACAGCTTATCCGAGACTCCACCAAGAACATGAGAACCCGAACCCGAACCCAAGGCGAACAAGCGCCCGACAGGGACATGGAAAGGTCGTGGTCAACCGCGTTAGGCTTGGACGAAGATGGTCGCTCTTCTAGTAGTACAGCAGGAAATGTTCTGGACTTGAGGAGCGACATTCGACATTCTCTGTCTTCGCTGGGAGGCACTTTCTCACAGAAACTTTGGTCTCGAGCTGCCAGTGAAGCGTCGAGTAGCCAAGCAGCCGGAATGATGGCTGGACGCGGTCTTTCAAGTAATCTGCCTCTTCTCGGCAATGATATCGTCGAAAGCGCTTTGAGCAGGTCTGGCAATCAGGTTGATGTGACACCGTACCTGCCCACGAATGCAGCGGTCAAAGGTTGGACACAGATGGAACGGCAGACAACCCAGAAGTCGTTACGAGAAGCCTCGCGCCGCATGCTGCTGGACATGGCGCTCGAGACGGAAATCTTTGTCAGACCCAAGGCTCGTATCTTGGATGAGGGTGCACCAACACAGCGGCCGCAGCGACGACAGGGAACCAACTGGACGGCGTTCGAGCACCGAGACATCTACAGCTTCGTTCAAGAGCAGGGCGACACCATTCCGCCTCCACACATCGGCAGTGTAGGCTTGTCCTTCTTTGCTCCGCTCCGTGGAGGAGACATTGAAGCAGCAGCAGGTATTGATACGGATGGTAGCAGATCTGGCCTGGACGAAGCCGAACTCGAATCACTCTTACCGAGTACCTCATCAACAGCGCGACTGCTGCTTGCCGAATGGCAGCTTGGTGAAGATCCAGCAGAATACACCTATCTTGATCCCTTCGAAGGGTTGCACAGGCTGCCGCGAGCCAGTCGCATGCAAGGGCCAACAGCACGCGAACGTTCGCGGTCCTTCTCTCGAGCCTCGAGCGCCTCGACTGAGGATCGGTCCAGAAGCCGCAGCCGCAGTCGTAGCCGGAAGCAGTCTGCAGCTCCGTCCTTCTCGCAATCCGGAGCGTATGCTTCGCAGGCGAATTCTCAGGGACTTATGTCATCGTATCCTCCATCTTCGGTGGGATACATCCAAGCTGGAGGTCCTTCTTCTGGTGCCCCACCGACACTGATTTCGCGACGGAAGCGTCAGCAGAACGACATTGTATCAAGATCGCAGCCCATTCGTGCTCCACTTCAGAGTTTGGACCAGACATCCAGAAACGGCACGCCACCGATCATGCGCACGTCTGCAGCAGCACAGTCACAGCCGGCGGCGCCAAGATTCGGACTTGGAGGTAGCTTTGGCGACTTGACGCCGACAGTTTCGCCAGCATCTTCGCAAGTTGGGACGCCAACGCAGTCACGTTTTGGCGCTTCTACTCAGATCGAAGCAGGTCCATTCGGGGCGCGTCCAGCCAAGCCGGACAAACCACCTAAGAAGAAGAAGCGAGCAAGTGGTTTCTGAAAGGTCACTTCTCTCTGTACTGTACTGTACTCTATAATGTACTGAAAAGCAACAACGCAGTAGTGTTTCGCATCAGAACAAGGGAAAGATTGTGATTGAGACGGACAAAAGAAAGATTTTGCTTGCAGCAAGAGGGATATAGGAGCGTAGCGCGTGGAGTGTGGAGTGTGGGGTGATCCATGCAATTCCAGCAGTATACATGTTCCAATGCGGCGAGAAAAGCCCTAAAAAAAAGATGAGTGATGGTTTCGGACATGACGCAGTTCAGCCTCTCTGCGTGAGATGTCCAGCTTGGCCCTTTGGATTGTAGTCGAGATGGATATAAGATCGCTCGACACCAGTGATATTCTCTGTGCAGTACGTGATGATCTCTCCAAGATCGTGCGACTCCTTCAACGAGATGGAGTGAGGCAGCACAATGTCAGCTTCGACGATGAGGTTATCACCCGAGTGGAAGAGCTCGAACGCAGAGACGCTGTTGACGGAATTGAAGCGCACGACGCAGTAGAGACACTTGGAGATCTCGGTGGAGGAGGCGACGGCGCCGGAGAGCTTTGAGACAGTCTCCCACAATGTTTCGACCCATTCGTAAATGATGTAGATGGACAAGACCATACCTCCGATAGGATCAAGCGCCGACCAGCCTAGTCTAGAGCCGAGGATTGGGAAGATCAGCGACGCGATGTTGAAGACGACATCGTTCTCGGCATCTTGGGCGACGGCACGGACACCGGATGATTTGGAAGAGCGGTAGAGGAGCCACATGACGGTTTTGATACCGATGGTCGCAAGCATGAACGCGACACCGATCAATGGCAAGCTGGCAGCCGACTCTGGATCTTGATGACCGGTTGCAAGGACCCCACGCAGTCGACCGATGGATTCGATGAAGACCTGGACGAAGGAGGCGATCATGAGGACGGAAAAGATGACGACCCCTAGAGGCTCGAGACGCTGTTTGCCAACGGGATACTTGTAGATGGTCCTCCATGAGCGATATGCGATGGCCTTGGAAGTGGCAAAGATGATGATCGTAGACAGCAAATCGAGAGCACTGTCAACCAGTGATGCAATGAGCGATACCGAGTTGGAAGAAAGCACCGCGACACCCTTTCCTGCAAGCAAGAGAATGTTTACGATGAGGTTGATGTTGATAGCGAACTGAACAGATCGAGAAGTTTCCTCTTCCTTTGCACGGTTGGGTACTGTGCTGAGGAGTGCTTGTCTCTCCTCTTCTTGTGATGCGTAAGGGCGGTGGTGGCGCTCGAGGCTCAGGTCACGATCGAGGCTACCTTGATGACGAGGGTTTCGCACGAGCTTTCCACCATCGATGTGGATGTCTGTCGAATCGTGATTGGCGTCAGCACCATGCTCTGGTATATTCTCGATCTGACTTGGACGGATAGTGTTGGCTCTCGATGCAGGAGACGAGATGGCACCATCGTGAGGTGTTTGTGTTCCGCTACCATGAGCGGGAGTGCTAGCGCCGGATGAGAGGGCGAGCTGCGATTCGGACCTGCGAATCTGCTCGATGCGACCCTCACGACGAAGCTTGTCAAAGAGCTGACCGGCGGTTGAAGCCGAGGTGGCGCCGTAGTCGCGGCGCGCGGACGTCGTGCGACTGTCGTTGAGGGCGGAAGGCGAGCTCGAGAGAGGGGCTGGCTGATCGTGCGACTCAGGATCGTCATTTCCTTCATCTTCCTCGGTGGCCGAGGTCAGATCAAAAGCCTTTCCCTTGGACGGACGATGATCGTTGCGGTGAGAGCGGGGATGGGAGTTGCGTCCGCGCTCAAGATCCGACTTGCTGGATGCACGTGGACTGCCAGAGGCGCCGAACCAGAGACCACTGAAAGCATCGATGGCTTTGGCACTGAAGCTGCGCTTGAGGGAGCGTCCCACCCTTCCTCTCTCTTCCTCCTCTGTCTCTTCTTGGTCTGAAACGTTGCCGTCGCTTTCAACGTGGGTCTTGCGGCCGTTTTGCTGATGCTGGTCCTGCTTGTTCCGACGCTTGCCCTTCTTTGACGGCCTGGGTCGGTGATGCTTCTTATTGCGAAGCTCGTCTTGCTGGATGAAGCGTCGCATGACTTGGTCGGGGAAGCGCGAGTCGAGAATTTCGTCGACCTCTCTCCATCCATCCAGGGTCTCGTTGAGACGTTCGTAGTATTTGCAGATTGCAGATGCTTTGGACCAGCCAAGATGCTTTGTGCGGTGCTTGATCTCCTCCTCGCTGACACGATGATCCTCATAGTAGTTGGAGCGGTAATCGACGAGATTGGCAAGAGCCGAGATGTTGCGGACGGAATCAGCTCTATCGGGGAAGCCATGACCGTGCTTGCTGATCATGGCCTTGTAGTTGTAGGCGGAAGAGGAAGGGAAGCCATGTGCAGGAGTTGCGATGCCGAAAGAGCTAGATCTGCGACCCGAGTCGGTCTGTGAGCTCGAGTAGTGTTCATAGTGGTCGTCATCTTCTGAGCTCGGTTCTTCGACACTGCCTCGGATGTTGGCGTTGCGGCCATTCCGTCTTGGGTTGATGCTGTCTATGGATGTGTCTCCTTCGGCGTGAGTGTGACCGGGTTCCTGCTCGAAGCGGACCGAAGACGAGTATGGCGCAGATTGGTCGCCGGGTGCTCCGTTGGGTACTTGCGCTGATGGATGGCCATCTCGGCGACTGGCCTGAGCGGATGGAGCGTCGATAGGTTTGCTCATAGCGGGCAACACCGAAGCCTGAAGGCCGCTCTCTGTTCAGCGATGGACGGATGGATGATGCGAGAAGGTCAAGTTGTATGCTCTGCTGCTTCGCTCCTTTCCATCTTCTTCCCACATCGTGTGTGAGAAGAGGCTGTTGCTGATGCTGTGCTGAAAGTTGCACACCTTTTCGTCGGAAAAGCCGAAGAAGAGAGGCAATCAAGCACGTCCACACGTTTTCCGATACAGTACATACAGTACTGTACAGTATATGTCAAAAGTTTGACAACGGGTGGTTTTTCAACCGCTTTTTGTGGCACAATTTCACTGTTTCTTTAAATTGAGACCCTTGATTAAAAAATGCACAAAAAATTCGAAAAAATAGGCAGTCACATATGATCACTCCAGGTACATTGCCATTGTCCAGGGGGTCCCTATGGTACCACTTGTGCCTTGAAAAGTGTGACTGGGCTCCTTGTAGAGGCTCTAGAAGGCAACAAAATGCATTTTTGCCTCCAGAGAAATTCAGGCACACTGCCCAGGTACCTGAATCACGATTTTTTCCTCCTGCATACTCATGCATACATATTTACACCACCATAGCTCAAAATCCAAGACTGAACCACCAGGTTTTCTTGGGCAGAGCTTGCTCTCTAGTATCAAAAGAGCATGTAAGTGTTCTCACTGCTTTCATAGCAATTTTTCCTGATTTTATATGATTTGTTTTGTGAGGTAGGGTTGGAAAGCAGGTTGACTGCTCAGCTGCCAGATTTTACAGCTCCAAAAATGCATGTTCAAAGACTTTTCATCACATGCTGTACAGTACTGTAACAGCAATAGTGAGTTTTCGCAACGTCGTCATATGGGTGGAAATGACCTTGGGTATGCACGGTTTCGAGCTCCGATGGTGTTTATGCATGAGCTCAAAATAACCAAGGCCACCCAAAGCATTGTATGGGTACTACTCACTAGTAGTTTTCCCCTATACATTTGGTTGAGGGCAAGTCAGGGTCCATCTGTCGGCTCTGAGCAATACAGTCATGAGATGTTCCTCAAAGTCTGAAAAAGTATGTGTTTCATCACCATTGGCTGTGAATCAAGTGTAGTGTGGGTACTACCATCATATCTGTCCTCCCCAAACCCCGCAAAACCTTAAAATTTGCCATACCACCATGTTTTGCCATGTTCCTGCAGACCATGGACACCTTACTCATGATCATGCAGGCTGATTACACCATGACTGCATCCAGAAATCGCTGAAGGCAGTTACTTGCAGTTGCTGCTGCCATCACCCGGAGTGCTCCCACCAACTTCTTCCCAGATGGGTATGCTCAGATCATCAAGAGGCTCAATGACATTCACTTCAAGAGCATGTTTGGCTTCACAGTCAGCAAATTTGATGCTATTCACCATGCTCTTCACTTGCCTGAGCCTGTGCAAACATCTGAGTGTGATACAATTGACAGCAAGACAGCAATGCTGATGCTGTTAGCATGGTTGCAAGGAAGCCATCTGAGAGCACTCGAGGGTCAGTTTGGATGGGGTCACAGTCACTCAAGCAGGATCATTCATCATCTGAGTGCTCACATCTATTGCCATTGGGGACATCTACTTGATGTAACCAGTGGTCATCATTGTTTGATGGTGCCACAGCATTTGGATTACCTTGCAGTGGCAATTGAGAGAAAGACAGGGTTACCAAGCTTCTGGGGTGCAATCGATGGCACTGTTTGGCCTATTGCAATGCCAATGGTCAATCAACAGGCTGCATATAATGGACACATGTGGCTTCATGCATTGAAATATCAGTTCATTGCCATGCCCGATGGAATGCTGTATGTCTCAAAACCATTTGATGGCCAATCACATGATGCTCATATGGTGTCAGTGAGCAAGTTGGTGGACTGGGCTCACTTGCATGCTAAAGGGGAGGATGGCTCCCAGTGCTATCTCTACAGTGATCAAGCATACAGGCTGTCATTGGCCATTATTGCTCCATTCCAAGGTAACCTTGTTTCCCAGAATGAGGAATGGTTCAACCATGTGCTCAGCAAGTACAGGACCACAGTCAAATGGGGAATTGGCATGATCTCAATGCAGTGGCTGTGGTTCTGGGACAAACAGTATCAACGGACTGGCTTGACGCCATGTGGAAGAGACTGGATGGTGGCAACATTGTTATGGAATGCAAAGACATGCTTGATTGGCAATCAGATTAGCATGTCTTTGGGTTGCTTGCCACCAGGTATTGAGGAATACTTTGCCTCAACACGTGTCTGGGTAACAACAGTGGCTAGGAACCCAGAGGTACCAGATTCTGGGGTCAACTCAGAAGCAATTGCCCAGAACAGTGAAGAAGTCATGGTTGACAGAGCTCTTTGATTGCATTGCAAGTGATGTATATACATGAACAAAACCTATTGGAAACCACCAAATGGACCTGTGCATGACTGTGATTGTTGGCATTGACTGCGGTGACACCAGTGAGTTGGTGTCATGGATGTTGAGGATGAAATCAAGGACACCGAAGTAGCACAGTGTCCTTGAGGTGTTGTTGGCTCTTTGGGAATAGGATTGATTGTGTATGATGTTGATCCGGTGTTTGGTTGAGCACATGGCTCCAACTGACTTGTTAACACTATCACCAGCCTGTTGATGCTGGACTCCATCATATCAAAGCAATTCTTCATGTCTTTGATATCATTTGACATGGTGTTGAGCAGTGAAGAACCAAGGTTAACCATATCCTGTTGGATCTGGAGCAATTGAGTCCAATACTGCTCATCAGCCTCTCTCTGTATCTCATCATTGGCCACCATCATTGCTAGAGCTTCATGAGCAGCATTCTTGGCTCTCTTTCATGGTCAATCAACAAGAATTTCACTGTTGGTGTTGTCCTCGGATGTTGAAGGCTGCGAAGATGATGGCAATGCATCATTTTCATTCTGAACAGCCAGTGTTGGGATCTGGGAATGATGGCTCCTCACCATTGTTGATCGTGCTGCCGGAGTACCATGAATCATATCTGTGAGGTGAGCAAGATGGTGTCAGTGAGCTTCGGCAGTGCCTCTGGCTGACTTGCTGACCGACTCTGCATATATGACATTGTTGATGAGATGCTCCATGTTGGTACAGATCTCCACATGACCTGAGGAGGCAGCTAGTCACCAATCAGCCTTCTTCCTAGCTGCAGCAATCTGCTTCCACTTCTCCTTGATGCCTTGAATTGATCACTGCAGAGAACCCTGCCTTTCGAACACCATGTTAACCTCATCAAGCACATGCAACCATGCAGCACCCTTCTCAATGTTTGTGCAATGCCTGTTTGGATTGTGAGCATGCACTGTGGTGATGAGCACCTCTAGATCTGCTTGAGACCAATGCCCATGCAATCCATTTGACACAGACTGAGAAACTTGAGCTGTATCATCACATTCTTGAGATTGCGAGGCTAATTGAGATGCCATTGGAGTGCTGCTAGTGTACATGCTGGGAGCTGGCGATGACGACAAGAGTGATTGTGAGTGTGTGGGAGTGCATGGCATCTGTGGCAGCGGTACTGCAGCAGATGATGCCAGAGCATCAGGAACAGCAAATTTGCTGATGGTGAACTCTGGCATTGCATCAATATTGAAGTTTGCAAGTGCTTGGAATGATTGCCAGAGAGGTTGTGGAAGCTGAGCAGCCAATTGATCAACAGGCTGCATACCGTACATGCTGCTACAGCTCATATAGTCACCAAATGTGGAGAAATCAAAGTTGGGAATGTGGGGAAAGAGGTACCAAAGGCCATTAACCTAAACTTTAATATGCAGTCTGTGCCTGATTGTGACGATGAGTACTACCATTGGCCAGTTACACAAACTCAATTTCATATCAGTTCCAAGGCCCACAGAATGCTGAGCAAATGCTTATTAATCATTGAAAAAATCATGTGAAATGAAAATATTTTACATCCATCGAGCACACATTGTCATCCACCCAGACTATTGAAATTGATGGTGAGATGTCCTGGTGTTGGTACCTGTCCATTGCTATTGGGGGATGAGGCCACCAATATTGGGAATTACAATTGATACCTTTATCAAGTGCTCATGCTAACTGACAATTGCCATCAATTGTCAAGTATCAGTGGTCATGACTATTCCTTCATCAGGGGCTGTATCACAGTTGTTATACCTGTGGCCTTGGTAACAGTGGTGACTACATGAGTAGTGATGACTATCAATTTGCTCATGTTCTAGTGTGGTTGTGCTTTGCAGATTCACTGATGTCAGATGTCAATTATTTATTATAGCCAATGACTCTTGAGGGTCTGTGTATGAGAGGTGGCTATTGGTGACGTATAGGTAACAATCACCGTCAATTGTTAACTATTGGGTAGGAGAACTAAAATGTTGATTCAATAATTCTAAGTGCAGATAGATACATGGATACTGGGTGCTTATATACCTTATGCTCCCTCCATTGTGCACTTGGTACAGTGTTTGCTTCTCTTGCTGCATCATGTTGAGGAGTAGTGTTTGCCATGGGTGTTGTGCCATTGTGGCTGTGTGATGGTTCATCTGCAGTTGAGTGGTCACAATGAACCATACTGTTGGAATATACAGTCACCTGCTATGTTGAGTTGTTAGCTAGCATTGATGCCACAGGTGTCAGTACGGACCCTTGCTGCTTTGGTAAAAGGGATAACATCTAAAGGTTACCACTGCACATTCCCAGATCTCGGGAGCTGATGCATACAGCGAGCTCCATAACTCTAATGCATCAAGCACACACATTGGAAGGTATGCACTATCTTACCAACCATCAATCTATATCCAACTGTCAATATGACCCAATCAACATGTGTCTGCAACGGTTGGCTCAGCAAGTGACACTCCATAGTACTAGGGACCTTCCCTACACCTGTCATCATGATCACAACATAGGGATAGTAAACACCACAATGTCTCTCACACTAGGACATCTCTGATCCCTGTGTGGACATCTACACCTGGTATCCATCTCACACAATAGTCATAACAGTGAACAGTAGTCCACACAATGTGTATATATAGTGGTACACTTCGAGTACCCCATTGATGACATGACAATCAAACTACTATTAACTCCTCCATATCATATTGTCTGCTCACTACTCTTACCAATCTCTCACAACTTCATTTACTCTGTACCAACATTGCAAGTCTCCCCTTCATAACTGCTGACTATACTTAATTGTCCACCTTTGGCAAGGAGTGTATCTAGTCTGACATAACAACAGCACTAGCTCTACAAGCCACTCCACCATTGTGGGACCTCTAGCAAACTTGCTACTTGCTTTTAGTCCACTGACCAAGCCTAGTCCTTTTCAACCTGGCTGCCTGCTGCCAACGGTAGCTCCCTTGGCAACACAGACTTCCAATACATACTCAGCACTTGCACCATGCCTCCTACAGCTCACATTACCTGTACATCCTTGTGTGTCCCAATTGCCTTTCACAATGACTTGCAACCACATGGGGAAACAATAGATGTGTCACTAGGTTTCTTATCATGTGACACACCATGTGTGCCTTGGTGATTGGTCATGTGTTGCCATTGGTAGTGGTCCATATGTGAGGAGTACCCCGTGTTGCTTATGCAAGGGGTATCCCATGTCCCCATCAGTGATTGATGGGAGGCCGACAATGTCATGGTGATATTGGTGTGTCATTGTCAGTAACTTGCAGTTTGTGAGGACTTGTGTAGTATCCATGAGGACTTTATGGTAACCACACCAACACACAACTATCGCCAGCGATAGTTGTATGTGAGTGGTGTTTCCACATTAATTGCATCGAGAGTCCATGGTTGCCACCAATAATGCACTGTCGATGATGTCTATGTTAGAGTGCAAAGCTGTAAAGGTTTATTGGTCATCCGTCGGATTTCCAACACAGACAACACTCCGAACCACCACCATCCCTCTGTCATGTGGGTCGACTCTCACCCATACGACCACCACCCATACGACGGAGTTGCGAAAACTCCCTAATAATATTGCCAAAATCCAAAATTTCCCCAGCTGCAGAACGGCGAAAGAAAGCAAGGCTTGGCGACCTCTGTCTCATGCAGCTTGACCAATTTTGGTGAGCTGACCCTGTGCGTGTGGAGCTTTGTTGCCTGAAACTCGCGTCTCCGCTCTGAAGAGACAGGACAGGAGAACAACATCACACGAGGACCCTGAACTGCATTTGATTGTCAGCTGTCGGCGTCGTCACCGACAAGCCTTGCTATACAACATCACGAGACAAGCGCTCAAAGCTTCCCAGAGTCCCTATCGAATCACACAAACTCGCTTCTCTGCACTCATCAAGAGTCCGCATCTCTAGCACAACGACGTCCCGCTATCGTATCCACTCTTGGTCACTATACTCGGGCGGAAACCGACATACTCGCACGCTACTCCCGTTTGACTCTTCGCGACAACGTATCCAAGTGCCAAGTGCTTTGAGGTGACACCGTCGACAAGCTTCGCTTGCAAAAGCCGGACGGGACTTGATCATGCAGGCTTCGACGGCTTCGACCTCAGCGTCGACTTCGCTGATACCACTGCCCAAGCCAAAAGTGGATCGTCTTGACGACGTCTGTTTTCAGCGGAGAGGCGAAACATCATGTCATCGCGGAGCTCTTCGACTCACACCCCATCATCTCATCTTTGAATACCCGTCGTCGTCAAGTACATCGGATCGACCACCACGGCAGCAGCAGATTCCGTTATCTCTTATCTTCAAAGCAACAAGGATCCCGTCTCTTCGCATCTCGACCCAAGCGTCATCTCCTTCTCAGCGCATCTATCCCATCACGCTCTTCTACAAGAACTTCGATTCCGCTGCTTTTGCTTTTCACTCAGAGATTGGTCAGCTCGCCGTCTTCGATAGCCTAAAAGAGTGCGCTGTCCTCACCGATGTTTCCCAGTTGTACGCTTTCTACTATCAGCCTTCCTCGCTCGATACCATCCCGCAGCAAGAGGCTGCTCGCATATACGACCCAACGAAGGAATTCGCCCGTCAAGGCCTCGGCTCTCGCTCAAAAGCATGGCGCTTCACCGATATCAATGCTCAGTATTCGTTCTGTGCAACATACCCAGCGCTCATGGCTGTACCCTCCCGCATTAGCGACACCACTCTGAGCTACGCGGCAAAGTATCGCAGCAAGGCGCGCATTCCTGCCCTCACCTACTTGCATTGGGCCAACCATGCTTCCATCACACGCTCTAGTCAGCCAATGGTTGGTCTAAAGAACGCTCGTTCCATTCAAGATGAAAAGCTCATCGAGGCCATCTTTACTTCGCACTACTTTGCTGATCCTGAGTCCATAACTGCCAAAGTGGCTGCCGATGCTGCAAGCGGTGCCGCATCATCTGCCTCTGGTGCTCCTGCCGTTGCTACCGTTTACGGCGCCACCACCACCAATCTCATCGTCGACGCGCGTCCCACCACCAATGCTATGGCCAACGTCGCAAAAGGTGCCGGTAGCGAGAACATGGAATACTACAAGGGCTGCAAGAAGTCCTACCTTGGTATTGAAAACATCCATGTCATGCGCGACAGTCTCAACAAAGTCACCGACGCCCTTCGTGAAAGCGAGCCGATTGCTAACTTTGGTATGCGCGTAGAAGCGCTTGGCGATGCTACCGCTACAGACTCGCTCACAGATGGTGCTGGCTCTGTCCTGCGTCTCAATCCCACCCCTGTTGATCCCGCTGCTTTGCGCAAGTCGATGTGGCTCAAGCACATCCAGTCACTCATGGAAGGCTCCATGTCGATCGTACGCAATGTTCACATCAATAGCTCGCATGTTCTCATCCACTGCTCTGATGGATGGGACCGCACCTCGCAACTCGCTGCTATCGCCCAAGTTTGTCTCGATCCCTACTTCCGCACCTTTGATGGTCTCGCTGTCCTGATCGAGAAGGATTGGCTCAGCTTCGGCCACAAGTTCACCGACAGAGGAGGTCTTAAGGGTTCTGATCGCTACTTTACCGTCGCCTCTAAGAACAGCTACGGCAGCCTCAACGACAATGATGACGATGGCTATGATACCGACCCTGAGCTCGACAAAGCCAATGCGAGCAGTGGCGGAGGGGGCGGCTTCGACGGCCAGGCCGCTGCCAACGCCTTCTGGGGCTTCACCAAGCACCTCACCGCCAACTTTTCCGCTGCAACATCTAGCGCCGCCGCAGGTCCTAAGAAAGGTTCCAACATCAAAGAGACTTCTCCCGTCTTCCACCAGTTCCTCGATTGCATGTGGCAGATCATGCGTCAGTTCCCAGATCGGTTCGAGTACGATCCGGCTTACCTTGTCGAGCTTCTTCAGGTGGTGCAAGAATGCAAGTACGGCACCTTCCTCATGGACTGCGAACGAGAACGTCAGAAGCCACAGGATCAAGATGGCAGACTCTTGCCCGTCCTCTCATCACGCACCGTCAGCGCTTGGTCCTACTTGCTCAGCCCTGAGCTCAAGAAGAAATATCGTAACCCCCGCTATCAGCCAGAGCTCGATGACCGCGATCCCAAACGCAAGGGAACAGACATGGGTGTCTTGATCGCAGACTCACGCGATGTCAGATACTTTGAACAGCTATTCCGAAGGGCAACCGGCGACATGAATGCTTCGCTCGACAAGGAAGCCGAGGAAAGGAGAAGGGCAAGAGAGAGGCTAGAGCGTGCTGTCCGCGGTGACAACTCGGCCAACGCATCATCTGATGCACTCAAGATTCCAGGTGCAGACGCAAATGTCGCCAACAGTCAGGCTGCTACCGTTGCACAGGAGCCTGGTGGAGGCGAGCTCGAAAATGCGGACGCAACAATCGCAGTTGTTGCTGCTGGCGACCCTGATCCCGTGCTAGACCCACTTGCTTCTGCTACTGCTGCCGCTGCCGCTGCTGGCAGCCCCGCAACCACTCAGAACAAGAATTTAGCATCATCGCCAGCACCAGGCGCTGTTGATCTGGGTACCAACGGCCAGATTGACCCAACAAGACTGTCATACCAGGCTCGACAGCCAAAGGCACGGCCGCAGCAGTCCGCTGCGTCACTACCTTCTGCTTCTGACGCATCCACAGCTTCTCCTGACCCTGCGGCAGCAATGGCGAACCACGCCTCAAGTGCTGCTGACGCTGCAGCCAATCGCATGAAGAACTTTTTCATTGGAGGCTGGGGTCGTCTGCAAGACGCAATGGCCGCGCCTGCTCCCGAAAGCTCGCCGCTAGGTCACGACTCTGCTGCTGTTCACTCATCAGTACGGCCTGCCAGCCCCATCAAAGCATCCAGAGCAGCTCACCCATCGGAATCGGCGACAACAAGCTTGGGCTCCAAAACATCGATCAACCAGGATCCATTGAGTCTGAGCAGTGAACTTGCGGCTCAAAGACACGCGCAAACAGCAAGAGCAGCATACAGCCATGCCGCTTACAACCCTTGGGCAGCAAACACGAGCGTGAGAGCCGAGATGCAACGGGAACACGTCGCAATGCGTGCTCCATTCGGCGGCAGTGCTCAAGGTCATGCAAACGCAGCGCGTCCAGGGTACGGAGTGGAGGACAGGCAACAGAGCTGGAGAGGAGCAGCATATGCCGGGAGTGGAGATAGCCAAGGCAATGTAGGTCAGGAGGCCAGCGCAGATGGGAAGCCAAGCTCGGGCTCGGCAGTCACGTCTGATCCGCTTGGCGTTCTGTAATTATTCGAGGATGCGATACCAAGTCTCGTGAGCATAACGCATCAATCTCAACCCTAAAGTTAGCAGCCTCTTGAACTCCTGTGCTTGCCGGCTCTGTGCGTGTGTCGTGATGTGTCAACCTTTCCACGGACAGGTACGAACCAGACGTCAAGAGCCAATGTTTACGAGGGCAGAAGGTATTTACACGAAGATCGAAGGCGAACCATCACGACGGGTGGCAGCTGATGAGTCGTTAAGATCAGAAGAGCTTGTTGTATAGGATGAGAAGGATCAAGAGGACGAGGCAGACAATGATGCCTATGGTAACCATTTTTTGCTGTTTGGCCCTGTAGCGAAAAACGGGGGTGTGAATGAGACGGAGCGAGTCAGCCTTGATCCGCGTCAATCTGCAGAATTCTAGGAAGAGGCGGTGGACACTTACCGACGGATCATCCTCGATAGGGTCTGTGAGGAACGGTCGATGCTTTGATCCGCTTGTCGGAGCTGTGAAGATTGAATTGAATCGGAATCGCGTGGGTACAGACAGCTGCGTTAGTTTCACAATCATCCTCGGTCTTCACAACGAGTCGAGTTAGGTCACACTTACAGTATCTCTGGAGTTCTCGATTTGCTCCCTTTGACTCCTTAGGTCGCGAAGGATGTCTGCACCCAGATCCTCGGTTTCTAGAGCAAGGCGATTTGACTCTTCGAGCCTTCTTGTTCCATCTTCGAGCGAGGCGGTGCCTTGAAGCAACCTCTGTCGATTTGCAGTCGCGGCGTCTGCTTCCAGATCGCCATTGTCGTCTGCATACGCTGCGTCGTAGCCACCGCGTGCTCCACCCGAAGAGGCCGAGAGGCCTGCCCGAACTTCTTTTGTAAGCGCCTGCACTTCTTGCTTGAAGCCTCTAATCTGTACTGAATAGCGTGAGCGTACTGATTGCGGGAAGCCTTGCACTTCAATGTCCATCTGGGAGATGACTTCTTCGGCCTCCTCTAGCTCCATTTCTGCTCTGCGCAATGTGGACTTCTTGGCCTCGCCATTTTGGGATTTGGCCTGATCGATCTTTTGTCGGATGCCATCCTTGAGCTGCTGTAGATCGGATGCGTAACTGTCAAAGAGCTCGGACATTGTGCCCTTTTGTTCCTAGCGTTGAAGAAGAGAAAACCGAGCGGATCAATTTGCGGTGAATCGAAGCTGTGGAGAGGCCTCGTTCCGCGAGTATGCGATAGTTTGCGGTGCAGACACGGCAGAACAGACTGGAATAGCGTATCTATGGCCGAACAGTGGATGTTACTCTTGAGTGGCGTCGGCGAGTGTGTGCTGATGCGATCGATGGTGATGGTGCTGATGATGGTGGTCGAGATGGTCAGGAGGATGGTGTTGCTGCTATTCAGGGCTCGGGACAGGGTCATCATGCACGTTTCTCGAAGCGCTCAACTCCACCTTTAGGAACCCCCAACACTGGGGCAGTGCGTGTGTGTGCGCGTGAAATTTGGCTCTCAAACGCACAGGCTATGCTTGTGCTGCCTTTCTTGCTTGGCTTGGCTCGGCGTCATCCCCGATTCGGCAGGTCATCGAGCTCCACCTTGTTTAATACTAGCACCTACTATGCTCTGTTCCTAAAGCGACTTAACATGTGGGGGTTTAGCTCAGTTGGTAGAGCGTTCGCTTAGCATCTTGTCTAAATTGTGAAAGGTCGCGTGTTCGACTCATGCAGTCTCCATCCTCTCCTTTTTTTTGTGTTTAGACTTGGTCTCTCGCAAAGGCTTCGCAGTGCAGAGACGGCTTCTGAAGCTGCGAAACCTCCACCAAAACGATGAAAGAGCTCAGCTCCGCGGAAACAAACGTGCAGCTGTGTCAATTGTTTTGCTGATTAGTTACAGTATAGGTTATGCACGGCAGACGCCACGCCTTTGTCACTTTCAGGCACCGCCTTGCACGTATCGTATGGAGCAATGAAGCGATCCCACGATGTTGTCCACAAGGTTCTGAGTTCTGCTCTTTTATGCGCCTGAATGGATGTGTTGCATTTTCCGACCGCCCAACGGCAGACCGGCGGAAATCGTCAGTGACTCCGTAAGTTGTTGGGAGACGACTTTGCGGCTGACAGCTGTTGGTGTGCTCCACTTGCCGAAGATGTCACGGTTTTCAACCGCGGCTTTTGCTGACTGACGGCAAGAAAAGATACTACTGTACTGTACTGCGCTCTGCCGTCGTGAGGACACAAAACCCTGCTTGTCACCTCCACAAGCGACTTTCGAGAAGCATGTTCAGGGTGGCACCAATTGGCACTTCTTGGAAAGCACTCAAGGCATAAGCGGTGTGTTGCTGACCCTGATTCACTTTTGGAAGCGACACGCAACACATTCTTAAACAGACACGTTCGTGCCCATTATCACCCTTACTTCCTGTCGTCCATCCAACGTGTCCGCCTTCCGCATTAGAGCGGCAGACTCTTCCTTCGTAAACGCGAGCATCTCTCGAATACAAAGGCTTGGACAAAGGACCGCAAACTTCTCTTGCTTGTTCTGCTTGTTGTACAAGGGCTTGTAACGCTACGATCACGGCTGAAGTCGGACCTGCTCCTCGTCCATCGGATGCTCCGGTCGTCGACCCGTCTCGGCCGCTCATTGAACTCATCAACTGTTCGAGCCTCAAGTCAACATATCGCTATCGTCAGGTCTCTTCCCTCGACCTTGATCCGTCACAATCATCAGCATCGTCCGATTCAGACACGCAGATACAGCCCAATTTTCCCCAAGATGCAGACATCGTCGACCGCTTTCCCATCCTCGGAGTCGGTCTCGTCCGGTGCCGCCACACCCGAGCTCTCTTCGCAGCAGCAAAAGCGTCAAGCATCGATCCTCACAGCCCAGACTGCGCCAACTTCACCAACAGTCAGATCAACATTGCAGGATGACGCTACGGCCGTAACAGTATCTGCCTCGGACTCACCGGCAAAAGTGTCGGCAGTTGCTAAGACAGCCGCCTACGTTGCACCGCCCATCCCTTCCAGCTTCAGGACTTCGTTTTCCGCTTGGTGGAAGGCGAATCCAGTGGAGGACTCTGCCCAGGCTGAGCTGCATCTGTATCGATCCACTGGCTACTTTGAGGGTGCCAGCGTCAACAATGTGGTCTGCGAGAACGAAGAGCTTCGAGATGGCAAGGGTCTCGCCAACGGCCTCGAATGGGTTCGTCGAGCCAGCTCAAGTAGCACCGCAAGGACTGACGGCACTTCGTCAGCTGCCGCATCGAGCTCGTCAACCTCGTCGATGTCCTCGTTCTTCAATGCACCCAAGTTCTGGCCGTTTCACCGAGGCAAGGAGCCTTCGACTATGACGATTGGTCTGAGACTTGCTGCAGATGGCAAGGTCGGATGCATCCGACTCGTTGACCTCGGCGAATCTTCCGGCACCACAATTCAGCGTGGCTCGACATCCACCTCGCTCACTTCATCTCCCGCTGTCAATCCAGCTGCTGAGAATGGCTTGCCGGTCCCAGCTGGCACATCGTTGGATGGTCAACCGATTCTCAATGACAACCTCGAGCTCACACCAACGCCGCAGGATGGTGTTAAGCCGTACACTCCGCCTTCGGGACGCAAGCTCAACATGCTTGAGATTGGCGTCCCATACTCCAAGGACAAGGAGCAAGAAATCAAGAACGAGACCAAAATCGTCCTCGCCCACGGCTACGGAGCAGGCAGTGCTTTCTTCTTCCAGAACATCAGGTCGATGGCAGAAGTACCCAATTCTCGCCTGTACGTGCTCGACTGGTTAGGAATGGGACGATCCTCTCGTCCAACATTCCACATCCCTTCGTCCGAAACCAAGAATGTGGACACGCGTGTTGCCGCCGCGGAAAGCTTCTTCATCAGTAGCCTAGAGGACTGGCGAAGCAGGATGGGATTGGAAAAGATGGTCTTGGTCGGTCACAGTCTAGGTGGCTATCTCTCGCTCGCATACGCGCTTCGATATCCTTCACGCGTCGAAAGGCTCGTGCTTGTCAGCCCGGTCGGCATCCCGAATGCTCCACCGGAGGAAGAAAGCGGAAGCACGTTCAAGCCAAAGAACAAAGACGTGGTAGAACAAGAGATTCGCAAACCACAAGAGGAAGTGGCACCCCAATCACCAGCGCAGGAGCTCAAAGACACGAGCACCACCAACGAAATGGCTGGAAAGGCCGCACAGAACCGCGCCAACGGCATCATCGAAGGCAAAGGTAGCAGCGCTACTCCGGCCACTCAGCCGCTAGAGCGTTCCGAGACGACCAAGTCGATCGATTCAGCCAAGCTGCCTCGTTCAGGACAGTCGGTAGCCCCTGAACGAGGCTCGCATGAGCCGCCGAGGATCTCGAAACGTGTGCGATCCATGTTTGGCTTCCTATGGGAGCAAAATGTGTCGCCATTCGGCATCTTGCGTAGTTCGCTCTTCTTTGGCCCCATGTTCGCTGGACGCTACACGTCGAGAAGGTTTGGCGCTCTACCCGAAGACGAGCTGCGGTCGTTACATGCGTACTGTCAGAGCATCTTCCTGAGCAAAGGATCGGGCGAATACTGCCTGGCGCACATTCTCGCTCCAGGAGCCTATGCTCGCCGACCGATGGTGGAACGCATTGACGGGCTCAAGATGCCGATGAGCTTCTTGTACGGCGAGCATGACTGGATGGACGTGAGAGGCGGCAAAGAGGCGGTCAAACGTCTACGAAAGCGCGGCAACGACAAAACCAATTGCTTTGTTGTACCCAACAGTGGCCATCATATCTACCTGGACAATCCGAAGCCGTACAACTCGCTGATCGCGAGGATCCTTCGCGGCGAAGCCGATCAGTCGAACAAGTAGATCGCGTTACGAGCAGACACGGCCCCAGAGGAGAAGGTGGGTCGCCATCGCCAACTCAGATGTATTCTAGACTCATTACACCATCATACTAATCTCACCCCTCACCATAGATGACGAACCAACCGATGAAGTACTATTCCACGAAGGCTGCAGGACCCCACGCAGTGAGCTTGACACGAGGTGTCGTGACCATGTGGACGCCAAGACGTTGACACGGTGACAGACCGGGATTGAGCACAAGCCATATATGCACGAGCGGGATTAGCATCGAGACTTCCTGTCGAGCCAGAAGGTTGATCGAGCGCGGGGGAACGAACATGAGAGTGTTCCTTGCAAGTGAGTTGGCCGGCAATCAGACGCCCCGGATCGGGCAAGTACAGTAGATCGGAGAGAGAGGAAGTGGCAGCTCGCGCTCTCACTTTGTATATCGGTAGAGCCATTCCGGGCTTCGGTGTGTGTCGATGTCACTTACCCACAATCTGCGTCTCTTTGTGGCTTTTGCCTCGCTGCTGCTGCTGCTGCCTTCCTGCACGCGAAACCTGAAGCCTTGTCGGTCAAGAGACAGGCGAGACGGCGTGGACTGTGTGACTGTGGAGGAATTTCCCCTCGGATACAAGATCGGGCTTCAAGAGCGCTTTCCAGCCGGAGATTCCGCCTAACTTAGCGGGCGACATTTTAGAGTTGAGTTCAGTTGAAGAGAGGGTTAGGGTGACTGACTGTGTGTAACTGCGTGACACTTTTTTGAGTCGAGATGATTCCCAAAAGGTGCACTTTCGCCCTCTGGTCGGCAAATGCCGCCAAAAAAACCGAAATCCATCAATCAATTCACATCCGGTGTCTGATTGGATCTTGACCATACCCGCAGCTACAGTAGCCTGTCTCTCTATCACACACACACACACACACACACAGGCAGCTCTCTTGATGTGAACGGACCCCTGCTTGTTCTTGCTCCGGTCTTGCTTTCTTCCCTCCACACCATCATACACGAAACATTCTCAAGCGAAGTCACCAGGCTCATCGCTGCGCTTCCCTCAACCCAAAGAAGTTGCTTCCCATCGGCACGGGACAGCCGCTCATCGTCCGGCAGCTTCTTCAGCGACGGCAGGTACCGAGACTCGACCTTGCTTCTACGACCGACTCGACTCGACCCGACTCGGCATACCCCAGACCAGGACCTTGCACGTACGTCGCAAAGACGGCAAGTGAAGCAAGCCCATATCGCTGGCTAGCTCTGTTCCTCATTGGATCACTTTGTCGCCGACAGCATCGTCATCGACCCGGAAGCACGAGGTTTAGCCGCTCTTGCCCACGATGAACAGCAACCAAGCATTTCCGGCTCCTCCCGTCGAGATCTTCGTCGACACAAGAGGAGCCAAGATCATGGAGGATGGCGCTTCGAGCCCGGACCAGAGAGACAGTCGTGACATCTACTTGCCCAACCACATTGAGGCTGTTTCACATATTGCAGTTGATGTCGGAGGTTCGCTTGCCAAAGTCGTCTACTTCACAAGGTCACGCTCCAGTGAATCCATCCCATCTTCACCCACGCTTTCATCTCCAGCGAGCTTCACTACGCCTTTGCCAAACGTCTCAGGATCATCCTCGACACCCAACACCCTATCGCCGAAAGCCAGCAACTCCAACTTCCGCTCTCGCCAAACATCTTCCAACGGCGCAGCACCCAGCGGCTTCCGTACACCTCCTTCACAAAACGACCACCCGATCGCATCAGGAACACTGACGCCTACAGCCATTCTCGGATCCCCACAGCTTGCTTCCGCTTCGGCCATCCATTCCACACTTCTCAAACGCCGTTCATTACCTGCAGCATTGCCGGGGGGACGTCTCAACTTTATCAAGTTCGAAACAAATGACATCGACAACTGCATTTGCTTTCTGCGCGAACTGATCGAACGCTCGGCTACCGTCAATGGCGTCTCCATAGAAGACATGCGAAAGGGCGTCAAGCTCATGGCAACAGGAGGTGGTGCCCACTTGATGTACGATCTATTCGAGCAAGAGCTTGGCATCGAAGTGCAGAAAGAAGACGAGATGGGTTGCTTGATCACGGGTCTCAATTTCATCACTCTGATCCCAGACGAGGTCTTCTGGTACTCTGACGAGCTCGTAGCAGCGTTGCATTCGCCATTGCCGCAAAATCCAGAAGCACGCGCCGACGCACAGGCATTGCGGTCCTCGGTACCGCTCCAACATCCGCTTCCTCGACCTTCGCCCAACCCGCCCCTTTACGCACCTGTGTTCGACTCGCATCCCTCGCCCAAGTTGCCATGCTTGCTTGTCAACATCGGCTCCGGTGTCTCGATCATCAAGGTCGACGATTTCGGCAAGTTTGAGCGTGTCTCCGGTACATCGCTCGGTGGTGGTACACTCTGGGGTCTCCTCTCCTTGCTTACAGATGCGGACAGCTTTGATGAAATGCTCGAGCTCTCGGAACAGGGTGACAACGCAAACGTCGACATGCTCGTCGGTGACATCTACGGATCCGTGGGCCTCAATCATCTCGGCCTCAAGAGCTCCACCATTGCTTCATCCTTCGGCAAAGTCTTCCGCAAGGATCCCAGCTCTTCTGCACCTCGCAACGCCGAAGAACGACGTGAAAAGTTCCGATCCGAAGACATCTGCAAATCGCTTCTCTACGCCATCTCCAACAACATCGGTCAGATCGCTTACATGAATGCAGAAAAGTACAACCTTGACCGTATTTACTTCGGAGGATGCTTCATTCGCGGTCACCAGGCCACCATCAGCACGCTTTCGTATGCCATTCGCTTCTGGAGCAAAGGCACCAAGCGCGCCTTCTTCTTGCGTCACGAGGGCTACTTGGGGGCAATCGGTGCTTGGATCAAACACGTCTCGCAAGATCCGACATCCTCGGCAACCAACGCTCGCGCCATAGCCAACGCTATGACTGGCTCTTTTGCAGGCGGTGCAGGGGCACCGGGTCGCTCCACACCATTGGTGCCTTCAGGCCTGGGTCGCTCGGTATCGCCTGCTTCGTCAAACGATGAGCCGCTAGACTGGGCACAGATCCAGGCGGCTTCTCTCAACCCTCCTGTGCTCAACGGCGACGGATTGCCGGAACCGGCATCACAAGAAACTCCAGTAGTCTTGACGAATCCACACCTGGCTCGTCTACAAGAAGAGGCATCGGCAGCAGAGAGTAAAACGCCAACACAAGAGTCCACTCGACAAGAACGAGCACTTGGCGCGCAGCAGTCCGACTTGGACTTTCTCAACGGTGTCATGTCGCAGCAAGACGCTTCGCGTCCCCAGCCTCAGCAAGCAAACGGCGTCGCCGGGGCTGAGCACGAAGACGGGTCCGTAAACGAATCAGATACTGAGGAGACGGCTGTAGGCAAGGACGAAGCAGCACAGCTCAAAGAGATTCTGGCATCGCTCAACGCACTGAAGATACCCACGATCAATGGTGCTGATCCCGCAACAGCACAGTCCGAACGCAACGAGATCTTAGGCCTGCTGGCCAATCTGGAACAGACAGAGGAGGTTGTAGGTGGGCTAGAAGGAAAGCTGGACAGCTTACTTTCATCACTCGATACGCTTATCGCCAATCAGGAGGCTCAGCAGATCGCGCAACAGGCCGTGAATCGTACCAGCTAGATGTAGGACTATGCTTGATAACATTGTAATACTAGACGATGTGGCTCATTCGAAGCCGTACACATATTCGGACCATCTGAGTGAAGAGCTGGAACATCTCAGCAAAGAAGAGCGCGAACTGCACGGCGTGAATTGTGGTCTCGCGAGCTTGATGATCGACCAAAAGAGGCTCGGGGCCTTACGCTGGAGTAAGCACGGCCGTCCAAACATCCATTGATCTTGTCTGCTTTCCATACCTAGCCGCCGCTTCTTCCAGGGCGTATCTTGTCGCTTGAACCGACTGCAATAGCTTCTCCTTGACCTTGTCTCCTCGTGCATCTGCTTTCGCTGCTTCATCAGCTGCATCGCGAGCCATGTATACCTCCCAGCCGCCGTCTTGTAGTTCTTCCGCAGGCAAAAAAGTGAGTTCCCGTTTTACTTTCCATCCTGCGTCGGCAGCCACTCTTTTCATTTGTTCTGGACTGAGAGCTGTCTGTACATTGCCTCCTTCCACTGGTGACTGACCCTGAAGCAGTACAGAAAGGAGGTGTGGAAGAGCATTCGGATGCGAGGCTGTCATGGCCCATTCTGTTAGCAGCAGGTGCTTGACACCTGCTTCTCGAATGGCTCGGAAGGTATCGGTCAGGACTTGGGCTGATGGGGAGTACCAAGAGCTATGTGACAGAAGCACTGTGTTGAAATTCTGCCCTTTCAACGCTTCAGGCCCTGTCTTGCCAAGCTCGAAGAAAAGATGTGCCGAGAGCGAAGTGTCTTTAAGAAGCTGGTCTTGCGCTTGCTTGATGGTGTATGGTGCTCCGTAGTCTGGAGAGGCCGGGTCAACACCCCATACTTTGGCACCTACGTATCGGCCAGAGTCTGAGGCGAGCACAGCAGCCAGAGCGCCGGTTTGATCACCTTGTCCACACCCCAGATCCATCACATTGCCCGAAAGCAACGCATAGTCTGCTTCCACCTGCCGCTCTGAGCGAGAAGCTTTCCCTGTAGGATCAGTTCCCGTCAGCAAAGCATAGAGAATATCCAGACGATGTGATGTTTGGATAGTCTGAACGCTGTCTTGCTTGCCTTGACTCGATTCAGGTTGAATGTGTCGAGCGGCCACGTCGACCGCCCTGAGGTTGAAGAAGTGCTCCGCGCGAGTCTGTGTCATCGTGTTGTGATTATGGTTCCTCGATTGTTGGCTTGCTTTCTGCCCACTTTATAGGTTACTTGCACTAGCTAGAGCGGCATGGAATGGCTCTGATGCTAAGCTTTGGGATATTGGAGATGACGGAGGGCGTTTGATGACTCGAATCCATGGCGTCAACGGAAGAACATGATCCGAGCTCCCATGGAAGCAGAAATTGTGTAGCAGCTGTCAAAGCAGCATGTTCAGGGTCCAACTGTCGCAAGAATCTGTGTCCCTGCATCTTGTTCCTTCGGTTTTTATGGTCATGGCACAAGGCTTCACCCGTCTTCGCATTGTACCAGTGCTGCAGTCATCGGCAGACTCACAATGCTTGAGTGCCGGTCAGCGCTTCTGAGCGACAAGATACGAGTCACGTACGCTTGATAGCTATGCAGCGAGATTCATCTCCGTGGACATGTGGAAGTTGCTGGAGTGCGCATAGGAGTCGCTTTCCTCAACATCTTCCTCGGTTTGATTGCAAGCTCTCAATCGATAACGCGAACATAGCTCAGGTTCTTCAGTCATTATCACTGCCCGCTGTTCTCAATGCTTGTCAGAGCATCAATCAGCCAAGCGTTGTTGTCACATCTACGCTTGGTTCCGCAAGCGAAGCAGAATCTCTCGGTCAACATGACACCGTAGCTCTCTACAAGAAGCATGTGAATCGGCCTCCACCTTGATTGTTGACTCTCTGATAGGTAACATACTATTGAGCATTTGAAGATGGATGTTAGGCTAACGCAAGCTTCGCGAAAAATGACATGGAAAATACGGGCTCATAAAAGCAGCGCTAAAAATGGCTTTCGAAAGGTTCAATTGCTACCAAATGGGTACCGGCGAAAGATAGTGAAGTCGACAATCCCCAGTCCATGTCGGCAGCCTCACAGGGAGCTGTCTCAACCAGGTCTTTGACTTTCTTTTGCTCATGACAAAAGGAAACAGTGAAGGGGTGGTGTAATTAAGCAGGCTTTGGCAATGTTCGGCAACAAGTAATCGCTCTTCCTGGTGATTTTTGGCAGCGTTCTGGCTGTGGTTTGTTTGTACTGTTTGTGCTTCCCCACAAGTTCGAAGCCATCGGCTCGGGCTGACTGCATCTTTCTGTCACATTGTCTCTCTTTGCATCACCTCCATCAACACCTCCATCGACATTGCTTTGCAGCAAGCTTCCGACACGATGGCTTTGACACGTCCCACACCTGAGACCTTGCAGCCACGCAACATTGAGGATGAAAGAGCAGCTTGTTCATTCGACATTGACACCATGTCATGCATCATGCCTGGCTCAAAGGCTGAGCGAGACAATGCACAATGGTTGATGTCACTTCTGAAAGACAATCCTGATCATACATTCAACAAAGAAGATCGTGTTTTCCAGTCTCGAAATGAGCACTTCTTCAAGGGCCAGAAAGTTGCTCTTCGCTACTTCGAGATCCGCAATCATCATGGTCTGGAAAAGAAGGATGCCGACATGCTTTGACTATTCACAGACGAGTACTTGCCTATTCAAGTAGTGGAAAGTATGGCACAACCCACCTTGATGCATCAGGCAAGTCAGGAACAGTGGGCCAAATGGGGGCCTTTCGTCAGGTCAGGCCGGTGGCTTGGCTGCTATATGCAAACCAAACTCACACATGGTTCCAACCTCTTGGTGCTTAGGACAATGGCAACACTCGACCTCAAAAATGATGAATGGATCATCAATACACCTGAGCCATTGGCAGGCAAAGTGTGGATTGGCGGAAGTGGTCTCACTGCCACATACAGTGTTGTCATGGCCAATCTTCTCGTCAAGGGCAAGTCGTACAGCATGCACCCTTTCCTCGTACACCTTTGCTCACTCCAGGATCACACCCTGCTGCCTGGCCGACGTATCATGGAGATGGGAGGTAAGCTCAGTGCACCTGCCATGGACAATGGCTACATCTGCTTCGACGCCATTTGCATTCTATGCAACAACCTCTTGCAATGATTCCAGACTGTTTCCAAGCAAGGAGTGTATGAGAAGCGAAATGCTGCAGCACAGGTTATGATGCGTGGCACCATGACCCTCATTCATGTGGGATTGTGCGAGATTGCAGCACATCATCTTGCATGAGCTGCCACTATTGCCATCCGATATGGTGTTGTCAGGCGACAAGGAACATCTGCCACCAAGCCAGATCAACTTGAGCCAAAGATCCTCGACTATGCTTTGGTTCAAACACGCGTTCTGACCGCCCTCGCCAGCGCATACACCATCACCTTCATCAGCCAGCACCTGCATGGGATGTACAACAAAACGATCGCTGAGATCGAGAAAACAGGCAACAGCAGACTGCTTCCCATCGTCCATGGCTATTCGAGCATGCTGAAAGCAGTCTGCACCAATGAGTCACTCGCTGGCATTGAGAGGTGTCGTCGAAGCATGGGTGGACATGGCTTCAGTCAAGCTTCCAGCTTCGACTTTGAGTGCAACCAGCCTAATATGGGTCTGACTTATGAGGATGAAAACTCAATGCTGCTTGCTGGACCCTCAGCCAACTTCCTTGTCAAGCAGCTCAACGAAATGCACAAACGCAATGGCAAAGGAGCAAGACCCAAGCTGGCTTACCTTGAGCTTGTCGTCAACCTCTCTGGAGCCAAGAAGGAGATGGCAAAGTGTGCTCAGAATATCCATTCTGACCAGATCGAGCAACCAGATGCATTGTTGGATCTGCTCAGCTACCGTGCTGCACTCCTTGTGGACCGCTTGGCAGGGCACCGCTCCAACACACAGAATGTAGACGGCATGCACAAGCATATCGACACCAATTTAGCAGTGTGCACATCTACAGCACATGGTGCCTACCTGCTTGGCTATGCTTTCAACAATGTCATTCAGCAGCTTCAATCAGCATCCCAAGCAGATGCCAAAGTGAGGTTTGGCGTGGCTCCAAGCCATTCTCATATTGCAGCACTGGATGCCCTTCTTTGCTTTTACCTCATTCAGAACTGCATCTTGACTCCAGATACACTCAGTGACTTTCTCAAGCTACAGCTCCTCACTGCTGCTCAGCTACAGAGATTGAGGGAGAGTTTGGCAAGTCTGTTGGCAGGCCCAATCTGAAGGGATGCTTTGGGTCTGGTGGAGAGCTTTGACATGGATGATTGGTATTTGTGCTCACCGCTGGGAAGCAGCAATGGTAGAGTGTACAAGAGAATGATAGAATGGATGAAATGCGAGCCACTCAATCACACCAGTGAGTGTGGTGCAAGGGACGAGAATGGCATTGTGAAAGGCTACCATGATGGCATTGGTCGACTCATTTGTGGCGAAGCTGTGCAGTTCACTGAGTGATCCAAGTTGTAAGCAGTGCTATTTGCTCAAGGTCATGCTGTGTTGCAACAACGATTGCAGCTCACGATTGGTCTTTTTGTTGAGAATTGTCAAGTTGCAGACCCTTGTATGAGGGATGAAATTGCAAGGACAGGCATGCAGAGAGATGACTGAAATCAAGTAACATATCTTGTGTAGTAATGGACCATGGGTAGTTGTGGACCATGTTTTCATGTTTGGAAAAAATCAATCTGTGCCAGACCCCTGGCTGGGAGAAATCCAAAATGAAATTTTGCAACTGCAGGTCTAGTCTCCATCATCTTGGTGTGCACAGCATCTTGCCATCTCACTTGCTGCAATCATACACCAAACTTACACAGAAATGTCTTCACCCTCTCCTACAAAGTGTACCAAGGCTCACTGCCTATTCACAGCAGCCCAGACAGCAGACAATGAAGCCAGAATTCAGCAGGCAATTCAAGCACTTGAAGCTGGTACTGTTCCCAGTGTCTACTGTGCAGCAGCTCAACATGGAGTTTCCAAGACAATGCTCTTGAGGTGCATGAAGGGTGTTTCACCAAAGAAGGATGCACAGGCACATCAGCAAACACTTGCACCAGCAGTTGAGTCTACTCTGGCTAACCACATCAAGAATTGTGCTCAAGGTGGTTTCCTGCTCACACCAGCAGACATACTTCAGTATGCTACATATCTGGCCAGCAAGCACAGCAACAAAACCACACATGCCAGCAAGTTCTGGCTCCGCAACTTCATGATACAACACCCTACTCTCAAGTCTACATTGAGCCAATGTGTTGAAAATGCAAGGATGAAGGCAGTACAGTTGGAAATGGTTCTTCAGTTTGTTGATTGGTTGAAGGAAGTGGTGAAGGAATTTGAGATCAAGTCGGACATGATCTTCAACATGAATGAAACTGGCTTCATGTTTGGAATTGGCTCTAGGCACCATGTTGTTGTTGATAAGGGACAATCGTGCTTCAAAGGAGTTCCTGGCAATTGACAAAGTGTCACTGTCATTGAATGCATAGGCTCAGGAGGACAGATTGTGCCTCCACTCATCATCAACAGTGGCAAGATTCACACATATGGGGAGTTTGACTGCATTAAAACAATAGGAGACAAGTGGACATTTGCAAAGACCACAAATGGCTGGACCAGCAATCAGCTCACTGTCATGTGGCTAGAGAGCATCTTTGACCAGCACAGCAAGCCTTGAGTTGTTGGTGTGCCTCTCCCCACTGCCAAGCTCTCTATCACCCTCCCACTCCTCCACCAGCTTGTCCGAGCCCTGCCCTCAGTCTGTTCCTCCCAACACAACCGCCACATGTTCCAAGTGGCCTTTTGCCTTGCCTTTGCCTGCTTCCTTCATGCAGGCA
Source organism: Ustilago cynodontis (assembly GCA_928865425.1). Taxonomy (NCBI): domain Eukaryota; kingdom Fungi; phylum Basidiomycota; class Ustilaginomycetes; order Ustilaginales; family Ustilaginaceae; genus Ustilago; species Ustilago cynodontis. The sequence continues at coordinate 62,257 of CAKMXY010000022.1, read as the reverse complement.
AGCTCACTTGGGAGTCAGCATCGTCCCCTGGCCTCCTCATGGTCAGTTCAGTCACCTTTGTGCAGGATGGGTCCTTTGCCATGGTCCTCATCCCTGCCAGTAAGACTGACCCTTTCTGGCAAGGCGCTACCCTCACAGCCCCAGCTGTATCCCTCAGCACATGCGCCATTGCCTCCCTCACTGCCATCTGCCATCATCATTCGCCAGTGGAGCCTCTCTTCCTGCTCTCCAGTGGCAGGCCCCTCACTTGGGCAGCCTTTGCAGACACACTCAGGAGGTGTCTCCAGGCTTGTGGCATCTCACTGGTGCAGTACTCAGGTCACTCCTTTCACAGAGGCACAGTGACCTGGGCAGCTGCAAATGGCACTGATGCTGATACCATCTGAGGCCTTGGTTGTTGGAGAAGCAACTGCTTCCACTGCTACATTGACAGGTCAGTGACCAAACGTGCCTCCACCACAGCTAGAGCCCTCTATGCCAACCCAGATCACCCCCTTGACCTTGCCATCGAGGCCTGGCACAATCTCTGATGGTGGTTTTCCTTTGCCTTTCTCCTGGGAGTCATCCTCCAATGCTCTCCAGCCTTTGCTCACAACCAACACACCTAGCAGTTTGCTACTTGCCACCTAGTGGCCATGGCTGGGAGCTCGCAAGCAACTCTCCTCAAGTTAGGCAATCTCACATTTTGGTCTCCTCTTGGTCTCTAGTGTGGGTGTGTGTCTCATGACTGGATGCCTGTGTTGACGCAGATGCTGAAGATGGGGCAGGTGAGGCTGGCACAGGCTTCTTGCAGCCACCAGCACAAGTCTTGATTGTGCCTCATATGCTGACAAAGTGAGTCAGTGGGTACAAGTGCTTGCAACAAATGCAAGACCAGTGCTGAACCATGTGGGTGCCATGGGTGCTGTTGGATGTGCCCGCAAGGAGTAAGCAAGGCTAACTGGTCAAACAGCAGTTCGCAGTGTGGAGTCTTGGGTGCCCATTGGGACCTATTCTTGGCACCTTGGGCAGGGCGAAGGTGTTCACCATGAGTGTCGATGGTGCTGCTGCTACTGGGGACTGGTCAGTAGATGGATCAATGTGTTTGAGCACACCGAGCCTGTCAAACCTAGTCTTGATGCTGTTGGGCCCCAGCGAAGGTTGTTCACCATGAGTTGGTGGTGCTGTCACTGCTGGGATCTAGCAGCAGTTGGCAGGTTGAACCCACAAGTCAATCACTTGCCAGCGAAAGCCACCACACAGGGGTGTTCCCAGCATGCCAGCCAGGGGGGTGATACCTCTCCTTTCGAGAGGCCTGCAGAGCACTCAGTACAGGCGCTAGCTTCATTCGTGCAAGAGAGCTGGTGATTGAGGCACACACATGTGTCACACCACACTTCACACAGCTTTGCACACTGTCTCACTCTCCTCCTCACCATCACCTTTCCTCGCTTGGTCAGTCGCACTCACACGACTTGGCTTTGTTTCATCTTCAAGATTACCTTCCGCTCAAGACACAACAGCCACAACTGCTCGCTGTCTACTTGGCTCCACAAGTCTTCCTCTCGGTCCTCTGGTTGGCTGACCCTTCCTTTCCTGCTCGCCACTCTGGCTTGAGTGCAAATCACTCATCTCTGGACATCCCCTCGTTGCATCAATCTGTGCTCAATCGTTGGTCTTTCGGAACCCCCACTAGTCAGCACTGACAAGACCCCACCCCCCTCTTTTCTCGCCAGTCATGCTCTTGGTGACACTTGACACAAGTTTCCTCTTCCCCCTGTCACTGAAGTGAGTTCTATTTGAGTTGGAGGTTAATCGACTGTTAAGCTCACTTCAGCAGGTATTGGAGGGTAACTTGGTAATATCCCTGATCTTGTGCTGGGTGTAAGTTAGTGGTGGGTAAGTGTCCATATCAAACTACACTGTTGCTGGCAACACAGCCCACAGCTGCAATGGTTGCTACACACAGGCAAGCAGCAGTAGGCACTTGTCACGAACAAGAGAATGTCAGTGAGGCTGCAGGGCAGCCAGTTCACTGTACTGTGGGTTGGTCATTGTTAGGTAATCTTGCTCAGGCCTCTCAGGCACATGCAGGTTGTGGGCAAGGGGACCGAGATATATATATATACACACCCTCACTAGTCATGAGTGGTGGGCAAAGCTCATCCACTCTATACATAACTACTCTACACAATGTACAATCTATACATAACTAATGTTACCAGCAACCATCTCTTAGTATTCAGTCATTCAGTCTCTTGGTAGCAATCGATCCCCTTGCTACTCAACATTGTGTGCCTCCATTCAAGTTGGAGAACTGTGTGACTACACTGTCAGTATTGCCTCCATTCAAGTCGGAGCTTGTGACACATTGTACTTGCATCCTTGCAGTACATCGACCATTGACTTCGTCCCCAGGAGTCACCACAATGCCAGCGACTAGGAGACACTATCCTAGCCACTCACGCACCGCAGTCGATAGGAATGCTCTCGACACGGTGGCATCCTGCGTGACCAAGAGAACATGCCACACTACCTCTGGACGGAGTGTTCAAGGGGTTTGTCAATATCAAGGTTAACAGGTGCTTAACATCCATCTCAGATACAGTTGACCATAACTTTCCATTAAAGCCCAATTCGACTGAAACAGAGGATAAGACGGTTTTAACCTCCGAGTCAACCCTCAACCAATATTGGGTGCGCCACCCCTAACACCCCCCCTCTTGACTGCTGCTCATATCGCCAGATCAACGTGGCCACAGGAGCTCGTGTCTCCACCACAGGCGATTGACAACCCCTCCGACATCTGAGGGTAAGTGTGGGATTGGTGCTCCCATCACTCAACCAGTGCTGTGCCATTGTGGTTGGTCGCCCTCGGCTTTGTTGCTATCTCCGTGTCTCATGCAGCCTGCCACAACCCTGTCACCCACTTGCTTGATCTCTGGCGATGGTCGACAGGCCCTACACTGGGTATCACACACCTGGTCTGATGAACCAGAAGCATCCCTGTGTGGTGGCGCTCTGTGCAATACAGGCGTAGTGTGTTTGCCTCATGTCTTCACCTCCGCTGGGCTTGACAGTGCCAAGACAGAGGGACATCGACAGAGCAGCACAGGTTACCTCTCAGCTTGTGTTTCCACACACCTTGCCAGCACTTGTGGGGGACCCCATTGCTGTGGCCAACCAGCATCAAGACTTGGTCAAAGGCCTGTCAAGCTCACACTTGGCAGTTCATCTGTTAGCAGGTCTGTTAGGGGTGGCATGCCCAATATCAGTTGAGGGTTGACTCGGAGGTTAAAACCGTCTTATCCTCTGTTTCAGTCGAATTGGGCTTTAATGGAAAGTTATGGTCAACTGTATCTGAGATGGATGTTAAGCACCTGTTAACCTTGATATTGACAAACCCCTTGAACACTCCGTCCAGAGGTAGTGTGGCATGTTCTCTTGGTCACGCAGGATGCCACCGTGTCGAGAGCATTCCTATCGACTGCGGTGCGTGAGTGGCTAGGATAGTGTCTCCTAGTCGCTGGCATTGTGGTGACTCCTGGGGACGAAGTCAATGGTCGATGTACTGCAAGGATGCAAGTACAATGTGTCACAAGCTCCGACTTGAATGGAGGCAATACTGACAGTGTAGTCACACAGTTCTCCAACTTGAATGGAGGCACACAATGTTGAGTAGCAAGGGGATCGATTGCTACCAAGAGACTGAATGACTGAATACTAAGAGATGGTTGCTGGTAACATTAGTTATGTATAGATTGTACATTGTGTAGAGTAGTTATGTATAGAGTGGATGAGCTTTGCCCACCACTCATGACTAGTGAGGGTGTGTATATATATATATCTCGGTCCCCTTGCCCACAACCTGCATGTGCCTGAGAGGCCTGAGCAAGATTACCTAACAATGACCAACCCACAGTACAGTGAACTGGCTGCCCTGCAGCCTCACTGACATTCTCTTGTTCGTGACAAGTGCCTACTGCTGCTTGCCTGTGTGTAGCAACCATTGCAGCTGTGGGCTGTGTTGCCAGCAACAGTGTAGTTTGATATGGACACTTACCCACCACTAACTTACACCCAGCACAAGATCAGGATATTACCAAGTTACCCTCCAATACCTGCTGAAGTGAGCTTAACAGTCGATTAACCTCCAACTCAAATAGAACTCACTTCAGTGACAGGGGGAAGAGGAAACTTGTGTCAAGTGTCACCAAGAGCATGACTGGCGAGAAAAGAGGGGGTGGGGTCTTGTCAGTGCTGACTAGTGGGGGTTCCGAAAGACCAACGATTGAGCACAGATTGATGCAACGAGGGGATGTCCAGAGATGAGTGATTTGCACTCAAGCCAGAGTGGCGAGCAGGAAAGGAAGGGTCAGCCAACCAGAGGACCGAGAGGAAGACTTGTGGAGCCAAGTAGACAGCGAGCAGTTGTGGCTGTTGTGTCTTGAGCGGAAGGTAATCTTGAAGATGAAACAAAGCCAAGTCGTGTGAGTGTGACTGACCAAGCGAGGAAAGGTGATGGTGAGGAGGAGAGCGGGACAGTGTGCAAAGCTGTGTGAAGTGTGGTGTGACACATGTGTGTGCCTCGATCACCAGCTCTCTCGTGCAAATGAAGCTAGTGCCCGTACCGAGCGCTCTGCAATTTCGCCATTGCGGGAGTGCTCAAGCAGGAGCACGAAGGCTGTTGGCACCCAGTAGCATACTACTCCCGCAAAATGGCATCAGCAGAGAAAAATTACGAAATCCATGACAAGGAGCTCCTCGCAGTAGTGGTCTGCCTTAATCACTGGCAGCACATGCTCGCTGGACTACCCAGTCAAATCATCATCCTCACTGATCACGAAGCCCTTAAGTACTTCAAATCGCAGCGGAGGATTACAGGCCGACAGGCTCGCTGGTCAGTCCTGCTTGCTGATTTCGACTTTGTGCTTCAGTACCGACCAGGTGAGAGGGCTGGAGAACCCGACACCTTGACACGTCGGAGTGACATGCAGCCGACGGCAGAGGAAGAGCTGCACAACGTACGCCAGTTGCTGCCGGCAAAAGTATTCGCTGACGAAGCGGCCATCCGCCGAGAAGATGGGTTTTGCCGGAAGTCACCCAAATCCGCTGAGGAAGCGGGACTCGTGCGTCAACCGGTAATTCGGCAAGGAAGCGTAGCCCAGCGGAAGTCACCGACATCCGCTGAAGGGATGCGTTTCATGGAATCTCGGGTAAGCATGCTGAAGTCCACAATGTTGGACATCACAGAAGGAGGACTAGTACAACTAGTTAAGACTTTCCAACCCCTGTGGATTTGGCCACCACTTGCTACACTCACCCACTGCGTTACATTGGTCCAGCGCTGCTCAACTTGGTCACTTGCACCAACAGCTTGGTCCCTCTATCTTGTCACCCTATCTTCCCAGTGCATGGCGGCCTAAGCCGCTGTCTAGCAGCCTTGGCCACTGCAACAGAACCGCTTGGGCATGCTTCACTCGATCACAAGAGCCCGAGACGGACATGCAAGAACATGAGCAGTGAAAATGATTGAGATTGCCTAACTCGCTAAGAGTCGCTTGCGAGCTCCCAGCCGTGGCCGTAAGGGACACGGTTGGTCGAGCGTCGCGTGAGAGCGAGGCGGAGAGCGCGGGAGACCATAACAAGGAAGATAACTAACATGATAAGCGTGATACGCAAGAGAGCGAGTGGGTGGGATGAGGTGGGTGTGTCGAAAGAACGCTGTTGATGACGTCGAACAGCACGAAGGGAGTGATGGTGTGAACAATGAGAGATGGTGACAAAACGAGTGCTAACAACTGAGCTTTGTTGGAACACTTGGGAGACGGAAGGACACATGTCCAGTCACGTACTATCTCGGCCAAGTGAAATAAGCGACTGCCTTCAGCATTCGCTCTCCATTGTTCCACCCTCTACACTCCCCCCCCTATTCCCCCCATTGCTGCCAGTAGTGCACGCAGCCATCGTACCTGCTCGCCCGTGTGCTTGCAGAACAACTGTCTGGCATTGATCCCCAGATGCTAAAGACATCTCGGTTGGCAGGTGCACGTCCTGGCCGAGACGCACACCCCTTGTCTGACACATGAGGAACACTCCCGAGTGAGTGGTCTTGAGGCCGGCGAGCCCAAATCTCACGTGTGTATTACCTTCAGAGGTTTTCCAGCTGGGTTCAAGTCCTAAGTGTCTGGTCTCACTTCCTCGACCAGTACCCAGACCAAGTCTTCGCTGCTCAACTGCGCGGAGCCCTCCAGCACGGTGTCAAGCTGGGCTACTCTGGCCCACTTTGCAATACACCTTGGCTGGAGGTTAACAACTTGCCTATGGACGCCATTGACGGCCTACACCTCCGCCGCGAGATCGAGGCCCGAGTCCTCAAGGGCAGACTAAGACCTGTCAACAATCCTGGTGACACTGAGCTTGTCTGCTCACCGGTTGGTGTGGTGCCTAAGCCACACAGCGATAAGCGCCGCACCATCTACCACCTCTCCCACCCGCGGAAGCCGGGCAAACGCTTGCCTTCAGTCAACAATGGCATCGACCCCTCCTTCGTTGCTATTCGGTATGAGAGCCTTGACGTGGTCATGGATTTCATCCGTGAGCATCTGGGGGCCCTATTATGGAAAGTTGACTTAGAGGACGCCTTCCGCCACATCATTGTCGCAGAAAGCGACTCCCGACTCATGGGCATCCGCTTTGATGACAAATACTACCAGGAATGCGCACTCGCATTTGGAGGACGCTCATCGCCATTCCTTTTCAACCTTTTTGCCAAGTTCTTGCACTGGCTGGCCGCCTTCACCTTGCAAGTGGTGTCTCTGTCATTGGTTGCACATTCCGATATGTCGCACTACCTTGACGATTTCTTTGGGGCATCAGAAGCCACTGCTGATGCCGCCATGCCAATCCAAGTGCTCAGCCTCGCAGTGGCAGCACTTGGTTTCCGCATCAACTGCAGGAAGACCCTCTGGGATACAACTCGGCTCGAGGTCTTGGGTATTGAGCTCGACTCTGTTGCCCAGACAGCGTCCATCACCCACCAGCGTCACCAGCTCATCCTTCAGCTATGCCATCGTATCATTGACAGAGGTCGTGCCTCCTTGCTGGAGCTTCAGCAAGTCGCAGGCCACCTCCAGTTTGTCACTCGGATCGCCCCACACGGTCGAGCATTCTAACGCAGACTGTACGACGCCGTGCGGGCACACTACAAGGCTCCCTACAGCCGTCGCATTAACAAAGCGACCCGGGACGAACTACAGTGGTGGGTGTCAACCCTTAACTCCTGGGATGGCGTTTCCCTCCTCCTACCTTCACCGCTCCTAGTCGAGCACATCTGGACGGACGCGTCCAAGCGTTCCATCGGTGGCCACCTTGGCACCATGGACAACCCCACGGTGGTCTTCTCTCGCGAGCTGTCTCGACGACACCGCCGAAAAGACATTCGCTTCCTCGAGGCTTTGGCAGTCCTCGAGGCTCTTCGCCGTTTCGCCCCTTCCTGGTCTGGCCCTTGACATGTTGTCATCCACGTAGACAACGAGAACGTCGAGTATGGCCTCCGGAAGGGCTCAATCCGCGACAACCTGACCCAGGTCTTGTTTCGCGAAATCTTCTCCCTGTGCCTGCAGCAGCACATCGACCTGGTCCCTGTGCGAGTCTCGACTGAAGCCAACACCCTTGCTGACGCCCTTTCCTGCCGCCGCTTTGCCTTCGTCCAACAGCACTACCCCCAGGCTTACTCCTTCGATTCAGCGTGAGACGCACAGCTCCCAGCCACCACAAGCCTTTGTCGCGGCCTCAAGCCTCTCGGCACCAGCAGCCCTCCTCCTCTGGAATGGCCTCGCTCCCAACACGCGTGCCAGATCAGCCTCAGTGTGTTCGGCTTTCACCTCCTTCACCACCCCCAACCATCTCCACGCTTTCCCGGCCTCCGAGACGCTCCTCATCGAATGGATCGCCGCCCAGCACTCCACCGGCAAGACGTACGGCACGGTCAAATGTAACCTCGCCATCATCAAGTCCTGGCATGTCGACCTCGGCCTCGCCACAGCTGTTTTTGACTCCAAGCGCCTGGCCAGGGTGGTTCGAGGCGTCAAGCGTATTATCGGTGACCCCCTCCCCGTCGCTAAGCTTGCCATCACCCTACCTCTCCTCCGGCTGCTCCTTCGAGCCCTCCCATCAGTCTGCCCATCTCCGCACAACCGAAGGATGTTCAGGGCTGTCTTCTGCCTCGCCTTTGCCTGCTTCCTCTGTGCGGGCGAGCTCACCTGGGAGGCAGAAGGCTCCTGCAACATACTCACCGTTGGGTTGGTTGCCTTTGCCACGGACAGGTCTTTCGCCACAGTCACCATCCCAGTCAGCAAGACTGACCCCTTTCGGCAGGGTGTTACACTTACAGCGCCAGCAGTCCCGCTCAGCACTTGCACCGTCACAGCCCTTGACGTGGTGTGCAAGTCGCGCTCACCAACTGCACCCCTTTTCATCCTCGAGGATAACAAGCCCTTCGACCAAGCCGGTTTTGTCCTCGTCCTTTGCCAATGCCTTGAGGCTGCCGGTGTCCCCTCCGCAGCCTACTCAGGCCATTCTTTCCAGTGCGGCGCTGCCACTTGGGCTGCCGCCAATGGAGTCGACGACGACACCATCCGTGGGCTTGGCAGGTGGCATAGCGACTGTTTTCGTCGATACATCAACAAGTCGGCCGCTGATAGGGCAGCCACTACCCGAGCAGCCCTCTACTCCAACTCCTCTGCCTCTCCTTGCCTCGATGTCGCCACATGGCGAGAATTTTAGCAGCTTGCCTCTCTCAGTGGGCTCGACTCTCGATGCTCTCCAGCCTTAGCTCGCGACCGTCACACCATGCAGTACGCCACTCACACTCTATGTGGCCACGGCTGGGAGCTCGTCAGCGACTCACTCGAGTTTGGCAACCTTACTGTTTATCATTGCTCTGCTTCTGTGATGGTAGTGACGTCTGTGCTCCTCGCTGAGAGTGATTTTAGCTCCAAGGGACAGCGACATTCCAGGCTGTCAACGCACTGTCAATGCACAGACACAGAAAGTTGCACGTCGTCAATGATTTCAAAGGATAGCATAGATTCATGATAAAGACATTACGTACGCAGGTATAAAGCGAGTGAGACTGACATGGATAGACAAACAAAACACGTTGCAAAAGAGTTTCTGCAGTCAAACAACTTCCGGACCATGCAACTCTTCAATCAGCCCCGATCAGGATCTGTCTGAATGGACGAGGAGGACGATGATGGCGACACCGGTGATGTTGGCCGCAGAGGGACCAGTGCACCATCCACTCGCGTCTGAGCCTCATCCCAAGCTCTCTGAAGTTGTGCTGATTGCAGGCTGCGCACGTACTTAGTCTGCGCCTCGTCGAACTCGAGCGTGTCGAGCGAATCGGCGTCACCAAACAGCAGCTTATACTGCTTGGCGGCAGCGCCCTTCAGGCGCTTCAACACCGGTATACTTTCGGTGTTGAGCCCGCTCACCAAGACGTGGTGTCGCAGCAGAAGACGACTTTTGGTGTCATCTAACTCCTTTGCTTGTGCGGCAGCGAGAGTCGCTGGATCAGTAGACAACCTTTGTTCGGTCAGCTTTGGTTTAGGATGTCGACGTTGCGAATACTGATGAGTCGATGACTGTGCCGGGTCCTTGAGATCAAAAAAGAGCTCGAGACACTGTTTCTCTTGGTTGACCGCAAGGCGAGGCCCCACTGCCGCCTCCTTAACTTTGGCTACCGGCCGATTGATGCAGTTCTTGACTTGAACAGCAACGTACGACAATCTCGACTCCTCAAACTTGGTAGACTTGTCCGGAGGTTGGTCACTGTCTGTCTCATAGACGGGTATAAGCAAATCCCAGCCGGCTTGGTTGCTGACGCCTTGCGCTGTTGCGTGACGAACCCAGAGTTCGCGAAGCAACTCGAATCCGATGCAAGATTCGTGCGGTACCTGGCTAGCAAGTACAGCCGTATGCGTAAAGTTGAGCCACGCACGCTTGGCCCATTCCGCCAGTCCCGATGGCATACCGAGATCGACTGGATCGGCCATCTCCTCGTCGATATCCTCGCTTGAGCGGTGCTGCCGTTTCCTTGATGTAGTTGCATCATTTGCACGGCCCATCGTTACATCGACATAATTCGAGGCTCCTAACATAGTGCAAAGCCATTCGTGGACGCTGACGAGACCATACAGCACAGGGTAATCCCTGTCCGGTCGACGGATGGTGATGCTGTTAGAGTATTCTTTCAGGTTGTCTTTGTACCTCTTGCTCACAGCAAGGTCGATGGCCATTGCACAAAGAAGACCGACACCCAGCTCACCTTGAGCCCCCACGTTGAGACCCACGGGTGCACTCGCATTGACAATGGCATTTACCATCATAGACCATCTGGAACCTACCAAATTAGGCTCGGAACGAATGTTCCAAGCGACAGCAAGACTAAGGGGCGGTTCGCTGGGCGTACTCGACTTGATCGAGTCCGTGGTACAATAGATTCGACCTACAAAACGTAGATGTTCGGCGATCTGCTTAGAGATGAAGCGTTCCCATAATTCCGGCCCGGCTTTGCTCGAGAGGTCGAGGTGAAGACGTCGGGAGGCGATCGCGAGCAAGTTTTGATTGACTTCATCGAGTGGATTCGGCAAAACCTCTTGAAGCTTGTTAGGCCACTTCCATTCGCCCGGGTATACGAGTTTGTTAATGATGGGCCCGGGCTTGATGATACCATCGCCGTGATAGCGCTCATCGAACCAGAGGGGACGTCCGAGGCGAGGTAGGAGTTCGTTGAGCTGTTGCAAGGTCAAACCTTCTGAGTTGAGGAGCCTGCGACGATCCTCGCTTGTCAAGTTGACATCTAGCGGCAAAGCTGAGAATGGCTGGGTGAGTTTATGCGTATCAAGTTCTGCCATGCGTCGCGAACCCTCGCGAGCTTGCCCGCCGGCGAGCGGAGCCAGGTTCGAGTTAGTGTCGATGAGCAGAATCCAAGTGCATTTGGGGTCAGCGTGAAACCACACGCGACGTATGTACGGCAGCAAAGTATCCATGGTACCGCACTCATCCAGTGCTAGGAAGACGATAGAGTCGGGGTCGATCTGGCAACAGAGTTCCTCCATGTATTTGATGCTAGGTGAGAGGTATTCTTGAATGGCAGAGTTTAGCAGCTCCGAATCATGCAGCCTGACTGCGTACTCGCCCTGCATCTTTGTCCACCGTGCGTCGGCCGTGTCGCATATGTGGTCAAGCATCGCTGTACGAATGTCCAAGCTTGGCAAAAGACTAGGTGGATCGCCATTACCCTGGTGCCTCAGCGGATTGAAGGCAAGTGCCGGGAAGTCAGGGTCACAAAAGTACCCGAGCCTGCTGTGGGGACAGGGGTTACAAGGCGATTCGAAAAGAGTCCCGTCCCTCAAACTGGTAAGTTTTGCAAAGTAGAAGACGACAGTGCGCCAGCATGCGAGGCGATCGTGATGATGCTGACCGACTCTCTCGAAGCACCCAGATGCCTGTCGTAGCTGCTGCACATAGTGAGATATGACATCACAATATGCTGAAAGCCAAGCAAGTATGCGGAGATGTGCTTTGTTGAAGTCGATGTGTTCTTCGTCGGTGGTTGGCTTGCGATAAGCTTTGATATTGGTATTGGTGTCCGAACCTGAAAAATGGACCAGCGACTTGATTTTGTCAAAGTATTGAAAGACCCTCACGTCCTGCGGCGGAGAGGATTGGCGAAATGGTGGCTCGTTAGGACTTGTCTTTCTGAGACAAACGAGCGCGCCAGGGCTAACGGAGCTGAGTTGGATGCAGAGCCTAGTTTTGCCGAAGCCCGAAGACTGAATCATGGGAAGCACTTTGGCGTAATACTCGCGGATCCTGGCATCAGACTCATCGTCGTCTTCAGAGAAAGGGACGGGGCGGGCGTGCACAGGAGGTGGACTAGTCATGAGGGGAAAGAGCTTGTTGTGAAGCTTGATGTAGTCGACCAGCATCTCCAGAGCCTGTCCGTTGAAAGTGGAGGTGAAATCGCTAGTAGGTGCACGATACGAGAGATTTGGTTGACGAGAAGGCGCAGCTTCAACGAAAGCATGCTGTAAGACAAACCTGAGGCGCTGGACATCGTCCATGCCACTAGAACCGATCTTATGTCGCTGAAGGATTCCGAAGAGGGTTTCGGCTTCAACTGTCTCTTTGATACGAGCAGAGCGGGCTGAGGTCGAGCCGCAGTAGTCTAGGAAGCTGCTAACAAAGCTTTCCGGCAACTGACTGGCCTTGCTCTTCAGATCAAGGATGACCTTATTGAAGAGTGAATTTTTGAGAAAGCCATTGATCTGAAAAATTGCGTCATCTCGATCACACTCCTCTTGCAAAGCGACTTCAAGCCCTTGAAGCCAATGCTTGATGCGAACTCCCTGTCTGTTGCATAACTCGGAAAGTGTCTCGTGAAGCAGCTTTGTTTTCGGTGACTTGACTGAGACTGGCACAGAAGAAGCACTGCACAGGGGCGTAGTGGGCCTTTGGGTGGTTACAGCTGGACCGCAGTCCCCGAAAGAAGAAGGATCCATCGGGCAGAGCTATTCGGACACCGTTCGTTTGGATGGGAGACGTTGTTTTGCTTTGTTGAGCCAATATCAGGACGGAGATGAGCAGAGGTAGCCGGGCTGCAAGTCAATCGACCCACATTGATAGAAGGTGAGGAATCTTTCGAAGGCGACGCTGCGCTATAGGTAAAGGAACGATGGCCAAATTATCTCGATCTCACAGCAAGGGATCCAGATGATGTTAGTGCTTGATCGAGACATTGGCAGATCACAGATTCACTCTAGTAATTTCATCTCTGGAGAGCGTCTGATGGAGACAGTCGCTTCCTTCACTCGGCCGTTAGAGCACGTGATCGGACACACGTGTTCCTTTTTCGATCCCAAACAAAGGCGGCTCAGCCTTTGTCTCACTCCGTCCTTTCTCTCACCGTCATTTCTCTCACCACCATCATTCCTCGCTGCTCGACATTGTCGACAGCTACTCAAACACCTCTGCTCGTGACAAGACACGTCAGAGTTTCCTTTGACGACCCCTGTGGTCGTCCACCACCATCCCGTTTGCTCGCCACCCAGGCTTGAGCGCATCAACTCCAACACTCCGAGCTGGTCACCGACCGCACCGTCTGCTCGTTCGTGGTGGTCAAACGTATCTTGGTCTCGTCTACGACGAACCCACAGCGGCCGCAACTCCTCCCTGAGTCGCTTCCGTGACTCGACACTCACACCAACACGACAAGCGCAAGACCATCACTTCGTTCTACGCTGTCACCGCTCTCAGGGCCGGAGCCGAACCTCTACAGTCCCAGTGCCAATACGGCAGAAGCCTCCGCGCACCTCTACTCCCCACCATCACTATCACTATCACTATCAGCATCAAACGTTGAACATTCATGAAGGTCGACAAGCCATGCCGTGTACGGCAGGCTGCCAGAGAACTGTTCAAAAACAGTTTTAATGTGGCTGCCTTTGTATTGCTCATCACCGATGCAAAACCACAAGTTGGAGCGGCAATGGTCCTTGTCGATAAGGCCACGGCGGCGCTCGAGAGAGCCCAAAAATTGCAACCGTGTGATCACGCCTCGGCATCATCCTCGGCATCACCCTCCCCACCGTGCCCGTCTCAACTCATCTGGCGTGGTGGACAAGACCAAGAAACCGCCCCGGTCTGTACGGCTCAACAACTTATTGAACGAATCCAAGCAGCGCGACCCGATCTCCACCCACTTCTACAAGCGAAGGCGCACGACATGTCCGATGATGACGACAACGATGGCCCAGCGTCGCCAGAGTACACGCTGCCACCAACTAACAAGCTCGAGGCCGGCTTGCGCCTGATCACACTCATGTTTCAACAGGCTCCACTCGATACTTTGGTTGAGCCCTCCAAATCCTCAATGTCTCACGACCAGGTAAAGGACGATTTCAAGAGCGCCTTTCGTGGATCTGCTCTCACCAACTTGACCGAGTTCGTTCTTCGGCTCAATCAGCATATCAATAAAGCCAACAACAGCGACAAAGTGTACGCAAAGACGTTTCCCATCCTTCAGTCTTCAGGCACGGGCAAAACAAAGCTCGCCGTACAGCTTTCTTCCACCCAAGCTGGCATGCTCGTATGCACCCGCACCAAGCCTCGGCCTAACAGCCAACCAACCTCGTTTCCACCCTACGATCAAGACGTACATCTCTTCTTTGAGGCTACTCTAATAGCGAAAACCACCCAGATCCGCCACCAGCGCCTCGCAGCCTGGATCGGCAGTTACTTTGCACAGTTGGCCGACCACCTTGGCCAACTCAAGCGCAACAGCGGATGCTTCAGCGAAGCCGGCGAACCCCTTCATCCATCAGACGTACGACTCTGCTGGCAAGCTGTCGTATACCTGCTAGCACGTCAAATCCATGGCGGCTCCGACTTTATCCAGGGATACTTTGGAGACGATGTCGACCATTCGCACGTTTGCAAGCACAATCTTCTCCTCTCCGGGTCATCACCCAAGCACGAAATTGCCCGAAACAGCTCTGAGGCTGGTGCTGTTGAGAGTCTGCCGTCTTCACAGTCCTCTTTGCAATCTGGCGATTCTCGCACACAACAACTTCCTGTGGCGACACAGTTTCGAACCACGATGCTGGCCGACATCGCCAAACAAGCAGCCGAGCGTCTCGATCCTCCGAAGAACCAGGAGCCATCCAGTCGGATGATGACGAGGGGCAATCAGCTTGCGATGGCTCGTATCAAAACAATCCGCCTGCATGGGAAGCTTTCGCTGCCGCCGCCAAGTACATCAAAAAGCATCTCGATCGACTCGAAGCTCTTCTACCCGTGGACCTCGCGAGTTCCCATTTCTTCTTTCTTGCTGTGGACGAGGTGCTTCCTATTGCTCCTTTGCTCCCTTATCTCCGTCGTCTTTGGAGAGAAAGCAAGCCCAAATCCACCTGGCTCATGCTGATTGATACTAACTCTAATATTGCCCAATTGGCCGGGAGCGAGGTCGTCGATGGATCGTTGCGGCTCGGTGACGAGGAAGGAAGGGTCGTAGTTCCTGCCTTTCCCTACCTTGACTTTGATGTGCACTTTGTGCACAAATTGCAACACGACACCCAACGCGGCAACCATCAGGACGCACTGACCAAGCAACTCGCAGCACAAAAGTTGACCTTCAAAGACCTCGTACGCATTCTCCGATACTTTGGCAGGCCCTTGTGGAACACGGGTCTCTACGATCTTTCCTTGGTCACAGAGTCGTCGCCCCATAGCACGAACAAGCTGGTTGCACCGCATTTCCGAAACATACTCGCCAAGTTGTTTCGCCGCGTGGCGCCTTCTGACTACTGGCCCAAGGCTGATCAGGACTGGCAAACGCGGCGAAATGAATTGCTGGCAGCTGCCAGTCAGCGTCTTCCTCTCGATTTCATTGGCCACAAAGGTGCTCGTTTTGACACTGGCAGCACAGACAAGCCCAGCGGTTTACCCAAGGATGTAAAATTCGATTCCTTGCTTGCTGCACACAGCGTCGAGACAAACAAGAGTCGAGAGTTCTTACAAGAGCAGGTGACAAATCACCTCCGTGTCATATGCGAGGTCGATGGTACAAACTCGTACGTGACAAGCACGCCTTCTGAGCCTGCACTTTCGCTCGCTGTGGCCACCCTGTTTCGCGGTAACACTCCAACGGCGCGAGACGATTGCGAGCAACGATGGTCGGAGGTGGTCACCGAGCTCTCGCTTGCTTACCGCAGCGTTGGCTTGCTTCTCGGCGAGGAAGGCGAAGAATGCGTACGTCTCATTTGCGCCATGGCCGCTGATCTCGTAGCCGCTAAGCGGGTTCAAGACGCTGCCGTCGCCGAGCATTTGTTGGTCGAAAGAAGTCTCGAACTTTACGAGGCTCAGTGCAATCCTATCTCACTCAAAGCGTGGCTGCTGGTCTTGTTCGGTGACAATCTCGACGTTGACCTACGCACTGATGTGCCGGAAGAAAAGGACGACCGTGAAGCGATCAAGGCGCTGCTTGACTGGGCGTCCGGATGCTATCTCAACTTTACTCACTATCTCAGGCTCGATGCCCAGATCCCGCCCGGCAAATTGGATCCTTACTGCGTGGTCGAGTATTGGCTTCGTCAAGCCGCCGTCTGCGGCATCAGCAATCAAAACGATTGGGACATCTTGATACCCATCTACCGTTCACCCGATCATGCGCCACTCTTGTCGGACAGTTTCAATCCGGCTCAGCTCTCGTATGTGGCAATCCAAGTCAAAAACCGCCACACGCCTGTCACAGCCAATGATCGATTCGGCCCATGCTTCTTCCATCATGACGAGATAAAGGACGAAGAGGACTCGGATGCGCCGGAGGAGATGGACGACGAGATGGGCGACAGAATGGGCGACGAAATGGGCGACGAGATGGACCAAGGGGGGGAGGATGTCAAGAACCAGATGATTGAGGACGTGGACACGCACACGGATATGAGGGACGAGAAGGAGGAGCGGAACGCATACGCCGCATCTGAAACGACTATGCCTTGTCTGCTCAACACGTGCCTTGAGATATTCATCGACCTCCGTGCGGCAAACACTTTCGCAGCCAGACGTTTTACTGGGCCGAGACGCTTGAAGAAGAAGAAGCGGGAGGACGAGGAGGAGGGAAGCGAAGGCGCCGAGGGTGGCAAGCAAGCGGATGTTGCATCGATCGCAGGTTCCGACAAAAGGTCTCTGCGACCTAGTGATTGCTTCAATCTGGTAGTTGGCGGCTCGGGTCAAGCAGTTCTTCCGGTACTCGGACGTCTGAAACCGGCGGCACGCAAGTACTTGAATCTTCTTTTCGACTTGGATGACTCTGAGCTTGGACAGGAAAACAGGAAGTTGACCAAAATTGGAACCGGCTCCGCAGCATGTCAAGAGACAATCCGTATCTTGAAAGGCAACGCTCCAGCTCATCTGTATCGGTCAAAGCCATATCCGAAGAAACTGCGAGGAAAGACAAGTGTTCCATGTGCCAGGCGAACTTCCTTGACCCAGGCTGACTCTGCAAAGAGGGCTACCGTATGGCCTGGCTTCGCTTCAACCTCCCATAGTCGTTCTCAAGATACCAAAAAAAGGGTGAAACGTTAGGGTCATCATTATACTCCATTTTTCAGTCATGTTTGACAACGATAATGAGAATGACAACCTATTCGGTTATATGTGCGTGATGTTCAACAACATGCTGACTGATCAACTACACCGCCAGTGTTGTTTGACAACGGAGCATCTGTTGTTTGACAACACCTCACTTGTTCATTAATCTCAATGTATGCTCACAATCATTGTCCAAAGCAATGAAACAGGATCCAGACCGTGCAAGTGTGCTACAGCAATACATGAGGAAGTGAGCTGTTAGAGCCCGGGCAGCAGAGTACCAACAGTGTGCTGACAGGCCCTCCAGCATAGCATTGTCGGTTGCCCAACAATCAAGCAGTTGCTCGATTGGGAGGGCCGACCCTAGCCCTAGGCGGTTAAGAACAGCGAAACGCAGTACTACAGCTCTGACCCGTATGAAAAGCTCCGCGGACCCAAGCTCATCACGGCCGACTCACCTGCGATCACTGAGAGGGGTGTGCTTTGTCTTTTCTTTGAACTGGGCATGGAAGCTATGCTCCAGTATAGCGAGAGTCCTCACAGGATGGCCAAGGTAGAGAGATGGAAGCCATCCAAGGATGAGGGACAGGGCTCTGAACTTAATGCGCGCTCGAGCTGGAAGCGATGACGCGATGACGTCGAAATGGGAGCTGCAGAACGAGCCTCAGCTCTTGCATCCAAGAAACACCTGGCAACAACCTGGTCCGAAGTAACGAGTGGCAGTGGCACTGCTATCAGACATCAAGACGACGTCCCTGATGATGGCCAGACAGCAGCTCTAAAGCCTGATCAAAACACTGCTTGTTGCCATGAGCAAGCTTCGAAGCAAGTGTCTGAGCCGACTGCGTGTCAGAAAGGCTTCCTCACCATCAAGGTCAGAGGCGTAGCCCGCAAAGACACCTATCCGGGTCTGACATGCTTCGGGCTTCGCAGCATCGTGGCAAACATGGTTACCGCATACCTTTCTAAAGAGAAGAAGCCATTCTTCGAGCGAGACAACTATATCATTATGCCTCTCGACATCCGCAAACCTCATGTCGCCGGTCGCGTCATTGAAGGGATGTCCTCTTCGCCTCCTGATCTGGACGCGTGACTGCTGACTTTGGATTCATCGCTTTGATCAATCATGGTTCAGCAATCTGATCGCACACTCAGGTTGCAAATTGACCAACAAAATTGGCAACATCGATCATGTATTCGTGGGATGTGCTTACTTGAATCAAAGCTTGTAATGACATTTTCAAGACTAAACCTGAGGGAGATCACGTGAGATGCTACCTGACATGACGAATGCAGGTACATGCTATAGTTGCCGTCGGGCCGCGCTATCATTTGATGATGGACAAGAGCTGACGTTTGACATTTTCACGGCGGCTCTGGAAACGAAATAGCAAGGCGACAAGTACGAGTGATTGGACAGAGAGTTCCATCTTGGATGCTAGGCTAGTGGAGCGATCGCTTACCTGCACAAAGCACCAAGCTGGAAGCGAGGTACAGAGGGAGTAGGAGAGAGAAGGAGCCGTTCAATGTGGATGAGATGTCGCCATGTTTGCATGTTAGCATACGGTCTGAAAGGATCTCCGCGCCTGGAAGCTTGCGAGCTTGCGACTGCTCGAGGTCTGGTCCAGTGATCGTTGGTGATGATGGTCATAGCGATTCATGGAACAAGACCACTTGGCCATGGGCTCGAGCATGTGCTTCGTTCCAGGTGCTCTGACGCTCTTCGCTTTTGCTGTGACGAACGCGTTCTGTCAGCGCTTGTTCAAAAGCAAGAGCGTCCAGCGAGTCGACATCTCCAAACAACAACTCAATCTGTTTGGCACCCGCCATCTTGAGGGTCTGCCGGATAGGCAGGAAATCCGCATGCAGTCCGCTGATCAGGACATGGTGTCGCAAAAGACGGCGGTCGATCTCGTCTTCTTTCCTTTGCGCTTGCTCCCTGGCTTCCAATTCTTCCTTGGTGAGCTCTTCGTCGGCTTTCTTCCGTTTCTTCTTCTGGAAATCCCGCAGCTCCTCCGAAGGGTGACGTCGTCGCGAATAGATGTGACCCTTGGACGGGCAGGTGCCGTTGATGTCGAAAAAGATCTCGAGGCACTCCTTGGTCATCTGCTTACCGAGTGTAAGGATGGGTCCAACAGGAGCATCCTTCTCCTCTGCGCTAGGCGAGCCGATGCGGTTTTTGACTTGAATGGCAATGTAGGACAGCCTCGAGATGTCGAAGAGGTCCTTGTCGCTTGGCGGTGCGTCAGTGTCAGACACGTATACAGGAATGAGCAGGTCCCATCCCGGTTGATTGCTCACGCCTTGTGCGGCCGCATGGCGGCACCAGAGCTCGGCCAGCAGATCAAGATCGATGCGCGAGTCATGCGGCACCTGCTTGGGTAGGATCACGGGATGCTTAAAGTTGATCCATGCGCGATTTGCCCACGAGGCCAGGGGCGGTGGCAATGTCTCTTGCTGTGGCTTGGGGCTTTGCTCTGACCAGTCCGGCATGTCCTGGTCATCGTCATTAACATGGATTGAGCCGCTTGCTGCGTCCTTTCTCTTTGCTGCGCGCTTTCCCTTTCCTCCGCCCCTTCTCTTTGTTGCGCGCTTTCCCTGTCCTGGACCAATGTTGCTGGCTGTTGGTGCTACATCTTCTCGTTTTGTGTCGTCATATCGGGAGCCAGCCAGCTTTCGAAGCCATTCGCTTACACTGATGAGCCCAAAGATGGCCTCGTATCTCTCTTCATCCGTAGCGGCGCTCTGCTTGGCGTAGTTCTCCAGCGACTCTTTGTGTCTGTTGCTGACCGCCAAGTCTGCTGCGGCGGTGCACAGCAGTGCGACGCCCAGTTCGCCCGAGGCGCCCACGTTGATACCGACGGGCGGACCGGCGCTGACGATGGCGCCGACCACCAAGGCCCAGTTCTTGGCCGTGTTGTGTGGCTCGCTACGAAAGAACCAGGCAGCAGCGGCTTCGAGTGGCGGTTCGCTCTGCACACACGACTTGATGGCTTCCGAGGCGGACGTGATGCGTCCCACAAAGCGCAAGTGATGTTGCAATTGACGACTGACAAACCCGTACCAGTGCTCGCTACTCGATTTGCTGGTGAGATCGAGATGGAGGCGACGCGAGGCAAGTGCGAGAAGGTTCTGATTGATTTCGTGGAGAGCGGCTTCCGGAACCTCTGATATGGATGGCCATTTCCATTGAATAGGCCAGACAAGCTTCTTGAGGATAGCTTTGGGCTTGATGACACCGTTGCCTTGATACTTGGTGTCGTTCCATAGCGGACGACCTAATTTGGGCACTTTGAGGTTGACCTCGCGTAGGCTGAGCTTGCTTTGACGGGACATGAGCGCCTGGCGATCCTCGATGGTCAGATTGACATCGAGAGGCAGACTGGTGAAGGGTTCGGCAAGGACGTACTGATCAATTTCGCCGAGACGGCGCGAGCCATCTGTAGCTTGGGCACCGGCCAAAGGAGCGAGATCCGAGTTGGTGTCGATGAGCAGGATCCAGGTGCAAGCGGGAGCGGCGTGAAACCAGACACGACGGATGATAGGCAGCGTCAAGGGCACGGAGCCACACTCGTCCAGAGCAACAAAGGCTAGTGCGTCCGGCCCAGAAGCTTGGACGATGCTCTCGAGCTCCTCGAGAGGAGGCGTAAGGTGCTCGCGGACGACCAGGGAGAGCAACTCTGGATTAACAAGCTCTGTTTCGTGGTCTTGCTCAAGGGTCTGCGACATCTTGGTCGCTGTTTCACAAATGTAATCGACAAGATCGCGGCGAAGGTCGTCCAAGCCGAAAAGTTTGGGAGGTGAGGAATCTTGGCCATCCCGGACAGCCGGAGGGAAAGCGAGAGGATTGTGGGCATGTACCAAGTGCTTGGAGAAGAGTTTCTTGAGCCTGCTGTGCTCGCAGAGGTTGGGAGGTTCGTTGAAGAAGTGACCCTTCTTGAAGCTGGACGCGTTGGCCAGATGAAAGACGATGGTACGCCAGCAAGCATTAGGATCTCCGTGGACAGGCGTGTAAGCGAGATGCATGGCAGCAGCGCTGGTATTGGTTTCGAAGCAGCCGGAGGCAGCTTTGAGCTGGTCAAGATAGCGGGCCATGGTTTTGCAGTAGGTAGCTAGCCAGGCCAGAACTTTGAGGTGGGCACGATTGAAAAGCTCATGGTCTTTGGGCTCCTTCGGCCGAGGGTTGGTTCTGCCATCAGTCTTGGGAATGAGTTCGAGGAGGGATTCGACTTGTTTGAAGTAATCGTAGACGCACTTGTCTTGCTCGGGAAACGACTGTTGCTCAGCAGCATCTTTGTTTGGAGGTGGCGTGCGGAGGCAAACAAGCATGCCGGGTTTGATGGTGCCGAGTTGTACGCATAGCTTAGTCTTGCCAAAGCCGGAAGATTGAAGGATTGGAATCACTTTTGCGTAGAATGTACGACGCTTTGCTTGACGTGAGCTGGGGTTTACCGTAGCAGAGGAAGCAGAGCTCTTGTCTTTGTACTGGACTCGCTCCGGAGGATCGTTGGGAAAGAGGCCGTTGTGGGCAATGATATGATCGATGAGCAAGTCGAGACCGTTGCCGTTGAAAGTGGGGGTAAAGTCATCTGCAGGGTTTGTCGAGGGAGCAATCTGATCGCGCCGACGACTCACTGGGTCATCGTACGAACTTTGGAGGACGAGGAGGAGAAGGAGGGTGTAACGGCGCTCGTCATCCTGGCATTGCTCGAATCGGTGTATCTGGGACCTGATTGTTTCGAGGACAGATGAAGAATCGCGAAGCTGTCTCGATTCCAATCTGGTAATCAGCTGATGTGCTTGAGGAAGCAGAGAAGCCTGTCGCGAGACATGAGATACGAGATCGCTAAAGTGATCGCTCTCCCAAAGAATCCCTAGCATGCCCGTGGTGTTATAGAGTGCATCGTCGAGGACATTTCTGGCGAGCCTAAACAAATATCCGGCTGGATCATGCTCGGAATCTGGCTTCTTGTTCGTGCGAAGCCACTCGGTGATCCATTCCTCCATCTTTGTGTCAATCGCAGATTCGCACGCTTCAGCAGCATTACGGCCCAGCACACTAGAGGTCGGGACGCCACCGTCGTCTGCGTTCATGCTTGCTTGCTTGGATAACGGTAGATAGATACGCTAAAGCCATAGGCAGATAGCAGAGTATGTGGTACTCTTGGCGTCGAGAGTATTTCGGCAAAGCCATTAACATGTGCGTGTTCAAGCCGACTTGCGTTTCAGCCCTGATGGCTTCGAGCCAAGGTTGCGCTGAGAGGTCAAGGATAGGCCGGACTCAATGCGACAAACCGAGTGAGCGAGCGTAGATGTAAGGACCGAAACAGTTGAGGCAGTGTGTTCGAAGATGGTGGTCGATGAGACGGTGGCAGTGGCACGGTGCTCCGACTTTACCTGGACCCTGGAGAGCGTACAGAGACAGTCGCTACCTTCACTCGGCCGTTTGAGCACGTGATCGGACACACGGACCAGCAGCATCTTCAGCCATTTTATTCAAAGGGTTTCGAGTGGCGACTCAGCCATCATCTCGTCTTGGCTCACGCCATGATCCCATGCTGCTCTTGCCGTCACCATCACCATCACCATCACCATTACCCTCTTCCATTTTGTATACATGCTCTGCATCTTGAGCTGCTGAAACAAACCGTCTTATCGCGATACCCAGATCCGTCAGCCGCTCTCGTCCTGCACCTACGCCGCTCATTGATACGTTGCCTCGCCAACACCTCTGGCTCTTCCGATCCGGTGGCGAACCTTGGTCTTCATACGTGCTCTTAAACGTTTCTCTGTAGCCGTCAGGATGCAAGCTGCGCATAGCTCGGCTCATGAGTCTTTCAATGACAGAGTCAATCTTCAAGTCATTCAGCCCCTCATCGAATCTATATCCACCACCTCTTCTCTCGCCACTCCAACATCTGATCCTGCACCTATTGCTTCCGCTTGCGCATCACTCATCAGCACACTTCACTCATACAGACACCGCATCACTCTTGATACTCTGCTCCGAGCTGTCAATCAGCTCCACAATCTTTCTCAGGACGTCTGGTTCGAAGCTCACACCACCTTTTCCTCCCTCGATTCCCAGATCAACCCTTCACATCCGCAAGACACCCAGTCGCTTCCGCCTCTCGCAGACCTCAATGAGATAGCAGAGTACGAGACTGCCCACAAATCCGCCTGGGACGACTTGGTCAAATCTTGGCATAAGATCGTGAAGTATACGCGCCTTCATGACACCGAATATGCGGATCTTCTCATCCTATCCTTACTCATGAACATCGGAAAGCATCGACTATCATGTCTCAGCTCCTTCCCCGACTGGAAACACTTCGATCTGGAAACGTCGTCCAACAAGAAGAGTGCCATGCTTTTATTCGCACTTCTGTCGCCAATCTAGTTTCAAAGTGTCCTCACGTGCACGTCGTTCGAGCCCTTCCCGATGTCCTTCGCCGTTTGCCTCTCACATCCAACACCCCCATCCCTGCCGCGCCTCAAGAGGAGGGTGTTCTTCTTGTGCGTCTAGCAGAAGGCATCCGCCGCAACTACAAAGGCAACGCTCACCGTCGACTTCTCAACTTTGTCATCAACGTCAATCGAACCTATTTTCACGAGAGGCCGCAAGCCCAGCGTCCTTACTTGAAGTGCACCCCTATCGTCCAATCCAGCGGCACAGGCAAGACGCGCATGGTCCTTCAACTTGGTCGCATCAGCCCTCTTCTCTTCCTCTGCGTCCGACCAACCGATTCAACAGTCCGCAACGGCTATCCGCTTGGCGACCAGCCCATCACGAGCTTTGTCTTTGAAGACTGTGCCAACTCCCAAGTCACATCTGACGAACACGCCGCTGTCCTGCTCGCCGCTTGGTTCACCACACTCGCATCCAAGCTCCAACCTCTGTCCAATGCTAAAGCCAAGTCCGACTTCCTCTTCCAACTCAACAACTATGGCGATGAAAGTCACCGCCACCACCGCCATGCATTCTTCCAGGCGGTCCAATTAAAGGCCCGTGCTCTGCTCCCCCCAAGCCCCACTCCAGGAGGCTACAAGGCTATCTTTGACCGCCATCTCAACCCATCAATCTACGCTCTCAGCGAGCAGCTCCAAGACGTACGCAACTCTCATGCCCGCGACGACCTGAGTGCTGACTCCATTCCCGTCTTTGTCGCTATCGACGAATGTGTTACACTACCGCCCACTCTGCTCGTCAGCATTCGTCGTGCATGGAACCACATCGGAAAGCTCGAAGCCGGAGACGGCTCCGACAACACCAATAAGCGAATCATCTGCTTTTGGCTTCTTCTGATGAGCACCAGCAGTGGCGCCTCCACTCTCGTTCGACCTCAGCAACAGCAGAGTTCTGATCGAGACAAGATCGCGATCGCCCTTCCCACCTTTGTTGGCATCGGCTTCGACGTTCTCAGGACCGAGCAGCCGACACTCCAAGCTGCCATCCAAGTTGCCTCCGAGAAACACATCCAGGTCTACGGCCGTCCGCTCTGGAAGTCACTGGTTCCCGACAACTTTTGGGCCACGGCTACGTACAAGCTGCTCGGTACGCAGAATTTCCAACGTGGGCTCCCTCAAACGTGCTTTAACGTCTTGGCCTCGAGACTTGCGCTGAGATATGTTCCAACTCGCGGCGCCAGCGGCTCTTTGTTTGGAGAACAGCTCTCTTTCGCTCACACAGCTGTCGATCGACACATGCGCATCTTGGTAAAGGTCGAGACTGATTCTACCTTGCACATCCGATCTCCTTCGGAACCTGTCCTCGCCGTTGCTGCATCGCTCATCATGATGCCCACGCCGTTGCAGGATATTAGCGACGTTGGTTTAGTCGGCCAGAAGGCCAGCAACCGGTATGGGTCCATGCTGGAGACATTGCAGAACAACTGTCTAGCTTCGGCCGACATCAACATTCTCAAAGGCACGCGCGGCGAGCTCATGGCACGATTGTTGTTGATGACTGCCTGGGACGCCACCAAGATCTCCATCCCAGGCTTTCGTGAAACAGAGAACGAGGATTGGAAGGCGCAAGAGCTGCTCAAGCCGGTGACGCTCAACGCCATCCTGAACGGACTAGTCAAGCTAGACGAGTCGAGTGCCGAGACGGTGCGCCGGCGTATCGACAATGCGTGCAGCACCGTTCAAAACCAGTTGGGCGGCGCCGCCAAAGTGCAAGCTTGGACCCACTATACGCATTTTGACATTCTCGAGACCAAGGTGGAAGCAATCTCGACGGAATATCTCTGGTATTGCTGGAAACGTGGTGTAGGCATCCAAATGTCGCATCCTCAGCACGGTATTGATGGGATCATACCCGTCTACATTGGCGACCTCGATTGGCCGATGGTTGACAAATCGAAAACGTCCGATCCGGATCCGGAAGGGGAAGGCCGATTTGCTCTTGGAGTCGACGAAACAGCATCCAGTCAGCAGACTGCTCCCAGTGTTGGGATTCAGGGCGAGGTACAAGCCGCTCGTCAGATGACCTACATTGCATGGGAAGCTAAGAACCGGAAAAAGAGCGGACCTGCTATGGCTGACGAAGCGGCGGCGAAACCACGTCATGCGGGACCGACAACCAGGCACGCCACAGGTGACATCTCTGAGTTGTCGAGTCGTGGACTGCTCACGCTTCTTGCTGACATGGGTACAACAGAATCTCATCCACCAAGGGTGGTTGATATCAAGGAGAGCGACTCGCTTCAAGTTTGGATCCGAGGCGTTGACGGCGTCGACAATTACCCCTGCCTCGATAAGCTCGAGATCCGCAACGTCGCGGTCAAGTTCCTGCGCACAGTGTCCAACTATGTGGACCTGAACAATGACAATCTGGTTCCTGATCCGATGGCACTGGGCAACGCCAACCTTGGCCATCTTGCCAGAGCACCAACGGGCAACATCAAAGGTGATGTTGAAGATGTCGAGGCCATGGTAACTTCTTCTCCATCCTCTTGTCCAGCCGATGGAAGCTTTGAAGAAGAGCAGATGGATACCACCTGATCGCTTTCCCTTAGCAGAGCTAAACGGCAGGGCATGGGCGCTTCGAAGAGCCTGAAAGAGCCTCGAAGTGACCTGACCTGTCTCCAATGCTCTCTCTGTCACGTTCTCGACTGATCCTAACCTTAGCGAGCCGATCTGGTTCCACAAGGCATCCTTGGGCTATGTGTGTAGGCTATCCTTTTGTTCCGAATGTGATCATATTGCTTCAATCTAAGATGCGAATGTGTTGAGTGAGATTGTCCCTAGCCCTAGGTGGTGTGCGTTGTTGGCAGGGAGTGCACAAGTGTGCTCTGCCAAATCCCATGTGGATGCATTGTGTGTTGACCCCCAGTGCACATGCCATTTACACTGCTCAAGTGCCACAGCATAATCAAATTTTTCCTAGCTGGGCAGTGCACAGCTCAGCAGCACACAGCCTATCAGTGCACTTGTGCATTGGAAAATTCCATGAAATTCAAGTTGACACATCTGGTCTCTGCAGCCAAGTGAATGTGTGTGACTTTGAATCTGTTGAGCTTGCAGCTGGTCAGGGCACTGGATGAAAATTGGAAGATTGGCAGATCAGAGAGCCGATCAAGTACAGAGCACCAAGCATGGTGGAATTCCACCCAAGCTGTAAGAGTCAAGTATGCTGGATGTGGTGTGCACAGAGCATGGTTCTAACAACAGGCCAATCACTGCACAAAGTCTTTGCCACAACACACAGTCCTTTGCTGCAATGCACAGTGCCTTGCACTCATTGCACAATCCATTGTGCTGAGCTGTGCACACTGCACACACTTTCTCACACTTGATCCTCAGTGCACAACCCTTTGTTCATGCTACTTGAATACAACCCTTTGTGATACACTCCACACTTCTGTCTCCATCAATCACCTTTGTCCATCACCGCTCACCCTCTTTGTTCCTGCTCACACTCACTACCATTGCTCAAGCTCTTCACCACTCTTCACCAACAACACTTTCTTTAATGCTTTGTCTTGCTCCATTCACTGCACTCAACATCATCAACCATGCTCACACCCCACCACTCCTCAGCCTTGCAACACCTTTGTCAACACCATCCACCTTTGTCCTTTCTGCTCTACTTTGCAACACCATAGTCAACATCATCCACCTTTATCTTTGCTGACATCATCTGCCTTTGTTCTTTCTGCTCCACCTTGCTACACCTTTGTCGACATCACCAGCCTTTGTTATCCCCGCTCAACTATGTGGCACTTTTGCCAACACTATCTGCCTTTGTCCTTTATGTTCCCATGCTCCCTGTCATTGCCACACTCATTGCATCTGCTATCTCTCTTCTGCTATTGACCATTGCTGTTACTCATCCCTTTGTAGTCATCACTGCACATCATCAGCAATCAAATCACTTTGTCCATTGTCATCAGCATGTGTGCCTTGGTGTGTCTCTACTCTCTTCAACTCTTGTCGGCATCTCAGCTCATCACCATCATACATATATACCACTGCTCTCTGCCCTCTCTGGTAAGTTCAACCCAACACTTGCAACTCTCAACATTGTACTACATCAGCAACATCACTGCTCACCATGTCTCAATCTTCCACCTTCTCTGCCAATGCTGGCATCAACACCACTGCTGTGCTCAGGTATGTACTTGCCTTCTCTCTCTTTGCCACTCAACACCAGTTTCTGACTGCTCTCTGTCTCTCACTGAGCTCTGCTTTTGCTGTCACAGCAGTAGCATCCACTCCTTCTCCGACAGCCAAGTCCCTCTTGCTGCCCTCAAGAATCACCTTGCCAACAGCACCAATGCTGCTTCCAACTCTACCAACTCCACCTCTACTCTCCCAGCTGCCAAAGCTGATGATGCCATCAACCATGATGATGACATGTATGTATTCCTTCTCACCATCCTTGCATGTCTTCCATGTCAACATCAACTGACTTGGCATGCTCTCTCTCCATGCTCTTCATCATCATCAGTCCTCTGCAACTCCCTGCCACCAACCAGACTGCCCTTGCTGCTCCTGTCAACCTCAAGCTTGCTGCCAAGCTCCACTGCTTCCACCTCTGCCTCCTCCAGCACCCAACTCTACTTCTTTGCACCCACCCCAACTGCACCCACCATCTCCCTCTGATCCCAACCCAAGGTGTCTGAGCACCTCAAGTCTCACCACCACCCTCTCACCAAGACTGGTGTCAAGCTGTTGGAGGAGATGCTTGGTGCTCTCAACCTGCCCAGTCCTGCTACTGCCACCATCAACAATGACTTGCTCCCTATCAACATTATCAAGGAGCTTGATGTTGTTGCTGGCTACCATTGCAGTGACTGCGAGTATGCTGTCAAGTCTTCCTCTTCAGCATACAAGCACACCCACACTGAGCATGGTGGCAAGGCTAGGACCATCCCCAACGTCCTGGTCCAGCTCATTTACCACTCTGGTCCCTTCCACCACTATGTGTGGGTCTTCAACAACAAGCTGGAGCCAACACCTCCTCAGGTCACCTTCAACATCAACACCAACAAGGATGCAGATGCAGCATGCAAGGAGCGGGTGGATGCTTTCCTCACTAAGGATGCTGAGCTCATGGCAAAGGCAGATCTGGACATGGAGGGTGTTCAGCCATGCACTGTGACTGGCAACCTCAGTCCCTGGCTCAAGGAGTTGCATTGGCAGGAGTACTGGGCAGGCAAGCCAGTGGCTGCCATTGGCTCTCTTGCTGCTAGCCCTCACCAGTGGCCCGGCAACCACCAGTGCTTCCTACACTGGCTCCTCACCATGGCAGAAGAGTGTACACATCCATGGATGGTTGCCTTCCTTCGATCTAGCCATCAGGTCCAGCAGACCTTCTGTGCTTTTGATGACCAGGTCAGACATCCATACTCTTTGGACAAGACCACTGTCATCAAGCATGCTGATTGCTGGGCCAAGCTCATCACCATGCTGGCTCACGTCATGCTAGATGGCAAGATTCTTGGCTACTATGGGGATGACAATCAGGAGGAGCACCTTGGTGTGGATGCAATCATGGCCGAGCTCATCGAAAGTTTGCAGGATCTCTTCCACAACCCCAAGCTTGGTGATGAGGTCTACACAGATACCAAGACGGTTCAAGCAGCTGCTGAAAGCATCTTGTTGGTCAGTGTTCACCTCATCAAGCAAGATCCTCCTGCCTATGGAGAAGTGGAGCACCTCCCTCTGGTCCACACCTTCCTTCACCTCTGCCTCTCTCCTGATGGCACTTCCAAGCCAGTCAATGTTGCCACCTCTACCTTGGTGAGCTTGGAGTTTGCCTTCCATGCTGTCTTGCACCAGCAGCTCCTTGACACAGAGCATGGCACTCTCAGGGACAAGTCAGTGGTGGAGACTGACAAGGTGGTCAAGGCACTGATGAAGTGGTACCTGTTCAACAACAGCTGCTCAGCAAGTGCCCATCTGCAGTCTCTCCTCTGCTATGGTATGAAGCTTGCCAAGGATGATGGTGGCAGTCTCTACTTCCAATGGTCAGAGGATAGGGCTTCTGTCACCTATGGCACAGAGACAGTCAAGGTCAGCAGCCTTCAAGCTCTTGTTCGAGGCACCTTGGACCATGCCACCTCCATGTTGGAGCAGCTGCTGCTGAAGGATGGCACCCTGTCAACTCAGGTGGATCTGTCCACATATCAGGACAACTTCTGCAACCACAAGCCAGGCTACAACTTTGTTGCTGCCTCAGAGTCAGAGACTGGCACCTTCTGCCTCTGTCAGGCCATCAAAGGCTTCCCTCAGCATCAACCTCTACTTGATGTCTGCTCAACAGAGCCAGAGTTTGACACTGATGCTGCTCATGCCTACTTTGCACTGCACAATGAGTTCAACAAGCTCCTTGCTGTGCTCATTGAGCTCACCAGTGGTCTGCCTGCAAGAGGTACAGAGTTGGTTCAGCTCCAGCACACCAACACACTCATCAGCCAGTGCAACCTCTTCCTGGCTGATGGCTACTTTGTCACCGTGCTGGCCAGCAACAAAGGCACAGGCCCTCCCAAGCTCATCCCCTGCTTCCTCCCTCATGCTGTTGGTCAGCTGGTACTCTTCTATGTCATGGAGGTTGTACCTTTCCTCCACCTCCTCTTCAACTCGGTGGTAGGTCCACAGGAGCCAAGTGCTCTGCTCCTTGTTGATCACAAGGGTCAGCCATGGCAGACCAACAACATCAGCAAGGCAATGCAGAGTCTCTGTGTGGAGTTTGTTGGTCCTTCAGCATCATCTCTCCACATGCGCAACTGGCATCAGCTATCAGTCAGCATTGACATGAAGCTCATCCACCCTGGTCAACCAGCAGAGGAGTATGCTGACCATGCCCATGACATGCAAGCAGGTCACACCACTTCCATGGCTCTGCAGCACTATGGCCTTGACAGCAGCATGCTGCTTCAGCTCACACAGGAGAGCATGGATCATCTGCTTGTTGTCTCCAAGCAGTGGCATGCATTCTGGGGTCTTGCTTCCTGGTGTGGAGACTCGGCACAGCCCTTCAGCACCAGCACAGCTGTTCCTCCCTGTGCTAGCTCAGCAACAGCATCCATCAACAACATCATGCCTTTGGATCTCAAGCAGAAGCTGGAGCAGTTGGAGGAAGATGTCCATCACATCAGGAGGAAGGTGGAAGAGAAGCCGTCTCCATCACTTGCTCACTCCACCTCATCCTTGGTCATCAGCAGCCACCGTTCTGCTGTGCTCCCTCCAGCAGTCAGCAAGGCTCTCTTCAAGGTCACCGGCAGCCACTGCACCAAGACTGTGGAGCAGGCGTTTGCTCTCAATGCCATCCACAGGAGGGAGTCTCCTCTCATCATTGTCATGGCCACTGGCACTGGCAAGTCTGCTCTCTTCATGGTGCCCCTTTTCTGGCTCCTGCCAACATTGGTGGTGGTGGTGGTTGTGCCATTTGTTGCACTTGTGGAGGATCTTCTGGAGCAGTGCAAGCATGTCAGCATCACTGCAAGCAAGTGGTCTGGGTACAATTGTGCCAAGAAGGTGGAAAGAAGTCAGCTGGTATTGGTTGCTGCCAAGAATTGCTACAGCCAGCAGTTTGGTGACTGGGCACAGGACTTGACAGAGCAGGAGCACTTGGCAGCCATCTTCTTTGATAAGTGCCATGTCTGCATCATGCAGGAGGACTTCTGTCCATCAATGGCAAAGATCAAGCAGCTGGTCACCACCATCTGTGTTCCTCAGTACTTCCTCACTGCCACCCTTCTGCCAAGCCTGCTCTCCTCCTTCAAGGCTGCTCTCTGCCTCCCTCAAGATGGTACAGGCATCATCTGTGCTGCCACCAACTGGAAGAACATCAGCTATGTTGTCCAGTGGGCACCGTCATCAGCCTTGATGGACTTCTACATGCAGCAACTCCTCTGATCCCATCCACATGGTGCTGTCATGCTCATCTGTCGATCCAAAGCACAGGCAGAGACTACAGCTCAGTTGCTGCATTGTTGCTACTTCTGCTCCAACATGGCAGAGGAAGAGAAGAAGGCTATTCTCTTGCTGTGGCTTGCCTGTTCAGCAGCAGAGACAGACAACAGCAAGCATGTCTTGGTGGGCACAACTGCCATTGGCACTGGCATCAACCCTCAGCATGTCAGCTTGGTGGTGCATCTTGGCAGAGCTTATGACATGGTCAGCTATGTGCAGGAGTCAGGGCGTGGTGGCAGGAACAGTCAACCAGCCAAGGCTGTGATGCTGGTTCAGGAAGGTGTACGCTTGAAGGAGGAGAAGGTGGATCTGTATGTCAAGGAGACAGTGTGCAGACATGTGGCACTCTCTAGCTACATGGATGACATGCTGGTGACCTGTCTCAGCCAGCCAGACTTTGCTCTCTGTGACCTCTGCCAGCGGCATGTTGGCAGTGATGCAAAGACACCACCAAAGCCAAACACCTCTCTCGACACACCACCCAAGTCCGACAAGCCTCAGCACACCTATCAACACCCTCAGCATAAAGTCACAGCTGTTGCTCCTGCTACCAGCAGTGCCAATGCCACCTTCTCTCCACCTTCTCCATCTCTGCACAAGAGACAGCAGCCACAGCACAGCACAACCATCATGCCGTCCAACCCTCCTGTGGTGGCACACAACACTTGTGCTGAATTGGCTCTCAGCACCGAGGAGCTCCTCCAGAAGCTCAAGGGCCGGTGCTCCCTCTGCTACCTCTTTGGTCATTGGAGCTCCATTGATGATGACAATGCCAAGCACAACTTTATGTCTTGCAAGTGCTGGCCAGAGATGGAGGCACATCTGCCTCAGTGGCATGAAGGTCAAATCAATGCAACTCATATTGGTAAGGTGAAGAGGCTGATGCGGAAGGACAAGCCTCAAGGTGTTGCATGCTACACTTGCTTTGCTCCCTCCACATCTGCAACAACAGCAGGTCAGGCCCAATGCAGCATTGCTCACTGTTGTATGCTGACATTATATTGCCAGTAGTAGCTGTAGTCCTGTGTCACAAGGAGTTCAGGGAGGCAATCTGCAAGGAACTCAAGGTGGACTGCTCAGACATGCCATGCTTTGAGCTGGACCTCTGCAGTGCATACAACTACAAAGGTGAGAGGGTGGCTATGGCCTATGCCATCTTTGCTGTTGCCATGGAGAATGCACACATGTTGTAGTAGTACACATGCTGTAGCAATGATAAGTTGGTTTCAAACACTCGGTAGTCAGACCAATGTTGAATTTTCAGTCAGAGGCAGTAGTCAGACCCACCTGGAATTTCTGCTCAGAGGTGGTAGTCAGACCTGCCTGGAATTTCTGCTCAGAAGCAGTACTCACACCTGCCTGCAAAGCTTTGCGCAATCTCAGCACTTCCTCTTCTCTCAGCCAGCATTTGTCTTGTCACTCCACTGTCTCTGTTCTTGCACTCTTGCCATCATCAGCAATGCTCATTCCTGTTCCTGCAACTTCTTCTCAACAACACAAGTGTGATAAGTGATTGCTTGCAACCTTGGCCATCACTGAAGTGGAAACTCACACAATCAAGAAGTTCTTCTCCAAGAAGACACCTGGCTTTCCACCAAGAACAGCACCAATCCAGCTAACCAACCCAGTATTCTACACTGGGGAAGCCTTGACAAAGTTCACTGACCACAGGAACTTGCCTTATGTCCACAACATCACTTTCAAGGATGACAACAATGATGCAGTGATCTTACAACACTTTGGCCCCTCCTCCTCAGCCACTGCCAATGACATGAAGGCTTCTGCAGTGCACAGAAAGGAGTTGTTTGAACTTGTCACCAAGAAGGCTCAATGCAAGAAGCTCAAAGCAGACACACGACAGAGCAAGACACAGCAAGTTTTCCCACACTACCACTTTGGTGCTTGGTACGACTGCTTCAAGACCAACCTGACTCTTACCAGTGAGACTTTGCAGGTGGGCAATGAAGAAGGCAAGCAGCCAGTGGTAGACTTTTGCGCATGGTTCAAAGGATTTGCCAAGAGCTACATCCAGCCACTAGTTGACAGCAAGGACTCTGGGTTGTGCGACACCTTCCGGGCAGAGCTTGTTGCATGCAGGGATGTTCACTTTCCTTGGGCATGCAAGCGGGTGAAGGGCCTCAACACTGTTTGTCATTGGCTCTATGCCACTATCTCACCATTCCAAGGATTCTCCAACAACTCTCATGTTGACAATGAAGATGCAGATGTCTCCATTCTGGTCAACCTTGGTCAGCATGCTATCCTAGAGCTATGTCACTACAATGTGCAGTTGGTTTTGCAGCCACTGGATGTTGTTGTGTTCCTCTCCAACAGTGTCTACCACCATACACTCCAGCATGCAGCCCATGTTGCCAATCCAAAGAGTGAGGTTGGTGACTGTATGGCTATCACTTGTTTCTTTTGGCAAGGGCTTGTTGATGAGCATGAGCCAACAAAGAAAAGCATTCACTATCTTGCTGAGGAAGCAGAAGCAGCAGCAAAGAAGCAGGACTGGAAGTGACAGAAGAAGACCAATAGCACTCAAGATGGCACAGAGAAATGATAAGAGAGCAGATACATAATGTGTGGTAGAAGCCAAACATGGATTGTTGCCAATGTATGTAGTTGCCATAATTGGCACAAGTGCACAATCTCAATGTATCCAGCAGCTCTATGTAATTTCAAAATGACATGAGTGAGACAACAATGGGCTTCATGGTCTAGTGGCTGATCTCTCTGCTTGCAGCTGAGTCATTGAGAACCCAAATTTTGGGAAAAGGGGCTTGCTGGCATGCAAGACACCAGGGTTCAAATCCTGGTGGTGTTGCAAATTTATTTGTTAATCCTCTGTCACTAGCTTTTCTGCATTCAGATGCAAATGGTCAGGTCACCTGGGCCATGGACAAAGTTGTGTCTTCTCTTTTTTTTGCACACACATGTAGCTCACAGACACGTCAAGTTGAAATCTTGAAATTCAATTATGGACACAATCACACTACTGGCTCAGAGGCTGGAACAGCTGCCAAGCACAGAGGCAGTGCTCTCGGTATCCCTGCTTCACCTCCTCAGAAGCATCAGAGGCCTTGCCATCATAGCCAACCCACTTTGGCACATTGGTTGACATGAACATGGTCATGCTTCCTCGAGTCTCTCCCTCCAGGATGGGAGAGTTGAAGTGATGCAGCACGTGAGAGGGAAGAAGCACAGTGCACCAGGAGGAAAGTCCAGGCTGACTTTGGCCTCGGCAAAGCTGATGTTGAGCTCAGTGTAGTCACCAAAGCTAAAGACACCAGCCAAGCCTTGCAGATAATCCCTCCAATCCCGGTGTGGGAGGCTGTACACTTTGCCTTCCTGGTTGATGGCAAGGGAGGGGAAGCAAGGGGCCCAGAGGAATGCACCATGTGGATGGTAGTGCTTGGAGGCACCAATGTGCATGTAGTGGGCTGTGTGCTGTGGGAAGCATTTGAAAAACTTGGTGTTGCAATACTCCCAGAGTGCCTTGATGTGTTTGTTCCAGAGGAATTTGATCATCTTGCGGTAGTTCTTGACAAAGGCCTGATTGAAGTATGGGTGGTCCATGTGTGCTGTGTCTTGTCCACTGAGCATGAGATGGAATGTGAAGAAGTTGCCACACAAAGCCTCCACTGGGGCACCGGCTGACTTGGGTAGGTCAGCCTGCAGCTTCCTGAACTCGTTGTACATGGTGTCAAACTCTGCAGAGTCTGGTTTCTTGATGATGCTGGCATAGTGGAGTCCATTGCTGTTGACCAAGTGGATGGTGTCTTCTTGACCAAGGAAAGTGACTGACTGGAATGCTGCTGTGTCAGCAGGGATGTCAAGCTTAGGAAGCTGATACTCCTTGTCAAAGTACTCCTTGAGGTTGAATTGAGTGGTGACAACTCTGGTGGTGTGATCCTGTAGCTTTGCATGGAGTGCAGCTCCACCTTGAAGTCCTGCTGATTCCCAACCAATGTAGTCATCACTCTGAGGGGTGTACTGGTTCACAAGGCACTTTGATTGCTTTCTAGGGCACTTTGGAGCATCCAGCTTTGCTACATCTTTAGCCAATTTGACTGTGTCAGCACTTGGAGTGTACTTGACCAAGTTTGGGTCACTATACTCTGCCAACTTGTCCCTGAGCTTGCTGAGGTCAGACTTGACCATTTCCTCTGCTTTCTTCCTTTCCTTTTTGCTTTCAAAGCCTCTGGAGTGTAGCATGCTCCTTAGGATGCTTTCTGGGCTGCCTGGGTGCCATTGTGATGAAAAAACCAAGTTTACATGTCAAAAATCACCAAGTGAAAAAACCAAAGTGACCAAATTGCACTGAAACCTTTTCCAAACGTTGTGAAACTTTGCAACCACCTAACTAATACCAATATCTGTGTGTCCACCAAGACTTGACGTGTAACAACGCCTGTGTATAGAGAAACAAGTGGGCAAAGTCTAGAGTCAGCTGAGACTCTGACAAAAACTTGAAACCAAATGCTTTGGGATTTCAATACATACTATCCTTGGGTATGTCTACACGGAATTAGAGCACAATCGAAAAATCCTAGAGGGTGTTTGTGAGGCATTGAAGTACAGAGACACTCCAAAAGCGACTTTCTGAGCAGATACAGCTAAGTATCACCCTTACAGCTATTGTGAGACGAGGCTGGCCAGGCCTACAGTGTCCTACAATGCTGAATCAGGGCTGGAAAGCGAGTTTGACACTCTGTAAGGTGCCTAGGACACCTATCAAGAGGCAATACAAGCACCAAATGCAAAGCAAGTTGCCTTAGGGGCTACTGAGTCGATAGAGCTTGCTGAGACAATTAAAACAAGCCTAAAACCGGTCCAAACACTTGAGAAACAAAGGAGATATGGTCAAAAGAAAGTAACCCAAAGACAAAGTATATAACAAAGTATATGACTTACCACTTTGCTTCCAGGGGATGTTTTGGCTGTGCTACAGCCTTGTGGGTTGTTGTCTTGACTAATTCAGGGTCCAGGAGTTCAAATATCAAAAAAATTGAGAGGTTGATCAAGCCAATTCACTGCTACAAGCCTTGGGAGGGGTGAGTCTTGACTGAGGGCACCAGAAAATCGCCTAAACAATGTTGCTATGGGTGTTCTAGACTAATTCAGGGGTGGCCAGCACGAATCTGCAATCAGATTTGGAGGTTGTGTTGGAGAAATCAAAGTGATAGCAGCTAGAAGTGCCAAAACAGGGGATTGCATCAATTTGGGTGTCTATTTAACTTTCCAGCACCTCCTACAGGCACTCTGAAGTGCTGCCACTGTGTCAGCATAGTCTCTACAGCATGGAGAGCGAGTACACAGGCCCAAAAGCGAAGTGGGACATTGGTATAGTGCCCAAACCCACCTCTGAGGCAAGTCTCTACTAAGCAAAGTCACTGGCACTTTGCTTTGAAGGGCTGTGCTTTGCAGGGGACGTGCGCAGGGCCTATGCACAGTGTGTACACCTAGCAATGGTGTTGTAGGGGACCCTAGAGCAGTGGGGTGGCCCCTCAGGTGGGAAAAGTGGGGGTTGTCACTAAGTGAAGTCCCCTAATTTCAAAGCTGAGGCTGCCTGACAACCAGTGGGGCATGGGAGAGGCTCTAGAGGCATGTTGCAAGTGTCTGCACAGCCATAGCTGGCCTCACTGCATGCAGATGAGACCAGAAAAGCAAAGTTGATATGCAAAGTGTGATATGAACTACTCTGTGCAAAAATGTGCAAATTAATTGTGGTCACAAAATTCTGGGTGCTTTCCAGGGCCCTGTGGCTGTGCCTAAGCATTGCTAGGGCCTAGATGGCATGCTCAGGGTGTGTGGGAGGTGGTGGGAGGCAGTGGGGGCATTGCTAGGGCCCCAAAATCGAGGGTTGTGGGCTGAAAATGGGGGTTGTCACTAAGTGAAGTCCCTGGAAACTCGCTTTGGTGGGCTGTGAGCACCCAAGCTCGTTGTAGGGGTGTGCACAGTATCATAGCAACATGTGGAAGTGTTGTCAGGGCCCCCAAAGTGGTGCAAGATGCATGGAGAGTGGGTCAAATGAAGTGTTTTGGCTGCATATGCACTGTTGTCACACTTTGGAGCCCACTGAAGCGAAATTAAGGCACCTCTGCATGGCTGTGGGGTGCCCAGAGCATCCCTAGCCCTCGACAACAGGCTGGCAATGTGGTGTGCCAGCCTATTGAACTTGTAGAGCCAACAGGCTGGCAATACAGTGTGCCAGCCTATTGAACTCGCAGATCAAACTCACAGAGCCAACAGGCTCACAATGGAGAGTGAATGCTGAAGGCAGTCACTTATTTCACTTGGCCAAGATAGCATGTGACCGGACACGTGTCCTTCCGTCTCCCAAGTGTTCCAACAAAGCTCAGTTTTTAGTGCTCGTTTCATCACCATCTCTCATCATTCACACCATCACTCACTTTGCACTGTTTGATGTCACCAACAGCATTCTTTCGACACACCCACCTTGTCCCACCCACTCGTTTCTCTTGCGTATCACGTTTGTCATGTTAGTTATCATCCTTGTTATGGTCTCCCGCACTCTCCGCCTTGCTCTCACGCAACACTCGACCAACCGTGCCCCTTACGGCCACAGCTGGGAGCTTGCAAGTGACTCCTAGTGAGTTAGGCAATCTCAATCATTTTCACTGCTCATGTTCTTGTGTGTCCATCTCGGGCTCTCGTGATCGAGTGATCTCAGCTCCTCAACACCCTCCAGGCCTCGCAGCCATCACTGGGCTCCGCTTCAGCTCTACCCACTTCTGAGCCAGCCCTGCAGACCTCGCTGTCACTGCAAGCCCACCCACCACCCCCACAAGTTCAGCTAGCAACATCGATGGCGCTCACCTCTGCTGGTAACAATAACACAACCACAGGTGAGTTGCCCTTCCTCTCTGTCTCGTGCTGTTTTCCCTGGGTCCCCACCAACATAGTGGCTCTCGTGGAATGTGACCAGCTTCATCCAGAACAGTTGGTCAAGCTCCATAACCCAGAGTCTCGTGTCTCTCAAGAGTCTGTCCAGTCCACCAGCATCAACATCGAGGGTGGACAGTTCAAGATATACAAGGAGTCTGTCGATTTGCACACATCCATGTTTGTCAAGGCTATACCTTCCATTGCTGCCCTGGCCCAAGTCTGGCTGGTGTATGTGGCCATTTGTGCTCACTACAACAACAGTTGGGCACTCAACAATGCCTTGCTCTCTCACTTAGAGCAGCTCATCAAGTACAACCAGCTGTATCAGTGGTGTGCAGTAGCAGACTACCACCTCACTGTCTGCAGACTCTGCTTTGGGACCAGTGCTGTCATCGAGTGGTCTCATTATGATCCCCAAATCGCAGGCAGGGTACTTCTCCCCTACCAGAAGTCCTACAGCCACTCTTTGGCCTCAACTCGCAGAGATCTGAGCTCTAGCTCTTGCCACCCCTCCTCAAACCAGCGATCCACACGCCTCCCTTGCACTGGCTCTGGCACTGTCTCTGATCCTTGCAAGAAGTTCAACTCTGGTTCTCACTGCCCCGGTTGTCCTTGACAACATACTTGTCTTCACTGCCAAGGTTGGCATCCTCTGACGCAATGCCCATCATTTGTCAACAAGGCTACCTCCACCAACTCCGTCCCTGCCAGGAAGATGAGCTAATGGTGGGTATGCCTACTCACTCAGGTGACATCTCCCACCCACAGCCCATGCCGCTCTGAATAGCACCACCTCCAGGGCCTGAGCAATCCTCAGCCCCCTCCTCGCCTGTGCTGCTTCTAACAGCACCACTCAGGTCTGGGCCAACCCCAGCACCTTCACCCACACCCGTGCCACTCACAACAGCACCAATAAGGTCCAAGCCAACCTCGGCACCTTGTCTTCTAGACCTCCTCCCCAACAGCATTGTCAACATGTCCCCTGACTCTGCCTTGACACTCCTTTCCACCTTGCTTACAGGCACACTGCTGCTGCCACAACCCAACATGTCATGTGAATGGCCCATCTTTGATGCTACTGATGTTCCAGCAATGGCTGGTACGCTTCAACTGTGGTACTGGTCTCAGTTCTTGGACCACTACCCAGACCAAGCCTTTGCCAGTCAACTGCAAGGCACCCTTCAACATGGAGTCAAGCTTGGCTACAATGGCCCCCTGCATAACCACACATGGCTTGAAGTCAACAACTTGCCTGTGGATTTGGACAACATTCAACACCTTTGCCACAAGATCAAGACTCGCTTGCAAGAAGGCTGTCTCTGTCTCATTACAGCTCCTGGTGATGTACAGCTTGTCTGTTCTCCAGTTGGTGTGGTCCCAAAGCCCCACTTGGATAAGAGGCAGACCATCTACCATCTTTCACACCCCTGGAAACCAGGCTCATGCCTGCCATCTGTCAATGATGGCATACACTCCTCTTTTGTCACCATCCATTATGAGAGCCTCAACACCATTATGGACTTCATCCATGAACATCCTAGCACCTCTCTTTGGAAAGCAGACCTCAAGGATGCCTTTCGACATGTCATTGTTGCCAAGTCTGATGTCAGACTTATGGGCATACAATTTGACAGACAACACTACCAGGAATGTGCACTAGCATTTGGTGGACACTCCTCACCCTTCCTTTCCAACCTCTTTGCTGAGTTTCTACATTGGCTCACTTCCTTTGCCATGCAGTCTGTGGTGCTGTTGTCAATAGTGCTTTCCAACATGGCACACTACCTCGATGATTTCTTTGGCGCATCTGACATCTCCAACCCTGCAATCCCAATCCAGATGCTCAGCCTTGCTTTGGCAGCACTCGGGTTTAATCACTCCAACATGAGAGCACGGATGGATGCACCAAAGAGTGAGAGCAAATGGAACAAGAGACATAACAGAACAACATGAATTGCCTAACTCAAGTGAGTTGCTTGCGAGCTCCCAGCCATGGCCACATGGTGTGCGAGTGGTGTACTGCATGGTGAGACGGTCATGAGCTGAGGCTGGAGAGCAATGACAGGCGAGCTCCAAGAGAAAGGCAAGGTGTGGTCACAAGTCACACCAGGTGATGGCATTGAGAGACAAAGGGGCAGCCGAGTTGGAGTACAAGGCTGACCTGGCAGTGGCAGCTCTGTTGGCAACCGAATGGTCGACGTACTGTTGGAAACAGTCACTGCACCAATGTCCCAGCCCATGGATGGTGTCTGTGTCCATGCTGTTTGCAGCTGCCCAGGTTGCTGCGCTGCGACAGAAGGAGTGACCTGAGTAAGACAACAGCGAGATGTTGCAGGCCGAAAGGCAGCAGTGGAGCAAGGAGACAAAGGTTGACCAAGCAAAGGGGCAACCACCTTCGAGCACAAAGAGGGGCTCGTGGGGGGGCTGGTTGAAGCAGATGATGCAGAGAGCTGCCACGGCACAGGTGCTGAGGGATACTGCAGGTGCAGTGAGCATGGCACCCTGCCTGAAAGGATCCGTCTTGCTGGCTGGCAGCATGACAGTGGCATAGGAGTAGTCAGTGGCAAAGGTGACAGTGGAGACTGCGAGTACATTGGGGCCTTCCATTTCCCATGTGAGTTTGCTGGAGTGCAGAAAACAGGCGAATGCAAGGCAGAAGGCTGCCTGGTACATGCGGCGGTCATGTGGAGAGCTACAGATGGTCTTGAGGGCACATACCAGCTGTCGGAGGAGAGGGAGGGTGATAGGCAGCTTTGCAACAGGGAGGGGTGTGCTGACAACTCTCTTGAATCCTCGCACAATGCACTCCAGATGCTTGGAGTTGAAGGCTGAAGTGGGGAGGCTGAGGTTGATGTGCCAGGATTTGAGGACAGCAAGGTCCCTCTTGAGGGTGTTGAACATCTGTCCGGCCATGTGATGGTGGGCCACCCACTTGATGAGAGCAGTTGTCGAGGCTGGGAAAGGGTTGGTGACCCCAAGGTTGTTGGTGGCAAAGGCAGCAAAGTCAAAGCAAGCTGCCATGGACTTGGCTCATGTGCTGGTGGCAAGGCCATTCCACAGGAGGAAGGCTGCCTGGGTGGAGAGGTTTGCTGCACTGGTGAAGCTAGGTGGCAGTTGCGAACCGTGCTCCTGAACTGCAGGAGGGAGAAGGCTCAGGGGAAGGACTGTTGTATAAAGGTGAAATGTTGGCAGGAGAGGGCATCAGCGAGAATGTTGGCTTCAGAGCTAACTCACACCAGAATCAAGTTGATGTGGTGCTGTAAGCATAGGGAGAAGATCACTTGGAAGAGCACCTGGGTCTGAGCATTGCGAATAGAGCCTTTTTTGAGACCATACTCGACATTTTTGTTGTTGACGTGAACAACAACACAATGAGGGCTGGTCCAGAGTGGGGAGAAGCATTGCAACACCTCGAGGACTGCCAGAGCTTTGAGGAAATGAATATCCTTGTGGTGATGACGACGAGCCAGCTCGTGTGAGAAAACAGCCTCAGGGTTATCCATGGTGCCAAGGTGAGCACCAATGCAATGCTTGGAGGTGTCTGTCCAGATGTGAGCAACTAGCAGAGGGGAGGGCTGGAGGAGGGAGATGCTATCCCATGACTGCAGGGTAGAGATCCACCAAGAGAGCTCATCTCTAGTGGGTTTGCTTATGCAACGGCCAAAGGGAGCCTTGTAATGAGCTTGAACAGCATTGTATAGCCAGTGAAGGAAGGCATGGCCATGTGGAGCGATATGCATGACAAACTGAAGATGACCTGCAATCTGCTGTAGTTCCAGGAGGGAGGCACGACCTTGGTGTAGGACCTGGGAGCATGACTGCAGGATGCATTGTTGGTGTTCTGAGGTGATGGAAGCTGTCTGTGCCATGAAGTCAAGCTTGATGCCAAGGATTTCAAGCTGAGTCATGGCCCAGGACATCTTCTTATGGCTGATCTTAAATCCAAGAGCTGCAGTGGCCAGACTGAGCACTTGGATGGGGGTGGCGGCATTGGCAGAGGAGTTGAAAGTGCCAAAAAATATCATCAAGGTAGTGCGACACCTTTGAGTGTGAAGAAGGTGTCAAGACTGATTGAAGGCTGAAGGCAGTCAGCCAGTGTAGGAACTCCATGAAAAGATTAAAGAGGAAGGGTGACAAGCGGCCACCAAACACTAAGGCACACTCCTGGTAGAACCACCTGTCAAAGTTGATGCCCATGAGTCTAGCATCAGACTCAGCCACAATGACATGCTGGAAGGCATCCTCCAGATCTGCCTTCCACAACACAGCCTGGGGGTGCTTGCAGATGAACTTGATAATGATATTGAGGCTCTCATAGTGGATGGATACAAAGGAAGGGTGGATATCTTTGTTGACCAATGGCAGTCATGAGCCTGGATTCTGTGGGTGTGACAAGTGGTAGATAGTACACCACTTGTCACTGCATGGTTTTGGGACCACACCCACTGGCAAGCATACCAGCTTGGTGGTGGCAGGTTCAGTGACAAGACAGAGGTGGCCTTCTGCTAGGCATGCATCAATCTTGTGGTGTAGGTGGTGGATGTTGGCATTGTCCATTGGCAGGTTGGTGACCTCCAAATGTGTTGCGCTACATAGAGGTCTGTCATATCCGAGTTTAACTCCATGGTGCAAGGCTCCATGCAACTGTGTGGTGAAGGCTTGGTCAGGATACATGATTAGAAACTGGTCCCAGTGGTGGGGATTGAGGGAGCCAGTGGTGGCAGGCATGTTGTTGGTATTGAAAATGGGAAGCTCACACAAGGTATTGGGCCTTGGTGGTGGTGGCGATCCTGTTAATGAGGCCAGAATGAAGTTGGTGGCATGGTCAGATGGCATGTCGATGATGCCCTTGGGAAGGAGGTCCCATTTGGTGGGAGACGAGGGTGCTGCATGGCATGCAGACCTGTGTGGTGTGGTGTTGGGCTGACCAGGCTGGGAAGGTCAAGTTGTATGCTGACCAGGCAATGGTGAAGGTGCAGAGAGTGTCTCTGACCTGTGGTGTGTGGATTGTGGTGCCATGAGCTGTGTTGGTCCCATTGGGTGCTGACCAGGTGGGGAGGGAGGTGCCAAGGGGCACTTGGACCCATGAGGTACATGTACTCACCATTAGGTAACCTTCTTGGGCTGGGAGCCAGAGTTGGAGTTGGTCTTGCCCACGAGTGATGGGCACTGGATCATTGGGTGCTTGTGCTGGCAATGTTTGCTGTGGTAGGAGGGGGAGCCAGTCTTGATATGGAGATACAGGAGCTGGCTGCTAAGTTGAGGGTCATAAGAGGACCACTTGTGAATGGCTCTGGTGCCAAAGTGCCAATGGCAGACTGCAAGGTGGTAGTTGGCCATGGTGTGCCACTGATAGAGGTGATCACACTCAAGGAGGTGCTTGAGGTAGGTGAGCAGGGCCTCATTGAGTGCTAGGCTGCCAGTGTATTGGACTCTGATGGTGATGTATACCAACCAGATGTGTGCCAGTGTGGCAATGTTAGGAATGGCTTTGACAAATGTAGAGACCCAGGTCTCTGCCATTCCC
This sequence comes from Ustilago cynodontis, assembly GCA_928865425.1. Classification (NCBI taxonomy): domain Eukaryota; kingdom Fungi; phylum Basidiomycota; class Ustilaginomycetes; order Ustilaginales; family Ustilaginaceae; genus Ustilago; species Ustilago cynodontis. The sequence goes on along the minus strand of CAKMXY010000022.1, from coordinate 18,255 downwards.
TGGTGGTATGTGAGTGTGCCACTGTCACTGACTGTGACTGGTGTTGCTTGTGGGGGCTCTTTTGAGACTCTTGACACTGGGTTGCAAAGCTTGACCAGATGTTCTGGTCAAAGCTGGTCTTGTTCAACAAGTGAGATGATGTCTGCTGTGACCCAGGCAAAGCAGTGGTTGAGTGATAGCAAGGCAACTCACCTGCAGTAGAATGTGAACCAGCAGGTGTGAGTGCCAATGCCAGAGTAGTTGGGGGGTTCACTGGCTGGGGTGTAAGAGCCTGAGGTGAAGCCTTGTTGGTGCTGCAGCTGGAGGAGGTCAAGGAGCTGCCTGAATTGGCTGTCAAGCTTGTGCTCAAGATGGCCAAACTGTGTTTGCAGGGCTTGGACCAAAGCAACCAAGGTGAAACCCAAACTGGCCCCTGCTGCTGGACTAGGTGAAGCTTGAGGGAGCATTGAAACTGGGGAGCCAGGAGGGGTGTGCCTGTCTTGTTGATGTGCTGGGAGTGCCACAGTAGGTATTGCTTTCTTGCAACAGGCAGTGCAGGTCCTGACTGTGCCTCAAACTACAATGAAGTGATTGGGGGGTTAGGGGTTAGGGTTAGGGTTAGGGTTACAAGGGTCCCCCTGGTGATGGCCACAACAACCAAGAATTTGTACTAATGAAATATGTAGATATACTATAGGGCTATGTGTATGCAAAGTCTCACATTACCATTTAACCCAGTCATGGAGATACAGGCTGTCAAAGTTTGCTCCCTGTACCTAGGTTAACATCAGGGAACTTCAGGCAACCTCAGGCAACCTAGGGGAAGGTAGTCTAACCTAGGTAGAACATCAGACAACATAGGTACAACCTCAGCTGACCTCTGCAAGGTTGGGACAACCTCAGTGAATGTTGGGCAATCCTAGGCACAACCTCAGTCAACATGGGGCAAGGTAGTTCAACATAGTATATACAAGGTGCAACTAGGTACAAGGAAGGAGGTGTCAGTGGTCAGGGCCTGATACCTGAGATCCCTTGGGTGGCCTGGGCTCACCGGATCCTGGGGAATTCTGGTGAGGAGGCACTACACAATGGCTCTGCAAGATCCGGTGAGTCACTACTGCCTCAATGGATATCGGCAAGTTCTGGTAAGCAAGGGGTCTTTGAGCAGATATCGACAGACCATTGTTGACACTCCATACAGAGGTAACACAGCAAGTTCTGTTGTGTGGCACGGCTGTACGACATTGATGCAAGTGTCAAGATGTCATGAAGTACAGTAAGGGTTGTCTTAGTTTGCCACTGGTCACTGTCGACAGTGGTGAGCAGGTTATAGGACTGGTTGAGGTCCCAGGCCCATGGTGGAGGTTCTGCCTGCAGTGGAGGTACTACAGCATTGATGTGGGTGTCGACAGCATCTTATGCAATGCTCTCTGTACACTGACAGAGACACAGACTACAATGACTGCAACTACTAGTATTGCAGTACAAGATGGTTCTTAAACAAGTGTGTAATGAACATACAATTGATCAGGATATATGCTGTAGAGTGGATGAGCCCTGCTCATCCAATAGGACCAATGGACACACACATATATATAGTCACTTTGGGCAGCTCCTGAGCCACCCCTTGAACTACTCACCATTGAGCCCCTTTTGTCCCACCTGGTTGACACTACCCATGGCAGTAGCCAAGTGTGGTGTCCACCATTGTGCCATGCTGTACCTCTGTTGAGGCTAAGGGTGGTCAATGGGGTCTCTCCTTCCATTCCACCACCAGCGCTTTCTATTTGACCCTCAAGATGTTGAGTGCTACTCACTCAAGGAACACTGTGTCATTGTGACCAGCACCCAACGACCAACCTGCCCCCATGGCAAAGGGGCCTGTGTGCCGCAGCACCAGGCTTTGCACAAAAAACCCCATTCCCTCGGCGGGTGCTTCCTTTCCTACTGCTGGTCCCACGACCACAGCTCCCACCAGTCCTGCTGCCAGTGCACAGCCCCTCAAAAACATGGCTGCCATGCAGCTTCTCATGCTGTGGGTGCAGGAATGCATTGATTTGGAACTGTTGTTCCTTGGTGGAGAGGATGAGGAGGACCCCATTGAGTGGTCAGATTTGGAAGAGGGACTGGCTGGCCCTGTTGGGGATGAAACAGTGCCCATGGAGGAGGACGAGTTAGAGGAAGGGGAGGTTAGGGTTACAAGGGGCTCCCTGGTAGGGATGGCAAACAACTTGTGTTTATCTATGAATGAAAGTTGTTCATTTTGGCACTAGGAACAATAGTCTTGCTGATCCCTACTCAAGTTTATCAGTAGGCTGCAGAGATATAGCATGTTGACTCTGGCAGCCATGTGAAAAGTGAATTTGTCTGTACCTCAGTGCATGGCTCTACTGTCCCTGCAAGCCTTTTACCTAGACTCAGAATAGCCTGTTTGCAAAGGCACAGCCATGGGCAATGCCTGGTGACAGAGATACCAAGGTCTGAAGACCCATGTATATGTGGTCTGGCAGGTGCCAACCTCCATGACATTCCATGTTTGATTCTGCTTGGAGACATCTATACAAAGGTAAAAGAGGGTGTGGCAAGACAGTACACCAAGTTTCAGGGCCTGTTATTATGCAGGTTGACTGGTGTGGTCAGACCCAAGCTGCCCAAAGTCAAGTATATAGTGCAGTGGGCAAGTTGGGTTGGATCCTATGTCTTCTCTACTGCTCCTACACTCCTGAAACTTTGCATACACATCAATGAGAATATAGAAAACAGTAATATAGCATCATAGGCTCCAACTTCCCAAGTGACCTATAGTGGCCATCCTTTCATCTTCCAAGTTTGCATCTTCCTTCCCTACCACCACCATCCCTGATCTTGAAAGATCCAAGTTGAACTCCAAGAGCCTCTCACGTGTACCCCTAGCCTTAGTTTGCTGGTTGACATAACACCTCTGAAGCCTCACCAGCTGCCTTCCTGTGCTGGGGGAATATATAGCACACTGGTCAAAGAGCAGACACTTGGTGAAGTCAAAGATTGGTTGACTCCACTTCATCACCTTGCCATCCCTTCCCTTTGCAGCCATGGACTTTGACTCCTTCAATGTCAGCCTCTACCCTGCTGACCTCCTCAGGATCTGGTCCACTGGTGCACCCCTCCAGCTTGTCAGCCACAGCCCTGTTGCGCCATTATCAGAGATGATGACTACTTCAAAGACTGGGTGTTCATTGGTCAGTGCTCTGCATATATCAGAGTTGCTCCTGAATTCAAGAGGCCCCTCTTCATCTACCTCCAAGGCCTTGGCTATCAGATCTTCCTCAGTGACTTTGCCACTGCCTTCATCAGGGGAAACCAATCCATCCTCTTCAGTACCCTGGTAGAAGCCCTTCAAGATCTTGGCTGCACAGCTGTCAGAGTCCAAGCCTATGGAATGAAGCATCATCTGCCCTCCCATGCCCCTAATGTCCTGCCTGTCAACATGCACCATCCTCTTGCAAAGCACAACACCTTTGACTTGGGCATCAACTACTCCAGCAGCACCATCCCTTTGGTCCATCCCAGGCACACTGGTGAGGGCATCAGAACCTTCCCTATGCTGCTCCCCATCAGCAAAGGCTTTGGCTCTGTCCATATGGAATTGGTTCTGAACAACCACCCTTTCCTCATCAAGGCTTATCCCAGGCTGGTCCACTCCATCAAGGCTATTGCAGGCAACCAAGCACTCACCAAGCCCAGCAGCAACTTCACCCTCAAGAAGTATATTGCTCTGCTCAGCAAGCTCCCACCTGCCCAGCTTGGAGGACTCAGACTTGAAGCCACAGTGACTGCCCCTACCCTCCTGCAAGCCATCGACTTGGTGCTGGATGCCAACCTCCTAGACATCTCCACCTTCACTCAGCCTTCCTCAGAGTACCTTGCTCCCTTCAAGCTCCTGCAGAAGTGCTTCACCAAGGCAGAGTACATTGGCAACTGTAGGACACTACTAGCAGCAGCAGAGGCTCTCAACATCTTCACTGGCCGCAATCACCTTCCAGCCTCCATCACCTCCAAGCAGATGATTGTTGATCTCTTCAACTCTGTGGGATGGAACAATGGGGGCAGGAACAAGCCTACAGCCTTTGATCAAGCCAATGCCTGGTGGATCACTGAAGAAGCAGACCCCACTCCTTCCTCTGACACTCTTGCTGCTGCTGTCACTGTGGATCATATCACTGGTGTTCAGCCCATGACTGCCCTCTTCACTGTCAAGAGGATGAACCTTCCCTGCCACAGCTGCAAGCATTCTCCTCCTGCCTATACTCTGGCTGGTGGCAAGAAGCAGTTCAAGATCAAGTGCTCCTTCTGCAAGGCCACTCTCACACAGCAGTCAGCTAGGGACTACTTCAACACTCTCCTAGCAGCAGGCACCATCACTTTGGATGCTGAAGAGTTGCCCACCAGAGAAGAGTCCCCTGCTCCACCACAGCTTGTCAGAGAGTCTCCTGCTCTTCCAGTGCCAGTGCCAGCCTCTGATGAAGAGGATGAGGATGCTCCACCCAGGCTCAGGAGGCACAGCACAAGGAATGCTCCACCACCACCAGTTGAGGACACTCCTGGCAGCTACTACTATGGGTCAGAGCCCTTCGGGGAGCTCTTTGTGTCTGCACCAGAGCACTCTGCCTCTCCTCCAGCAGCAGCATCCCCCAGTCCACCTCCTCAGTGCTCTGCCTCTCCTCCAGCTCCCATCCCTGCTCCTCAGCCACTGAAGAAGACAGTCTCCTTTGCTGCTGGCACTAACCCTCCTCTGCTCCAGCTCAGACAGCCAGTCACTCCCATTGCCAACTTCAGGAAGCTTCCAGGCAGGTTCTCACCCAGGGTATCTCAACTTGTCACAGGAGATGGTAACTGCATGTTCAGAGCTGTCAGCTTGCACATCTATGGCACACAGGAAAGGCACATGACTATCAGGAGCAAGGCTGTTCTCTATCTCAGGCAACACCCAGAGCTTCTCACTGTTGTCCAGGATGGCAACTGTTAGGGGCAGCGTGCCCGATATCGGTTGAGGGTTGACTCGGAGGTGAAAACCATCTTATCCTCTGTTTCAGTCAAATTGGGCTTTAATGGAAAGTTACAGTCAACTGTATCCGAGATGGATGTTAAGCGCCTGTTAACCTCGATATTGACAAACCCCTTGAATGCTCTGTCCAGAGGTAGTGCAGCACATTCTCTTGGTCACACGGGATGCCACCACATCAAGAGTGTTCTTATCAACTGTGGTGCGTGAGTGGCTAGGATAGTGTCTCCTAGTCGCTGGCATTGTGGTGACTCCTGGGGATGAAGTCAATGGTTGATGTACTGCAAGGGTGCAAGTACAATGTGTCACAAGCTCTGACTCGAATGGAGGCAATACTGACAGTGTAGTCACACGGTTCTCCGACTTGAATGGAGGCACACAATGTTGAGTAGCAAGGGGATTGATTGCTACCAAGAGACTGAATGACTGAATACTAAGAGACAGTTGCTGGTAACGTTAGTTATGTATAGATTGTACATTGTGTAGAGTAGTTATGTATAGAGTGGATGAGCTTTGCCCACCACTCATGACTAGTGAGGGTGTGTATATATATATCTTGGTCCCCTCGCCCATGACCTGTGTGTGCCTGAGAGGCCTGAGCAAGATTACCTAACAATGACCAACCCACAGTACAGTGAACTGGCTGCCCTGCAGCCTCACCGACATTCTCTTGATCATGACAAGCGCCTACTGCTGCTTGCCTGTGTGTAGCGACCATTGCAGCTGCGGGCTGTGTCGCCGGTGACAGTGTAGTTTGATATGGATGCTTACCCACCACTAACTTACACCCAGCACGAGATCGGGGATAGTACTGAGTTACCCTCTGATACCTGCTGAAGTGAGCTTAACAGTCGATTAACCTCCAACTCAAATAGAACTCACTTTGGTGACAATAGGCATGAGTATCCTACCCAGTGCTCATGCAGCATGACCTGTGTGTGTAGGAGCTGGCTTCTGATTGACTCCTCCAACCTCAGTGACTCCTGAGCTGCCTGCTGAGCCTGACCTCTCCATTGAGCCTCTGTCTGCATGGTTGGCATGACTCTATGGTGGTTGTAATGGCCTGTCAGTGTGGTCACCCCATTGCCTTATGTTCCATTGAGCAAAACCCACTCAACAGATTTCCCTGAAATCTGCCAAGTCAGGTTTACTCACCCTATTTCAAATACAACCTGTGCCCAACAGATTTCGGGGAAATCCATTGGGTCAGGCTTGCTCACCCGATTCCCTGATCAACTCTGCACAGACTGCGCAGGCTTAATCTCAGGGTCCCAACTCCCATAACATGCAATAAGTGGGAAGAGGATACTAAAGTGAAGTGCTTGGAGAGCAGTCTGGATTTCAACCTACAGAGTGAGTAAGATAAAATACAATTGATGAGAGGAGCAAACCTGAGTGGAGTCCTCTTGTCCCCTTTCACTTACAGGGGCCCAGTAGCAATTACCGCAGTCCCTCCCTGTGTGCCTAGGTTTGGCCAAATACTTGCTTGCCCAATCAATCTGTTGGGGTCCACTTGGGGGTTGCCCTCGTATCCTTCCTGTCATTTGGTGCTGCTAAGCCTTACCTGGAGCCCAGTATTTGGACTTCATTCCCTCTAGGCCAATGGGATCCATTGCAGTCATAACAGTTTCATCTCTTGCAAAACTCAAGGAGACCCTACCCACCAACTTGGGTTGCAATGCCAGTTGCTTCTTCTTTCTTGCAATCAATGAAGTTGCCTACTTTACCAAGTTGCTACCCATTCTCTGTTGTCTGTGGAGAGAAAGCAATCCCAAATACACCTGGCTTATCTTGATCAACACTGAATCCAGCATTGCACATCTCACTGACAATGGTGTCATCAATGTTGGAAATCCTGACAGGATCCAATAACTTATTCAATGACATATCCTAACACAAGTCACTAACAATAATTGGCAGACGCTGACACATGTCAGTTATTGTTGGTCAAGATACCACAGTTGCTGACAACATGCAACTATTGCTGTTGATAGTTGCCAGACACCACAATGGATGAACCCCCCAACACTTCACCCACAAACCAAAACCAGATGCCACCCACATGCAACTAAATCACTGCATACATTACCACAATCACCAGTGGTTGTGGTTTCCTGGCAGTGACACACCAAAGGGTCAACAGTGACACAGGATCCTAAGTGCAGTGGGGTAACCCCAAGTGGTGATTGTGGTTTCCCTGTCAATGACACACTGAAGTGTCATGGGACTCTAGGTGTAGCAGGGTAACTATGAGCAGATGACCCACTTCCAAAAGAAGCACCATAGCAAAGGTGTGGTGACACTCATGATATGCAAACTATCACTGATGATTATGGAGAAACAGCGACAGTTCATAGGGAGGCATGAGTGACATGACATGGGTAGTCACAGCAATACACAAGACTTCAGATGGGGAAACCTCGAGTACAAACCACACAAACTCTGACATACAAAGGACCCCCATGTAAAGAGTCAGTCCAATGCCTGAGACTGACAGAGAACATGTATATAAGTCGACATTATCCCTGTACCTACCTATTGCACACTATTGAATCAACTCATTATCTCTCTTTATGTATAGTACAACAATTGCTGCCAATTGTTGTCAATCCACCCATATTCCCCATTGACAACAGTGATTAGTCACCATCACTGATCATCTTTTGCACCAATCATCAACCCTAGATAAGATTGAACTAAGTCACCAGTGACTCTGCAAGATGCACTCTTCACAAAGAGATACATTGATATATTGACAGATAACTACTATTGTCACCACTGCTACTAGGCTGCAGGTATAACAACTGTGAGGCAGTTTGCAGCAATAGTTCAACATTAGATATTTTTAGTGGAAATAATCAATGGCAATAATTGCGTATCGATATTGTCTAATGCACACCAGGTCACAAGAAGTGGATCAGCGACTAATTGTTCCCAATCATCCAGTGGATCAGTGAATCACTTTTCAATACTGCAGAGGCACATTCAAAGAATGTGCTGCCAAGCGCTTACAAGACCGCAATAGCCGAGATTCAGGAATCACAACACACCAACATATAAGGTCGTCAGACGTGGCTCAACAGAACAGGGTCAGTTCAGTGCGAGCAACAGTCGACACTTGTTAGCAAGAGATCATCGACACTCGGAGCTGACTCAGTCTGCAGCACAATCACTCGTAGCGAGCAAAGACACAATGCGGCTGGACTCTGCATGAAATCATCAGCCCCAATATCAGTTAGATGGATAGATGAGAAGAGTTGTAGAGCGAGAGCAATACACAACCTGCCTTCATTCATCTGTGTCGCTTGTGGCGCTCGTCATCGAGCACCAGGGCACGCTCGAAATCGATAATCACCAAACACCCAAGCACGTTGTCCCAAAGCACGTTTCGCCGCGCGAGATCACCATGTATGACCGCAATCGACTTAAGTGCGTCTGAGCAGATTCGCAACAAGGCGTCTACTTGCTCGTTCATGCTGCCTTTACAAACTACGTTGTTGTTCGAAGTTGCGTTGATCATCGCCATCTGAACGTCTGTCACTTTCGACTCTGCCTTGACTTCCAATACCCATTCCATGTCGAGCAACGGCGTCAGCTTGGCAGAGGCCGCTTCCCATGCCTCGTCGTTCACAAAAGACTCGCCGTGGTAGGAGAGGAGCAGGAAAGTGTTTGGGGCCAGCCCTCTTCCACGTGCCCTTCAAATGGCCAAAAAGGGTAGATGACAAGACTACCAATTGGAGGGCTCACCACCCCGAAGCACAGTGGTACCAAAACCTCGGGTAAGGCTTGCTGCGTTGTCGGAGCACACTCCAATTTGACCGCTGTCGGCAAAGCCGGTATGGCGAAGGGACGCAAAGGATCGAGAGCTTTGCATCGTTCCCGGATGATTTTGTAGACCTCGGCCTCTTGTTCAAGATCATCCTCGTATTTCTCTTCGACGCCCTTGGCGGCAAAGGCATAGCCCAATCTCGGGTGTATGAGCCGGAAGAATTGAGACCGGTGACCTCTTAAACCCAAAATGGGTTCCATGATGTCCCAGATGGATCCAATCCGGAGATGCACTTGGATGTCCTCGAGAACTTGATCCACTGTGATCATGTGCTTGCCAGCAACACCGTCATGCTGGTGGAGAGGATGGAGGTGACGCCCGAAGTGCAACGCAGCATTAGGACAGCGCAAGTCCATATCCAGACCAAACTTGAGCGTTGCCATGCACTTCGCGGAGCAGAATTTATCGGTGATCAGCTTTCTACTACGGAATTTGTACCGCTCTCGTGGTACCTGCACATGCTCAGGGTGATCCTGCATATGAGAAGAGTCATCGACCCGTACCATCAAGTCAGGAGAGCCGGAGATAGAGAAGGAGGAGATGTCGATGCCAGGCACGTTCGATTGTGAGGCGTTTGGCAATAAAGATGAATGGGATGACAGATCTCCCGGGAATGGGCTAGAGATCCTGTCGCATCCATCGGCACAGATTTTGGTGTAACTACCAAATGAAAAGTCCCACCGATAAGGTGGCGAGTCATCATACCCATGCTCCGACACAGGAGATGAATTGTGGCCGAGTGGGTCGGAAGCCAGAAATCCAAACCCTATGCTCGGAAAGGAGCTTTCTCGAACCACTGCTCTGCTCACTCCGGGCGAATCGTCATAAGGATTGCTGTTGTCGTCGAGATCCATTGATGCCAAGTCGCTGGACAACCATGATTGGGCATCGGGCGCCAACACCATTGACTGAGTTTGGGGCAGCGTGCGGTTCATTGAGCCTCCTCTGGTCTCGACGGGATGCACAACACAGCTAAGATCTTGTCCATGAGCCGCTCGGTTCCGTGAGCTAGCGTGATCCTGGTCCACCGTTTTTTCGCCTGTGTTGGTGGATCTTCCAGGCTACTGAACCTTTGATTGTCAAGACTGACGTTGGGCGCTGCCGCAGGCTGTGTTTTCTTTGCTTGAGCGTTGGTGCAAGACCGAGCTGCGAGTTGGTATCTGTGCTCTCATAGGCATGCAGTGCGGCGCGAGCATGCTCTTCCAGGTTGCCGTTCTTGATGCAGTCGTCGATGCCCAGCAGTAATTGAGCGATGTAGCAGACAAGCGGATGAAATGGCGCCCACTTGTTCTGGAGATTGGCAAGGTCGACCGAATGGTCAAGGTTTTCATCAACAATGCTTGAGGCGGAAGCACCTTGCGTGTTCTTCTCGGCCTTTCTCCCCTTTCGCTGCTTCTCCTTGTTGGGAGGAAGCTCGGTGAGGCTGGCGAGATAGAAGCGATAGTACTCGCATCGTCCAGTTTCAAAGTCGGTCCAGCCAAAGATGTACATAAGACCGGTGGTGACTGTGCAGGCAGGACAGCCGGTTCGCAAAGTGTAGTCGAACATTTGGCTGATGACGGCAGTAAATTTGTTGTCTGGAGGCTTCTTACAGGAGTATTCGTCGCGGTCAAAGGATCTGAAGGGCTGTGAGGTCAATCGAGCGGGTTGGATCGAAGTCTGGCCGATGACTGGTCTGTTTTGAACAAAGTCGAAAAGGCTTCTTGAAGTTTCTTGATGGAATGCCTTGAACTCGACGATACCAGCCGTGCGTATTCGCTCATTTGCCTTGGCGTAGGAATGATAAAAATCGCATTGGAATCGTGGGTTGAGGGTAGATGGTGGATTGCCAGCTGTCTGTGAAGCCGTGGTCTGTGAAGCCGTGGTCTGTGAAGCCATGGTTTGTGAAGTGCAAGTGGCAGCGGCAACAACTTGCTGCGTAGTGTCGCTTAAACTCAGCGGCTTAACAAGTTTGGTGATGAGATTTTGGAGCTGCCGATCCGGCGGATCAATACCCTCGAGTATCTCGTCCATGGTAGCAGGCCACAGGCAGGGGTTTCTAAGCGATGCAAGCTCTTTCAGCAGATCCTCGAAAGCTCCGGTGCCTTCGGTGGTGAAGGCATTTGTCGATTTGCCTTGATGATACTTGCTGTACTCGTCAGAGAGGGCCAAGACAATATGTCTCGACTGATCGCATGGGAGGCTGCGCCATGTGAATGTAAAATCTGCCTCACACTTGACTGTGCGATAGGTTGCACTTTCAAGACTGCCAGTGGCCTGCTGACGAGTGTATCTAAGGATAGGTTGGTCACGCAGTACGTGGCGGAAGAGTCTGTCAACGATACCGCAGAGGCAGTGCATGCGATTGGAGCCAACCAAGCCGTTGGGCAAATGCTTTTGCGGCCTGACGGAACCGAGATCTCGGCAGCGCTTCGGATCCTCCTTCTGCGGAAGAATATCGAGCATAAGCTTATCGAAATCAGCACGGTACTTGGATATGGTGGAGCCCCTTTTAGCTCCTTGGTTTCCTCCTTAGCGGCGTCAACTTGGTTTTTGAGCTGCTTATATTCCTCCTTGGCTTGCTCTAACCCTTTGTCCTTGAGCTGAAATTTGACGAGCAGAGTGGCTGGAGAATCATTCAGAGTGGCGGGAGAATAGTTGACTGTCGAGCTGAGAGTAGTCTTGATGCTTGACGGCCGCAATGGGTGTGCTTGTGGGGTCATGGGAAGAGGTGAGAGGGATGCAGCATCGGAAGGGAGAGACTGAGTTGAATTGGGCGTGGCCAAGGTGTTCAGAGGTGGATGAGCATGCCTGGCAACGCCGACGTTGAATCGAGTAGGAGCAGGATGAGAATTCAAGTGATTGCGTGACAAGGACAAAAAGGGTTGAGAGAGAGAAAGGTTACGAGATTGAGAAGGAGTGAGAGTGCTGGCGCTTGGTTGGTGTGAGGAGTTGGGGACCGATGTCGGCGCACGTGCTGTTTGGGCGGATGGATTGGTAGAAGGGGCGATTCGACCAAGCTTTTCTGAGGATGGAGGCTGATTAGCTTGGTTTGCAAGGGTGGATGCTTTAGCCTGGCTGACAATGGGATATAAAGCTGCAGAGCGCGTAAGAGATCGAGTCGAGGGGGTTGTACTTGACTTGAGAGCATTCGAGTTGGTTGATACTGATAGGTTGATAGGAGCAGCATGGCTTAGCGACCTGTTGTTGGACAGAGTTGGATGTGCAACCCCTAGTCTTGTGGGCCTGGAGTTGGACGTAGTCGGTGCATTGATTGCAATGTCAGGATGGGCAGTATGACTGACTGGTCTGGAGCTGCAAGAGTCGGGTGAGGTGGATGGAACAGCAGGGGGAGGAGGAGGGAGTCTGATTGGTCTAGGAATTCTGGATGGAGGTGGACGAGGTTGATGCTCTGATCGTCGAGCATGTGGTGGTTGATGCTCGGGCGGTCGATGCGCCCGAGACTGAGACCTTGGTGATAGAGACATTCTCTCTAGTACCCTCGACTTTGAGAGGCGGTGGGGATAGTCATGAGATTCACGATCATGGCGATCGTAGTTGTCAAGAGGGATCGACAGGTGCTTGCGCTGTTCTTCATAATGAACCCTTTTTTTTCTTAAATTTTTTCGTAATTATTTTTTAGATGTCAGGTGCAGAAACAACATATCTCTGTCAATACTCAAGCTTTTGGGCTCAAAATTTCTGCTAATAGAGAGGTTTCGCGGTCGGCCGTTATTGTTGGATGACCTCGTTGCCGAGGTCATAGAGATGGTGGAGATGGTGGTGTTTCAGAAGGTCATTGTGGTGAGCTTGCACCATCATTATGACCTCAAAAATTCTTGTAAATTAGATCATGTGAATGATTAAATAATCATTTGCTCACCATTCCGTGGCCTTTGGAGCCAATCATTTCTAAGTGTTTCAAAACAGTTTGATGTTAGTAGTCATCATTGCAATCAGGCATGGTCCAGCATTTGCAATATGATTAAGGTTATCAGTCTCAGCATTGCATACCCCACATTTTTGGCTTCATTTCACCACCTTTTGCTGCCGATACCAACTGCAATGATGGACTCAAGTCAGAGCTTGCTGCACAGCATCTTCTCACTGCCACCTGAAGTGAGAAGAGAGCTTGAAGAGCTCCACTCAAGTGGACAGCTCTCTGCCACACTGCAGGAGCTCTCTGACAATGAGGTACAGCATGAAGAACTTCCTCAAACTCCTGTACCTTGTCAATCTCTGCATGTAGATAGTTCACAAGTCTCTCATGCAATGCAAGCTTGTCCCCTCTTGCCATTGCCTGCACCATTGCCTGCTTCATCATGATCACAGGCTGTGCACTGGAGTAAAGAATTGCTAGAGGTACTTTCTATTGCTGTTCTTGCTCACAATCCAAATCAAACTTGTAACAATCAAGAATGGAACATGCTGTGGAAGGCAGTGGCAGAAGACTACAACACTGCTGCCGAACTTAGAGGTCTTCCTCTGCATGATGTTGATGCTGTCAAGCAGAAGTTTCAGCAGATCACAAACAAGCACAAGAAGGGTGAAGCTCTTTACATTCGAGCTTCAGGAATTGCTGAGTGGACTTCCAAGCATGAAGTATGGCTGGACAAGTACAACAGGGCTGGCGAAAGTTGGCAGCAAAGCAATCAACCATCTCAATTGGCTGCAGAGAGAGAGTCTGTGCAGTGTGATCAGAATGAGTTTGCTCAGATGGCAGGACAAGCTTGTGATGACCCAGCAACTTGGTCAATGGCATCACCAACTCAATGCTGCACTCAGGAACCAGCTACGCCATTGGAATCAGAAGGAGATGCTGGCAACATTGCTGTCCGGAAGAGATCCTGCAATGCAACACATGATATACTAGCTTCATTTGCTGAGAACACTGAGCAACATGGGCAGTTCAAGTGCACATATCAAACTCAACAGCTTGAGTTCTTGAGGGAGCAATCAGCATCACAGAAGGAGCTCACTCAGGCACAGCTCAACATGAATGAGTGGATACAGACAGAGTTTAGGTCTCAGATGGAATCATTGGAAGCTTGGCTGCAGTCGAGTCAGGCACAGAACATGAGGATGGAATCAATGATGGCTTTGATGATGAGCATGCTGCAGGGAATCTCTGGGGACCAGCAATCTGGACAACACCTATGGGTTTCTCTGGCTCCATCAAGCACTTCAAGCTGGGAATGAACTCTAACCATCTTGGGTGGTAGCACCCAAGATGTTCACTGCAACACTCATCCAATCTCTCAGGCTCACTCAGGACCATACAATAGCTATTGATTTGATTTTGTTCTGATGTATATAGATGATTAACTAAAGTACATGTTCAACAAGTGTTTCCTCCTTGTTGTCTGCCATGTCCTGCCTATTGACCCTGCTCTGAGGTATGCTGGGGTTGGGTGAAACCATAGATCTTGTCACCCGAGGGTTGCTGAAGTACTCATCCAGTGTCAGAGACATGCAACCAAGCCTCATGCTCACCTGATTGCCAATCAGGCATGTCTTGGCATTGTTCAACATGACACTGACTAGCCAGTCCTGTCCAACAGGTGTCAGGCCAGTCTTCTGCTGCTGCTTCATGGAGAAGCACAGCCATTGTGTTGTGATATGACTGATTGACCATTCCACTTGTATCCAGAACTTACTCATGATGTGATTGAACTCTGCTTGCATTGAATTGATGATGTTCCCCCAAAACTTGGTAATGATTGCAACTGAGTTTCCATATGCTTGATCACCAAAGAGATAGAGCTGCTTGCTGCTCTCAGTCTTGGCATGCCAGTGGGCCCATGCAACAAGGTTCATGTCTGCTGCCATGTGAGCATCATGCCAACAGCTGAGGAATGGATTGGAGCAGAAGACAAGGCTTTGGGACATGATATGAGCTGATACTTCAATGCATGACACCACTTATGTCCATTGTACACAAGCTCTTGCTGTTCCACAGGCATTGCTATCAGGCAAACAGTACCATCAATTGCACCCCATATCCTTGGTATCTTGAACCTTTGCTGTACCGCAGCAGCATACTCTTCAAGCCGGCTGTCATGGAAGTGGGTTTATCAGGATGGGGGTTAAAATAGTTCCATTCCCCAGGCCGTGATAGGTGGAGGATAATTGACATTTCGGCCCAACATGATGTACAACAGAGGACAAACTGGTGTTATCCTCAAACTCATGTCAATGGGGCTGTGAGTCAGCCACTGTATTGTACCACAGGCAGTTTGGTCATTGTTAGGTAATGCCACTCAGCCCACTCGAGCACATGCAGGTCATGGAGTGGGAGGGCTGATACATATACACATGTTCCCTAGGCATGAGTGGTGAGTGGAGCTCATCCACTCTATTACACATTTGTTAAACTTGTACTTGCTCATCAGCATCAGACCTTATCAGTCACATGGCTGCCATCAATTGTTCTGCTGTCCAACATCGTGTGCCTCTGTTTGAGTCAGAGAACCATGTGACTATCAACCTGCCAGCATCATCGCTGACACCCTGCCAATGTTGGAACAATGGAGTCTGACTATATGCCACCATCCCCTCCAGGAGCAGTGACCTGCTCCTCAATCTCCCACACCATCACTCTGTCATGTCGCCACCCTTACTGTCACAGTGACAAAGACATCACCCTGCTCATATCCATGCACCACTGCTGACTAGAATGCTCTTGGCACGGTGGCATAGAGGCACAACCAAGAACATGCTGCATTGCCTCTGAATGGGGTGTTCATGGGGTCTGCTGATATCAAGGCTAACCGGTGCCAACCGTCCATACCAGTTGACATTGGGGTTAACACAGGCTTAACCTCCCCATTGAATGGTAACGACAGTATCTCGGAGTTGGCATATCCTTGCCACATCTGGGAGGGCAACCCTGCTTAACTCCCATACCCTTACTCAGCCAATATTGGGCGCACCGCCCTAACACTGGCATGGTGAGACAAGTCTGTGCTTATCAGACTTGATGTCAACAAGGTGACCCCATTGCTGGTGAATCCAGCTGCTCAAATGGCATATGAGCCTGCTGATTGCACCAAAAGAGTGTCCATACTGTCCCTTGAGAGGCCAGAGAGACTGGTTCCTGAGCCAGGCACACAGCAGGAAGAACACAGTCTTGCTGTCAACACAGTCTTGAGCACATGTTTGCACAGGGTTCGGGATCTTCAATGCATAATGTATTGCATCAAACTGAGCAAATGTGAAGCCTGTGTCAGCATGGAAGTGTATCTTGTCGAGAGCTTGTTTGAGGGAGGTATATGTGAGAACCTGCAGATTGGTTGGTGGGGCCCACAGCATGAGGACAATTAAGGTTATTGCTTCTACAGCATCCTCTGAAAATGTGTCTTTGATGTATTCAACCTGCATGATTGTGTCGAGAAGCTCCATGTAATGGTGGGATGCCAGTAACAAACAAAAATAAGGTTTGTGGGACTGTGGGGTAAGGTCAAGATGGTGTTAGTACAACCATCAGACCTTGTTTGCAATGATATCGACTCCACACAAGCTCAGCACTCATCATACTTTCACACTAGCTCATCATTAGTCATCACTTTATGTTACATTGCAATGAGAAACACATAAATCACCATATACATTGTAAACAAGACCAAATGCTGGCAAGAAAACCACAATGATGGCCATCTGTCTCAATGACTTTTCTCATCTGCCAGAAAAACAGCAACACCATCTCAATGACCTCAAAAATGAGCTTGCTTATGCACAAGTTTCTCTGAGGTCATAGAGATGGCTTTGCCGAGGTTGAGGTCACTGTGATGACAGCATACCAAAACCTCTCTAATATCATGAGAATACTATTGAATATCTATTGTTGTGCTAGACGTGAGCTACAGGTGCTGAAAGCCTCCATAATTGCTGGACCCAGTGTTGGAAATCCTGACAGGATCCAATAACTTGTTCAACGACAAAACCTAACACAAGTCACTGACAATAGTTGGCAGACACTGACATGTGTCAGTTATTGCTGGTCAAGACACCACAGTTGCCAACAACATGCAACTATCACCATCAATAGTTGCCAGACACCATGATGGACAAACTCTCAACACTCCACCCATGAACCAAACACAGATTCCATCCACACACAACTGAATCACCTCATACATTACCACAATCACCAGTGATTGTGGTTTCCATCAGTGACCCACCAAAGGCTGACAGCAACATGGGATTCCAGGTGCAGCAGGGTAACTATGAGTGGTGATTACTGTTTCCCCACCAATGACACACCAAGGTGTCATGGGACTCTAAGCATAGTGGGGTAACTACAGAGTGGATGACCTACTTCTGAGAGGAACACAATAGCAAAAGTGCGGTGACACTGTTGATACACAAACTATCACTAATGATTATGGAAAGACAGCGATATTTCATAGGGAAACATTAGTGACATGGCATGGGTAGTCACAGGGACACATGAGACTTTGGATGGGAAACCTCAAGTATGAATCATACACTCTGACAATATGAAGGGCCCCCATGTAAAGGGTCAGTCCAATGCCTGAGACCAATGGAGAACATATAAGTTGACATTATTCCTGTACCTACCTATTGCACACCATCAAATCAACTAATTATCTCTCTTTACGTATAGTACAACAATTGATGGTGATTGTTGTCAATCCATTCATATCCCTTTACAGATGATAGTGATCTGTCACCATCACCAATTGTCTCACCCACACCAACCTTCTGTCAGTGGTTGTGAGCCTGATACCCGAGATTCCAGAAGTGGTCAAGTCTTGCCAGATTCTGTCGAGATCCGGTGAGAGGGAGAGGACTGAGCAGATCTGGGAGATCCAGTGAGATGGGTATGACTCGGTGGATATTGGTGATATTCTGCAAGTGGAGGATCTTCCAACAGATTTCGACAGGCCACTGTTAACACTCTGTACAGAGGTAATGCAGCAAGTTCAGATCTGTGATGCTACTGTACAATGCCAATGCGAGTGTCTAGACATTGCACTGTACAGAGGAGGGGGTCAAACTTTTTGGAAAGGATAAATCACTGGCTTCACTGGATGATTGGGGACTGTTAACCACCAATTCTCTTTGTGTTAGTTGACAGGTGTGTTAGACAATATCAATATGCAATTATCACTGTCGATGATTGCAAGTTGAATATCTGATATTGGACTATCATTGCAAACTGCCTCACAGTTATTATACCTGAGGCCTAGTAGCAGTGGTGACAATAGCAATTACTTATTGACTGGTCAGTGTATCTCCTCGAGAAGATTGTGTCTGGCAAAGTTACTGATGACTTAGCTTGGTCTTGTATAGAGTTGAAGGTTGGTGCAGGTGAGATGTTTGGTGATGGTGACAGATCACTGTAGTCTGTAAAGGGATATGAATGGATTGACAACAATTGGGTTAGGGTTAGGGTTAGGGTTAG